>LS511593.1:937852-962743 GCA_900490845.1 Pristionchus japonicus
GCATTTTGATAATTTCATCATAACGCGTCAACTTCAACACGGCAGTACTCGAAAAATAAAATTTTTAAAAATAATCGGCCAACGCAGTTTGAAAGAGCACAGTTCAAAGTAGTTTCGGTAATTTTTACAGAATTTTCGGAATTGTAAAACTCCTCCTTCCGCTGACCCCCCTCTGGTGGTCGATTTTCTCGCGATTCCTGTCATATGTAAAATTACAACTGAAGAAAAGTAAACAACATAATAATAGCGAAAGTGCAAACATAAATGAATATTCCTGCAAAGAAAATTACTCTCTCAACTCATAATCATCTCACTTTGCATCATTTCCATACTCGAGAAGAGAGTCCACAGACCATTCTCCGCCCTCATTCGCTCGTCTCTCTCACGCGTCGAACGGTCGTCTGACGATGTGAGTGCAGTTCCTAGATACCTCTATTAGCCTACCGTACCCTCTTACAGTATCCCTCGCATGCGCTGAGGCTATCGATCGACGGCCGTGATGTCTCGTCGCACCTCGAAGGTACGCGCCGCAGCGACAACTAGCTCATCCAGCAAGGTGAGAGAACCGGAACTGGCGACCGGGAAATGGTAGAGCCGGAGAGCCGTAATTCATCTTCTTATCAGCAGAGTGCGGCGCGGTCGCGTAGTACACGGAAGCCACGGGCTGGGAAGAGAGGGAAGGAGACTCGATCGTCGGATACTGGAGATAAGGGATCGATCCATGATGAGTAAGTCAGTTTGCGATAGGACTGAGGATACGGTAGACTCACTTATCGATTACTATTCTTACCGTATCCATTGCAGCAGCCCCAGCCAGAAGCCATCGCCGGTACGACTACGCATTACGGTAGTCTGATCTTTGATCTCTGTTCTCTTTCAGACGGCCGTTCAGTCCACTCTGCCCAGTGCGACTCCCGTGTACCAGGATGAGGTTTGATCTCTTTGAACTTTGATCTTTGATCTTTGATCTCTTGCAGGGCTCGCTCCAGCCTTGCGCCACGCAGCACGGAACCACCGAGATTGAGGAGGTTTGAAGTTTGATCTCTGATCTCTGATCTTTGTTCGTTTGCAGTTGATCAGCCAGCCCATTCACACCGACTTCACGCAGAATGACGTGAATTTGATCGTTGTAGTTTGTAGTCTGATCTTTGATCTTTGCAGCAGACGGAGAGATCGGAGCGGACTCCACTCATTCCCCACACTGCACACGCATTCAGCGAGACGACCGATGGATCGCCCATGTGAGATCACGAGGTCAAAGATCAAAGATCAAACTATAGTGTTCCTTCCAGTCTCAAGCAAGCCGATCGGTCTACGTCGAATCGCAGTGGGAAGCGGAAAGTGAGAAAGAAGGGAACGATATCCACTCGAGCGTGAGTCTTTGATCTTTGATCTTTGATCTCTGATCCCTTCCAGGTTCTTCCCTCCGCATCTCATCGGTGCTCATATGTCCCAGAGACGCGTCAGGCGAGTGAGAACATCTGTCGAAGAGGTGAGAGTAGAGACCAAAGATCAGTGGAGAGATCAAAGATCAATCTATCACAGAAACAGCGAACTCCCACGTCGGATGCATCTGCGTCGAATAAACCGGAAAAGAGCGGTAAGAAAGGTAACGTTGACCATCTTTCTGTCACAACAAAAAAAGGCCAAAAGTTCGAACAATGATTATCAAACGTCATACTGCTTCGAATAAAGAGAGTTACTGAGTAATCACGATCAGAGATCAAAGATCAATCCTTTCAGGTGCTTCATCGAGAGAGAACTCGCGACGATCGGATTCGAAGAGGAAGAAGGATAGGAAGTCGAGCAAGAGTAAGAGGAGGAGGCGGAAACATCATGGTGAGGAAAGGGGGGAGGGGGTTGATCTTTGACCTTTTGCTGCAGCCACTCAAGCCGAGAGGGACGCCCGTTTCTACGCGCGAGTGGAGAAGTACAAGTGAGTGGGCGGGGCCAAGAGGAAAGGGGCGGAGCTTGATGATGGGCGGAGTCGTTCTCAGGAATCGCAAAGTGGAGATGGACTGTTCTTGTCCACTGACGAGATGTGAGTGCTGCGAGAAGGTGCTGAGGAGGGTCGGAGGATGTATGCAGGTAAGGAGCTTGATCTTTGATCTTTATAGTTTGATCTCTGAACTCTATAGACCACTGGCCGAGCGTGCTGGGTCGTCTGTCTCCCGCCTATACTGCCAATGATCCTAAACAAGGTTGACTGATCTTTGATCTTTCGATTGATCGATGATCTCTCGCAGGCAGCTTTCTGGCCTCCCTCTCGAGAGTACTACTTCTTCCAAGAGGAGAAGGCGGGAGATTCGTTCAAGAAGGTCACGTTGAGGAAGGCAGATAAGTGAGTACGATAGTCGATAACGTACGGTTACGGGACCAATCGATAACTGACTAATTAGCAGATCATCGTTGAACAAGCAATGGCTGTTCGGGTTCGAGCACAAGTGCTACAAGCGTCTCGATCCGAAGAGAACCGAATGCTTCGTCATTGAGACTCGCAAGCAGCATGTCAGTACGGTAGCACTATCGTAATCAAATGGTTCTACCGTAACCCAGTGACCTACCGTAACCTCCTGCTTACAGTACATCGCGTGCGTAATGGTGCGCGCTCCGACGGCCCAGCCACGATTCACGCTGCTCTACTCACATCCCAATGGGTACTGTAGGCGTACGTTATCGATCGATTGACTACGGTACAATTCCAGCTCGGACCTCTCGGATCACATGAACGGCGTCCCCTCGGTGGCAGAGATAGCCAAGTAAGAGAGATCAAAGAACAACTCAGACCACAGAATCCAATTCAGATTCCTGGATTGTGACATAGTGATCTTCGACTATTCTGGCTACGGCATATCCAGCGGGCAGTGTAACGAGAAGAGTCTCTTCGCGGATATCGAAGGAGTGTATCAGGTGAGACGGCAAAAGATATTTGGAGGCATGGGGAATCGAACCCCAGACCTCGCGCATGCGAAGCGCGCGCTCTACCCCTGAGCTATGCCCCCACACGTTCGCTCCTCTCGAATTGCCACCCTTCTAGCACCTCACGAATGTTCGCAAGATCGATCCGGCCAAGATCGTCATCTACGGCTACTCAATCGGTATACGGTAGAAGATTCAATCAATAGATATTCGATTTCAGGCACGGCCGCAGCAGTCGCTCTACTGGCCGAGACGCAGCCGCCAGTGGCAGGTATCGATCGACTCAGCGACCATAACCTTGAGATTCGTTGCAGGAGTGATTCTGCTCGCCCCGATAGCTTCGATGATGAGAGTTCTGATGTGGAAGAGACTCTGCTTCAACCAACCATTCAAGAGGAGAAAACCATGCGTCGATAAGTTCAGAAGCATCGAGAAGGTGAGGGAGATCAAAGATCAGGCGATAATTGAGTCTACCGTATCCCCTCTCTATCGAGAACTGAGTCTCTTCCAGATTCCTCTCGTGAACGTTCCGGTGCTCGTCTGCCATGGGAAGGATGACATCGTCGTTCCAATCATGCACGGAGAGGCAATCTACGACAAAGCTCCCAATAAGGTACGGAGAAGAGGGCGGAGCCTAATCACTGACCTCGGCAGGTCCCGCCCCTCTGGATCCCCGACGCGAGCCACAACAACCTGGAGAACACGAAGGTATGATCTTTGATCTTTGGATTCTTCTCCGATCTTTGATCTCTGCAGGAGCTGTGGGCGCGCGTTCGACACTTCCTCTACAAGTGTAGTCGTTTATTCTTCTGCTTACCTCTCCTTACTCCCTACCGTAATCTCCTCTGATTATCGATTGATCTCTTGCAGTGAGCTGCCTCCCTCTCCTCCTCCGATTGCATCATCTCAACCCGCAACTCCTCTACTGGTGACGCCTCTCGTAACATCGTCCCCCATCAAGCCGCCTACCGTAGTCCATCTATGAAGCGACTACCGTAACCCCATCCCCGTTCTGTTACCGTAATATTACTCGTCCCCTCTATCTCAGAATCAATGATCTATCATTCCAACCAAAAAGAAACACGATGGCCAATAAAGTTATGACAAATGAAGATGATCTTTGATCTTTGCACCACATACACTGGATCGATACGATCTTTATCGAATAATGCGGACAAGACAACAGAGACGCGTAATCGATTGCTAGATGGACTACGGTAGGAATCGGGGTGGGATAACACGGGTAATTGAGTGATCAGGCCGGTATAGAGAGGGTGAGGTCAGCACATGTACTGTTGGTGGTGTGGTTTGTGGTGTGTCGAACCGGTGTGAGATGGAAACGGCGCCGAAGCACAGAACAACGACGCGAGGATTACTGTAGATGGATTACGGTAGCACAACTAGTCATCAATATATTGATTGGGAAGGGACGAAGAGAAGGTACAGGTACAGAGTGCACTGTAAGCGTAGATAATTACCCAGAATACGGTAGAACGAGCTAATTTGGAGTTGGGTCAAATAGATAAACATGAGACGAAGAATGGGATAATCTAGTAACACGTTTCTGTATGCAGAATACGAGGACCGGTAAGAAAAGGGGCGGGGCTACTAAGATAGGGGCGGAGTCTACTCGAAGGGAGTGGGCCTACTCGAAAATTGGGAAATTGCTACTCGAATTCAGTATTATATTATAAGAAGAAAGTCTCTAAGCGTACCACAGGCGGGATAATGCGAACTTATACAGAGATAAGAAAGATGAACAACTAAACAATTTTGTTCGCCTTCTTTTTTTCAGCGCTGCTAAACGCGTTTTTGAACTTTTTGTTTTACAAATAATATATAAACTTAGGCAAACACTTGAACTACTCTGACTACGATGGCGTCGAACGCGAATTACGATAATGTTACAAATACGAATCATAGAGTCAATGAATAAATCAATAGGGGGCGGAGCCTAGAGCAAAGAATGGGGAAGACAAACTCAACAATTGGGGAGTAGTAAACTGTGTAGAATGCATCATCAAAGAGAGGGACCTGACACCTAAAACTGAACACGAACAACTAACAGGAGGGAGGGAAGGGGAAGGGAAGGAGGGAGGAGAGGGAGATAATCTGAGTTAGGGGAAATGCTCCACAACAAAATCAATACATAGTAACGGAATATCTCAAGAAGTTTATGATAAAGAGAAGGGTTTAGTGGGTGCGAGACAGATAGGAACGAGTTAGGGGAAGGGATCGAATATCAAGGATCGATACTTCCGGAGGAAGAGGATGAATTGGCGGGAGAAGCGAGAGGATTATTCGCCACGAGTTGGGCAAGGATCATCGGAAGTTGAGTGCGAACCTGTAGAAATTTTAGTTTGATAGGACAAGCAAAATTCACACCAAAGTCGGTACAATCTCATAAAACTTGATTGGATTGTTAAGAGTTTCAGAATCGGGATCGGAAAACCAAATACAAACATCAAAAACAAAACGAATCTTACATCTGCGACGAGTTGGTTCATCGAGACGAAGAACTTTGTCTGCTCCTGCAAAATCGATAATTGGTTCTGCAACCATTACCGTATTCCACCTCTACAGTACCCCGACTTACCGTAATCAACTCCTTCCTCAGTCTCCGCTCATCCTCGTTCTCGTCGTTTCCCATCGGCAGCGAGAAGTCGTGGAGTGTGGCGGGGCGTGCGGTGGGTGTGATGACGGAGGGCGAACATTGGGAAAGGGCGGCGGCAGCAGCTGCACCACCACGCACACCGCCTCCGCCCATCGGCATGGCTGCCGCTCCCAGCAGCAACTGGGCTGCAGTTGCAGCAGAGAAGGTTGTGGGCGGGGCCAGACCGGAGAAGTCACCGCACACAGAGGCAGGCGACACGGGGAAGGGCGCACTGCAAGAGGGGGCGGGGCTTAGAGGGGGCGTGGTCTAGAGAGAAGGGGGCGGAGCTTACCTGTTCGAGTCCTCGCACTTGAGATCTTCCAGCTTATCGAAACGAGCGAATTTGGCCGGCGGAGTGGGAATGTCCTTCTCTTCGAGGTCAGACTGGAAAGAGATACAGTAATCGGCTGTTCTACCGTAATCTACCGTACCCCTCTTCCACTTACCGTATCTCCCTTTCCCTGCCACGATCCATTGCTAGCCGTAGTGCATCCATTGGTATTGAGGATATCGTAGATTGCCCAATCAGCATCGTTCATTCGATCACTCAATGTCTCTCCTCCCACTCCATTCTCACGGAATCTGCAAGGAATACGGTAGAGTACGGTATCGATCGATCTGGCTACGGTAGTCCCTCGCCATTCTCACTAGATGAGATGACGTGCTGTCTAACAGTGCTAGCGTCTCTTCCCTTCATCGCCCAATAACTTGCCCAGAGTGGTAAACAAGTCCTTATCTGCTAGTTATGTTCTGCATTCTCTTCATTCTGCATGCTGATTCGTTGCTCAGACTGAGCGAGAGAGCATACAAAATGAGGAGAGTGCAGAGTCGGGGGAATGGCCTTATCAGCTGCACAGAATGAGGCACCGCCACGTCTGTCGACGATTTATTGAGAGAGGGGATGGAGATAGAGATAGGAGATCAGAGATGGAGGGAGGGAGGAGGCGAGAGCGGCCAGAGAAGCCAGAGATACAGTTGATAGCCATCATCTTATCACCACGCAAACGACCGCTATCGAGAGCTTTACGTGCCGTTGAGGCAGAGACGCAGAGGAATACAACAACAGAAAGGTCGCTGCAACTTTGGACCAGCCATCCGCCCACTAAGCCCCGCCCACAGATAAGCTCCGCCCACCTCTTCATGTAGGGTGCTGCATCCCGCACGCGCCTCTTCCGATACCTCCAGTGGGTCTTCATTCCCTCGACGGTGCAATTGAAGGAAGGGAAGACGGAACGAACGGCATCGTATACCTGGAAAGAACAAAGATCAATTTCTAAGATTAGCAATCCGTCTTTCGGAATGTCTCATTGTTCTGACTGATGTGTCGTAGACGAGATTCGAAATCGAGAGAGACTAATCTAGAAAAAGGAGACAAATTCTACATCTGTCAGTTCCAATCTCGAATCTGGGAGCGATTATTTGGATGAAAGATGTGTCTAGTCGCCAGCTTTATCGCATCGCTCGAAGATTAAGAAACCCACTCAACATTCCGCCAATCCTAATCCCGAGTCTAATTCTGTCTCTCAGATTGGTGCTCGCGTTCTTACAGCAATTTCTAGGAAATTGCTCTCAATTCTGTGGAACGTTCGTTCCATTCAACAATGCTTCGACTGATAAATCATCGTCCATGAATGGAAATGAGTGATCATTCTCACTCATGATTTCACCCAATTCACCATCCAATTTCTCATGTGAGTTGTCTCCTTCAAAACTCTTGTGAAATCGAGAACACTTGCAAAACGGAAACTGATCGAAACTGATTGAACGGTGTGAATTCGATTTTCCTGTTCCATCGTCGCTTCAATTCTTCCTTTTTGATGTTGATAAATGGAGAGGAGTGTGAATTCTAAAATGCGCTCAGCACACTTTGAGCCCCTCTCTCCTCTTCTCCATTAGAAACAGCAACGAAAAAGCAGGGCAATCTTATCAGCCTCAAATCGGTCTCAATTCATCATGACATCAAATTTGTTCGTTTGGACTCGCCGCGTAGCACCAATCTATTTCTACGAATCATTCTGATAGCGCCGTCTCTCGTCTTGCAAGCCTTCTCCTAGACCAGAGTAGACTAGAGATCAAGAGGAATGGAGAGAGTCGAGACAGACAGCGTACAATGGTCATCTATCAGGGATTCCCTCTCTCTCAATCTCTCTTATCGACTCTCACGAAATTCACGAAGACAACAAGCACCCTTTGATGACCCTGAGAGAGAGAGAGAGAGAGAGAGAGAGAGATGGAGTCATCGAGTGGATAAGACTAGATACCGTAGTGAACAAGGTCAGAGGCCAGAGAAACAACTACCGGATCCCATCAGTTATCGATCGTTCAATCCTACAGTACCCTCAACCGTACCTCCTGCCATGCGTGCTTCTTCTGTCGGTTGAAGTCGACCTCTCGATTCGTGTTGTTCTCCACGAGAGTCTCCTTCCGATTGATCACCTGAGTCGTGTGAATTACGGTAGACTACGGTAGTCTAGTGCGTCACGATCGGACGACTATTTCCAATCATCGTCGTGTCAATTACAATGACTAGTACGGGATGAAATGGGAGAGAAGTAGCAGTCAATCTAATTGATGGAATGACTAATAGAGACGAGAAGCTGAATGGAAAGAGGAAGATGCTTGAGAGAAGGAAGGAGAGGAGAGGGAGAGGAGGGGAGAGGGGGGGGACTCACCTCATGGACGAATAGATCGCTCATCTCGGAAGAGAACGTCTTATTCCTTCTGGTCGCCCCTCCATTCGGAGTCAGAAGTCCGCCTCCAAGTCCATTCGACGAATTCCAGAAGCACGGACTGCCGTCGTCCAGTGGTGTGCCTAGACGAGCTTTACCAATCATCGCTAGTCAAAGAATCAACTACCTTCGAGCGAGGGCGGGAGGCCGTCGATGGAAGACAGCTTCCGTTTGTACCCGCGAGAGGAGAGGACGGAGAGCGGCTCTGCGACTGCTGCAGCTGCTGCAGCTGCCGCCGCCTGCTGCTGCATGTTGTGCTGCAGAAGCATGAGCAGCTGCAGCTGCTGTTGCTGCTGCTGATGGTCGTGAGGGGCGGCCGCCAGAAGGGCCCCAGATGGCGTCACGGGAGTGAATCCCGTCGTTGACGCCGCTTGCGCCGTCGCGGCGCCACCACCCGTATCCATCTCTCCTGCAATACGGTAAGGTTACGTTAGGACTACGGTAGGAGTGCGGTAGGGATACGGTAACGAACTCTTGGGCATCGCACGATTACAGTATGTGAGGAGAGGAGGGAGCTCGTGTGTAGAGTGTGAATGGATGGGGAGAAGAGTGAGGGGAGGGGAGGAGAGGGGGAGGATAGGAGAATTCTCCCCCTCCCTCTCCCTCTCCCTGTTCCTAGCTTAGATCATCGCTTCATTGATAGGCTCAAGAAGAAGAGAGAAGAGACAAGAAGAATGATTGAGAGAAGAGAGAAGAGATGGCACTTTCATACTCTACATAGATACCATCCCATACATCGATAAATACATCTACATCTTCTACATGACCTACTGAACCCCCTCAGGACTACGGTAGCCTGAATGTACGCTGTGAACGGATGAACCCTACGTGTTTTCATCCCATCTCATCTATAAATGGCATCATCTCAATGGTCTCCCTTGACTACCGTATCCTTGGTTGGTCCGATGGGTCAGATTAATGAGAGGAGGAGTCTCTTCCATCCTCACATCATGCATTTCTCTCAAGGAGCGGCGTCAGAAAGGAAGAGGAAGAAAGAGGAGAAGAAGGGGAGAGAAGGGAAGGAAAGAAGGGAAGGGGGAAACGACGTTCTAAGAACTATTCGAAACGACCCGCCATCTGTCGGATACTCTCTCACTCTCTCACTGGTTAGAGAAGACGAGAGAGTAGGGAGAAATGAGAGAGTGCAGAGACGATTCACTCTTTGTTCCACATAGATTCTAGCTGCTGCAGCAGATGAGAGAGTGTGTGAAACGAGGAGAGTGTCGAGAGGGGGGAATTTATGCGACACAGAATAGCAATCATATCAGAAAACGAGAATGAAATGGAGGAGAAGAAACGGCTTTATCGCCATTTCAGTATAGAGAATGCATGGATTTGGATGTGTATGAAAGTGTCGAAGAAGGAAGGGAGGGAAGATGCGACCTACCGTACCCGATTCGCACCCCCGTACCCCTCACCCTACCGTAATCCGAGAGTCGCGGGAGTGTCTGGTCTCGCTTTCCCCCTCCCATCTCCCAATACTAACATAAATCTCTTTTTGCCAGCAACAATCAACGAAAGAGAGACGGGGTGAGCAGACGATCGATACACTCGACTACAGTACTCCTCTCTCACCAGTAATCGACGACTGACTATTCTCGCTCCTCTCTCTCGAATACCACCGACCCCTCCTTCTTATCTCTTTCAATCGTTGAAATGGTGATGATAAGCTGGGCTCTAGTCTCTCTCTTGGGAAACCCCTCCACGGCAAGCACCCGATGAATGAGACCGACAGATCAATCGATATGAGGATTCCCCCTTGAATCAGGGGAAGATTACGGTAGGGAGTAAGTAGAGGGGAATTCCCCTTGACGTTAGTTCATGTTTCAGAACGCACTCTTTCTGTCTCGACGAGAGATCAATATCTGACGGAGAGACGGAGAGACAACGAGAGGGAAGACGAGAGAGTGTGTGGAATGAAGAGAGTGCACGCTCGAGAACATCGTTCACGTTGAGAAAGAAGAAGAAGGGGAAGGGGGAAGTCACTTTCGAAGATTCCGAGAGACGAGAGAGTATGGGAAAGTGAGAGAGTGGGGGCGGAATGAGGTCATTTTCAGTAGAGAATGAGTGGTCTGGAAGGGAATTGGAGGGATCAATGACTGCATCCTCGCCTCAATATTGTCTACAAACAGTGGAACGTCGAGATGGAGAGAGGGAGGGAGGGAGGGGGAGGGGAGGGGAGGGGATGGATGGGGGAGAGGCAGAGGAGAGTATCGACTCTCCCCGCTCCTTTCACTCTCTCCACTCTCTCATTTCACCACACTCTCTCATCTCGGAGATCTTCTCAACTCTGCCGTGTTCACACACAGTTTTGTGATGAGAGGCGAAGAGCGGGCGGGAGGAGCTCCCCCCGCCCTCCCCTCCCTCTCCTCTCCCCTCCCTCCTCCCCGTCTAGCGATGGAGATAAATGTGTGTGAGTGCCAGTAGACTCGGAGGCTCTTTCTTCTCTCCTACCAGGTAGATCAACGGATTACGGTAATTGGACTACCATAATCCCTTCGGGAAAGATCTCCGAAACGAGAGCAGGAAACGTGCAAATGGGTAGAGCCTGCGAAATTGGCTTTCGAATGAGAAAAAGGGCTGCCTCTCTCTCTCCCTTCTCAGGGAAGAGGAGGAGAGATTTTTCTGCCATGCTCTTTTGAGAACCACTGCGGGGAAACCCCCGCTCCTTCCCATTGCGAAAGTGCACCCAGAGGGGAGAGATCAATGAACAGACTACCGTTCCCTCTGCACCTACCGTATCCTACCGTAGTGCAAGAGTGCGGCGGGTCATCTTCCCTCATCTACACTGAACGATTACACGTAAGTGTGTAAGTATGTGTTGGATGGGGTTCGTTTTTGGCCGGAATAGTAGTAGTAGCTCTCTCTCTCTCTCTCCCTCTTCATCCTTCACCCCACTCTCTCCATCTTGCATACTCTCTCGCTACTCTCTGTCTCTATGTCCTCTTCTCTTTTTGCGTACTCTCTCTCCTTCGAGCAGTTCGCAGTTCACGAGAGAAGGAGGAGGAGGCCAGTCTACCAAGGCCGCCAAGATTCGGAGAGTAGAGGGGGCAGTCAGTTATCGATCGGATCATCGTGATCTACCGTAGTCTCACGGAGTATTACGATAGAGAGAGAAGGGGAGTAGACACACTCTCTCTCCTTAGTCATCACAGCTAGGGCAGCGCACGCGCAAACATTTACAAAGTTCACTCAGTGCCATCTATCGAGCAGCGCGCACTTGGGAGGCGAGAGGGGATTACAGTAGCCTCTGATCGATAGAGTGACCTACCGTACTCCTACAGTACCATCTACACTCTGCACCCATCACACCATGCAAGTGGTCAGTTAGCGACCACAATCGACACACGATAACAACAAACAACTCTGAGGAGCAAATGAAGGAAGGAGAAGGGGATTCGGGGGACTACGGTAGGTCAATCGGTAGGTCACGGACCTGATCTGTTCCTCTCTCCCTCTCTCTCGCAAGATGGGGGTTCACGAGAGAAAGCGGGAAGAGGGAAGAGTTTAAAACAACGATGTGAGATGGATGGCAGCACAAGGGAAGAAGAAGAGAGGAGTGGGGAAGGGGAGGGAGGGGAGGCGAGAGTGACAGAGATGCAGAGACCTACTCTACGTCTCTCTCTCTACTCTACTCATCGTGCTAGTGATGATGATGATGATGATCCGACTGAAGGGCAGAGACGCAGAGGAGAGGAGAGAGTGTGGGAAATGGAGAGAGTCCGAGAATGGCATGATGCCAGCAATGATTGCTTGTGCTTTCTATCTTTCTCCGAAGAGAGACAGAGCAGAATCGCACTTTTTTGGGAGTTCCGAAACGACGATTCGAAATTGGGAGAGGAGAGAGAAGAAAGAGAGCACACGCGTCCCGCCACAGTGCAAAAAGACTCAAAATGGCGCGCCAAAATTGCCCAGGCTTATGAAAGACTACCGTATGCTGTAGAATACCGTTGAATCTATGCTTTAGTAGAAACCAATGTTCAGTATGCTCATCACTACCGTTTGATTAATACTACCGTAGCCGCTCACCGGACTGTTCAGCTACCGTATCCTCCTGCTCCTTCTTGATGGCGAGTACCGTATCGGTTACCGTATCCTCTTCTTTTTTGACTCGGTAGATCATGGACAACATCCGTTCGAGAGCCGCCATCGAAGAGTATCGATCGATCGACCGGCCTTGAGGACTGAGGGGAGGACTAATAAAGGAGTGACAACGTGAGATCGATCCTCTCCATCAATCGATCGATTACCTCCTTTGTTCTATCCCATTTGCATCTGCACTTTCTCACTTCGCATGCCAGTCTCACGACGCTCTCTCACTTTTGCCTACTCTCTCGTCTTCGCATACTGAACTCATTCCTCGCACGTGCACTCGATCTGAACAGTCGTGACTACAGTCTAATCTCGACTTGTCCGATACCCCAAGTCCAGAAGTTTTGTACACGAAGGAAGGCTCGGAGGGGGGTAACCTAAGCCGGGGTGGTCTCTGGTCCTATGAGGAGAAGGATAAGAAACACTATCCAAATAGTAGTAATCGGAGAAACTGAGAATGAATGGACAATGGAATGGCGAATTAGTGGTAGATCACCACACGCACTCTCATCATCAACTACCGTAATCAACTACATATCACTTCGAGACTCCGCCCCTCAATTGAATCGAATCGAGTAAAATAAAAGAGTTCGTGTGGTTCGGCCTCTTGATGAGGTGGAGAGAGAGGAGGGAACTCATCGAGAGGAGAGAGACAATGGGGAATGAAGAGAGTGGATAGAGAGAACAGAGCAAATTGTGATACGCGCCCCTTTTTTGCGTTCAATTTCAAGAGAGATCGTAAATGAGGGGGGATTTAGGGGGTGGAAGTGGTATCAAGCAAGAGGGGGAAAAGAGGATGAATGGAGAGAAGATACACGAAATAGGTGTGAAAGAGATGGATGAATCGAGGGTAGATCAGTAGATGAAAGGGATGAACGAGAGAAGAGAAGGGAAGGGAAGAAACAAAGGAATGGAGAGAGACTGAGGTAGACTCACCATGTCATTCGAGTATGCAAAGTAAGAGGCGAGTCTTTGCATGTCTCACCAGTCAAAGAGAGAGAGCATGCAGAATGAGGAGAGTATTCATCATCGCTAGACATCCACTCTCATCATCTAAAGTGAGTCTCGACTAGTAACCTAATCTGCACGGATAAAAAGGGAGTCTACTCCACTCCAGAAGAACACAGAAACATCTGGGAGAGATTTCCGTCTGCAGATTTACTCTCAAGATATTCGTTCCTCATTCGCGCCAAAAGTGGGTAGAGTGCCACGACCTTTTGTGCCTCCCCCAATGCGTGAGTGAATGTTACGATCAGGTAGCCAGGTAATGTCATGGGCAGCTAATGTCACCTAGGTGGGCACATGTGATTCATTCAAATGAAGGGAGGAGGAGAGGGATACGGTAGTCTTGAGAATCGTGAGAAACTTGCTAGAGAATGATAGAGAGACAGAGAGATGAGCATTGAAGGAGAGAGGGACGTGTTGATTATAGTATGATAAATCAGCCACAGCATTATGTTGAGAGAGAAATGGAGTAGAATGGGGAGAAATGGATACGAAACATCGCTGATTCACTCGTATTATTTCATGTATATCTAAAGGTTACGAGTGAAAATAGCCTGAGGACGTGTAGAGAGAGAGAACTACGTCCGTCATGATTAGGGCTCTGAGAATAATCCGTCTCGCGATTATGCATGATCTCTCGTTCCTCTATCTGCGAGAGAGTGGATGGAACGAAGAGACGGATTCTTCGATATGACATCTACGTATGCATCGATGGAAGTGAGAGGGACGAAGAGAGTGAGGGAAGGGGAGAGATTGAGCATTGATGTCCGACGGAAGAGTCTTAGAATAGAACGTGTGTCGTCGGATGTTTCGAAGAAATTAACGTGGCAAATCCTCTTGCGAGATCAAATGATAGAATGGATACGTAGAGAGATCGAGATCCCTACCGTATACCAGATAGGGAAGTATCAAGGGAAGTGAGAAAGAGTTTGGGAAACAGTTTGCAGAATGGGGATCGACCATTTCAAATTTGAAATTTACGTGCCTTCTCTTGAAGGTTTCACCAATCAAAAGTACGGAAGTGCAAAGATTGCTGCCAGATAAGATGTTTCAGAGGCAGCAAACTCCCCAATCCATGACTAGCTGTGACCGCCTAAGATAGATCTAAATCACGATGATTCCATGAGGGCATTACTCGACTACAGCTACTTACCCTCAATGACTAGTATCCCCTCCCCTCCTCTCGCCCCCTCGCTTACTCCTCTCAACTCGCGTAGTAACTCAATACGCACGGCTCTCTGCAAAAATCATCTGTCCTCAACCCCAAATTCGTTCGTTCGAAACATTCTTTCAGCTGTTTTTGAACGTGAATGAGTTGAAAACTACTGGATCTATACGAAAGTGACGGGGATGTTCATTGGAAACTGAAGGAATACTGTAACAACTCGATCAAAATACCTTTCAAACTTGAATTGAGCACGTAATCTGCAAGAGTATCGTAGGGTTAGTTCCAGTGTCAATCGAGAAGAGCTCTGACCCCGTCCATCACTCTCTCATTATTGCACGCTCTCTCATCAGTCGGATAAAGCGAGAGAGTGCATGAAACGAAGAGAGTGGTAACAGAGTAAGTGAGAACTGTTGAGTGGCAACGGGGGATCTCGTTGCTTATCTCATTCGAGATCACTCCCCCCCCCCCTCCCTCTCCCTCCTCTCTACTTCTTCTCTATTTTCTCAAACTGCGAACGGTTCCATCCGCCCATTTCTTTGCAGTCAAGGAGAGATTTACGTCCGAAGTTCAACCGGAACTGCAGCACAACCCGCCAATGGCTCGGTGAAGGGGGCTACGGTACGCGCACAACGAATGATGGATACGGTAGTAGGTAAAACACAGAACGTACGGTAGTAGATCAGAACACGAGATGCCTTGGGGTAATGGGTGGAGATAAGCAAGGAAGGTGACAAGAAGGAGAGAGAGACGAGAGGAAGAGATGAGAACTGAGAGAAGGAGTGAAAAAAGAGACCTTTGGTGTGTAAGGAAGCTCCTGTTCACGATAGATCTCCTCTTTCTGCACACTCTCTCGTCCACTCTCACCATAGATGGATGTCTGATCTCTCTCTATTCCACGTGCTCTCTCATTCACTCTAACCTGCAATAGACAGATCTCATCGAGATCTATCATGAGTTGGTGAGTGGAGAAGGGGCAAAAAAGGAACGATCGGGGATAAAGAAGGGGAAAGTTGCAGAGTTCAACGTGAGAAAACGTCTTCGTTCTCCTCATTAAAATGGATGGGATGGGCTATTCCAGTCTAGTCAAACGGCAAAGAGATGGAATGAGATGAGATATCGAGATGAATGATGATAGATTGGAGAGGAGAGAGAAGAAGAGGAAGATGCATGTTCATTTTGTGCCAGAGAAGAGAAGAACCTCATGTTCGGATACGTGATAAACTACAGCCATTTCCTCAACTCTGCTTTCTTCTAAGATGCAGATTCATTATACAAATAAATACGTTTATCACCCGCTATCATTGCACAATCTTAAGTCGGTATTACAGGGTATCTCTTCACAATATTTAATTATTATCGATTAGTTCTTCTTCTCCGATTGCTCGATCTGCAATGTGCTCCATTGCACTACCGTAACCGTCCCCTCTACCTTACCTCCTTGAATCTGCTCCTCGCACTCTCCCAGATGGCATTCTTGGTCGGGGGAAGAGCTGCTGCAGCTGCAGTCGCTGCACCCAATCCAGTGCGGTCGCCCTTGAACTCGTTAGCCACCTGGAAGGGTTGCGTTTCACATGCGATACTCAAGCTGAAGGTTTTGGAAACTATTAATGTGGTCAAGGTGAATCATAAATTGAAAAAGGATCAATTCAGAAACTAAAGATCAAAGATCAACTCACAGGTTCGACGATTCCTTCATTCTTCCTTCCCAATCCTTCTCCCTCTTTCCATCCCATCGACTTCAGCAGTTTGAAGCCCTGAAAATATTTAAGTTCTTTGTTTATCTGAACATTCCAAGCCTATCGTAATACAATTTGCTCCACACCTATGCGTGCCCAGTGAAACTACACACCACCTACGTCCATGATTCATAATAGTTCAGCAGGTAAGTTAAAAAGTAAAAATAGGAAAGAAATATGGCATGCATTCATTTTTTTATCCGACATCCTCTTTTCCATCAAATGATAACAACATACAACCAGTCTGTAACTAGGGCTTGAGATTTCACTACACGAAACAATGAATTGATTTTTGTGTGTTTTTGAACCAAGAATATATGTAAACTTTTTCAGAATCGCTACAAAAATTCAACAGGTTCATCCTTCAACCAATCAATCAATCGCCCACTCACCTTATTCTCACTGGACAGCTGCTTCTTGGCCGCAGCCTTCGCGTCCGTCGCAGTCACGATCGGAACCGCGCCTGATTAAATTATTTGTTTATTACGTTCAAAGTGTGAATCAACAATGTCTCGGACGAGACCCTACAAGGTCAGGACCGAAAGAAAAAAATACCGTAGTTGCACCAAGCCACCAGTGTACAGATTTTTAAAAATCTTTTTTCTATTATTTTGCTCCGAAGAAAGGCCCCCCCCCCCCTCCAAGGTCATGAACACCTGCAGCAAGTATTCACCGAGTGCTTTCGCAATTATGATTTTCTTTCCAAAACAAACGAGAGGAAGATCAATCACTGCCTAGTACAAGAGTGAAACCAAGGAGTCATTGCCTAGCATAAAGTAGGACTATTTCTTCGAAATATGAATCACACAATTAGGTAATTCTAAATAATTTTTCAAAACACTAACCAGGCAATGGCTTGGCAGCGCATCCGTCGTACATTCCGCCTGCGCCTGCCGGGCGAGTGTCTCTGGAAAATCATAAATTACCTTGAAATTCCCGTTAGATATCCCTACAAAAATACAACACACTGTGACTCGATTCGAGTTTCAGACATCTCATAACTATCCTTGTGACACGATCCTTCGATTAGTCGTACATCCATTATTCAAACCCAACTCCACTCTCACCTTCTCTTCGGCAGACTGGGATCGGATCCGAACATCTTCCTTCTCTCCTTCGCACGATCCGTGTACTTCATCTTCGGACCCTGCAGATGGGAAGGAAAGGTTACGTCAGCACTAACAATAAGAATTTAATTTATCTAATGGGGCTCCCAAAGGTGATCCTTCACTCCATCCGCCCAAAAATCGAAGATCAAATTTCACCTTCTCCTCCTCCTCCACTTCGAATCCGAGTGACTCCTTCATCTGCCGCAACTGCACACGCATCGCTGCCTCGCCCTGACGAGAGAACGTTATGATGAAATTTTTTCGATGGCATTATCGAATAACTACTGTATCAGGGAATACGAAGAACAACTGAAACATGGGGTGGGTGTTTACCAAGAAATTCGATATTCTTCGTACTTAGGAGATAAAACATTGTTTACCGAAACAAGGAGCAGTGTGGGGAAAAAGAAAGTTTTAACGGCTACTAATGATTTCATTCCTAGTTGTATGTACAAAGTAAAATTCTCCTTCGCTCACCTTGAGTCTCTTCTTGGGCGGTGGTTGGGGCGGCGCAGCAGCTGCAGCCTCTGCCATCAGAAGACCCGGCTCGCATCCACCACACGTGTTACGACCTGCAGGAGGAGAAGTTATTGCTGCTAGACAAATGGTTGATGGTTGAAAATATCCCAATGCATTGGCTCTAATGCAGCCTTACTGCTCGACTCACCCGAGTGAATATGGAGCGTGAATCGGTTAGTCTTCGCGAAAGTGAGCGTGCACCCATGGGCGATCGGCACGTCTGGCTCGCCCTTCTGAAGGATAGAGAGATCAGAGATCACACTACAAACAACAGCCTAGACTACAAACTCAAAGATCAAAGATCAACCTTCCACTCACTTTGACCTTGGCTCCATCGACCGTACACTTGGCTGCATTGGAGAGAACCCGCAGGAAGTACTTGCCATGTATGGGATCGCCGTCGCTGAATCGAGAAGATATTGATCGATAATCTCGTGTTACCGTAATACATTGTAGGAGAATACATAATACAATCATAGTAGTACAATCTCGTGTTACCGTAATACATTGTACATTGCTCATGATTCTATATTAATGGCCTTTCATACAGTCCTTCGAAAAGTTATGGTGAATATAGGATTTGGATTTATCCCATCAAACATTGGCTAGATCAGTTAAGATGAACTACCGATGAAACATAACACTCACTAGTCTACAACCTCTCTCTGCACTCACATCTTTCCCCATATCCTCTCGAATGCCCTTCTCTCCTTCCTACTCGCATTGGGTGGTAACTGTCTCCTCTTCACATGCTTCTCAATCCTTCTCCATTCCGCCTTCTCTCCCGGTCTCTCTTCCCCTCCTCCTCTTCCTCTATCCTGACTGCTCTTCTCTCTGCTGCCGCTGCGACGACGACCTAAAATATCAAATAAATGAATTGACTCGATAAAGTATTTCGCTCGGATGCAAATGACAAAATTTAGAAAATGGGTAGCTGTCCGACAACATTCCAACTTAGATTCAGTCATTTTGCACTGTTCGAAAGCCATGCACTCCGGTCACACACAATGATCCTTTCCTAGTTCGAAAACAACCACTGACCATCATCTCTACTCCGACTCCTCGATCTTCTCCTCTCTCCCTTCTCTCCACTTCCACTCTTCGTCGAACTCTTCGAGAAGATACGCGAGAACTCACTCATGTCCTCGTCTTCTTCCTGACAATATTAGCATTTGGTAGAAAATGGACAAGCATTCACCTGCACATAGATCCCCAAAAATCATCAAACGATATGAACGATAAACGATCAAACGAGTTTCAAAACTTCCAACAATTCTTTCAAAGTGTCCTACCTTCTTCTCAGGTTCTGGTCCCTTCTCCTGGACGAATAGAAGCTGAGCGAGACGAGGAGGAAGAGTCTGATCGGGCACTTTCACGTCGCACTGAGAAGGGAGAACAGAGTTATAAGGGTACTATCTTCGTTTGCACTGTCAAGAACGATGTTTAAAAAACTATTCAGATTCAATTAGCACAGTTTGATTTTTTTTTAAATTCGAACAACACCAAGTTCCAATCGCCTATGCCGTTGTTTCCCAGTTATAGATCGTGCACGAAACAGGAATGATTTTTTCTCATTGTTATTCAGTTTCTTCTTCTTCAGATTTTTTTCCAACCGACACAACTGCCAACCATCATTTAATAACCACCTCCATCATACAAACGGGAACGCTGAAACTCCCTTCTACCTAGTGAGCTCCCCATTCCTTTCTAACCGTCCCCCCCCCCCTCCTCTCTCACCTCGGGTGCCAATCCGACCAATCCTCCACTCATCGTCACAATGAACAGATCGAGTGTCTCCAGATTGATGAGGCGGACGCATGGAGGCTGATCGTACCCTTCCTCTGCAAGTGGAGAGTAAACGATTCAGATTATGATGACAAGCATGGCATGGAAAACAACAAAACATTAGAAGTTCGCGAAATTCAACATTTATCGAAGATATGATCCGCCAAGTTAAGCGAAGATATGATCCGCCAAGTCAACGTGAATATTTTCCATAACGAAACTGCAGTAAAAATGTACTCTCTCCGTAATTTAAAAAAAGGTCCTTTCAAAAAAAAACCTTTCATCATCTGGACCCTCTCATCTTCTTCGTCCTTCTTCTTCTCCTCCTTCTCTCCCTCTGAATCAGACGAAGACCACGTACGAGAACGACGACGTCTGGAGGAGGAGAAATTGATCAATGGAGGGACAGTGAAACAGCATGTGAAAGGAGTATTCAACAGAGCATTACTGAATTGGACAACGTCTCCAGTTTTAAGGATGGTAACAAAAACAAAAATGCATTAGCGCAATAAGTTAAATGAAACACCCCAGGTGTTTGCTCATCTCGGCGAGGAATACTAATCAAAACCAGCTGATTAACTATGATCTGTAGTTCCAAAAAAATCTGGGCGGAGGAAAATAACCAAAATTTAAGAAGTGCTCACCTTCTCTCCTCGATCTCCTCCTTTATTCGTTTCTTCTCCTCCTTCTCACGACGATCTCTCTCTTCCCTGCAAGTACTGCGTGAGAGAATACTCGTGAAACACAGATGATAAAGAATTCGAAGTTCAGGATAACTGTCAAAATGTATTTTTGCTCGCCAGCAATTGCACGCAAGTTTAAATTTCGCTCTAACGATTTGCGAATCACGCGTTTCAGTTTCAGTTTTATAACTTTTATAAAGCACAATTTTTGATGCAACATTTCTTCAAATAAAAGTATCGTACCTATCGGGTCTCTCCTTTCCCCTATCCCATTCTCGTTCCTTCGTACTCTTCCTCTCCTTCTCTCTATACCAATCATCCTCTTGCATTCGACGATCGTCCACTTCCACGAACTGAAAAAAAACATAAATAAAAACTACTATGAAAATGCCAAAAAAATATTTTTCGGTCTTGAAATTGTTTGTACACACAAATCATAGTTCAAAAACGCCTTACCCCGTCTCCATCGAAGACCTGTCTTCTTCTGTTGCTTCTCTCCACATTCCTACAGTAATCATCTTCGTCCCGACGAGAACGACGATCGCGTTCCCTGGTATCGATTGATTAAATAGGTAAAAAATATTACCTTACAAATTTCAAGCACAGTCAGTTTACTCCTTCAAGTGTGACTGATTGTAAAGTGCTAACTTTGAACCCTAATACTGCTACTTCTCACCTCTGATCTCGCCTCCCTCTTCTGTGCCTTCGATCCTCCTCATCCTCTAGCTTCTCCAACATATCAAAGAGTGTCTCGCAAACATCGATATCGACTTGTTCCATTGCCTGGAATGCACGAGGATTAAATTAGAAAGGAAAAGATGCTAGCAGATTTTCGGTTTCAGCCAACCATTAAATAGTTGATGCCCTCTGTAAAATAAAGCTGTCGAACTGAACTGAGTAAATTATAGGAGTGCAAAATCATGAAGGGGTTAGGCTTTAAAAAAAAAGATTTGAACAGGGTTCGTGCTGCTATTCGAACAATAAATAAATTCGATCGACCCACCTCAACCCTTCTGTATCCGAGAAGATCTGCCGCCGCTCGTCTATGTGTTCGTCTCGCCCATTCAGCTGAAGAGTATGGATAAGAGTCCTGATCGAAGGAAGGAACCGTGACTCGGTCCCCAATACGGACGAGGCTTCATGCTCTGGTACACTTTGTACTGTCCATCTGCCTCGTCATAGTAATAATATGTCTGCGTCTCAGAGTGATAAAAGAGCGAGGTGTTCTGTAAATGTGTTCTTTAACAAGATACTTTATAAAATAAGGGCTGCACGGAAAAATACAAGCAATCCGACGAACCTGGTCATAGTAGTAGCCACTCTCGTGAGAATAGTACATATTATATTCTTCAATGAACACAAAACCAGGCGGAACTTTGGCTGTGAGCACTTCAGTCGCAGCCTGACGAAGCATATCCGCAATGCTACCCTGCATTAGTAATGTTTAGTAGCGAACGTTAAACTCGCTCACCTCTCCATTGGCAGCGGAAGCACCACCTCCATAGTCCGAGAACATGATCTAAACATCGAGAGAGATTAGGAATCAGAAAGCACACGTTTAAAAGCAGACAATTGGGAGAAAAAACGACGAACGAACGCGTCTTCGTTCCTTGGCAACTACCGTACTTCACTGAGGTCTATCAAGAAGTGATTTTTCTCACTGTTTTAATTTATTTTTTACTGATGGACTTTTATTGACGGCATTCATTGTAACACAAAAAGCACTCTGAAAACACAATATCGCATCACCAAAAAAAAAGAAAAACATTTAATACAATTTTGAGACTGGAAAAGTACCGTACTTTGTTTAAAAATTATAGGACTCAGATGGAACACAGGAATTTTCAAGGAAATCGACGCTTTCTGGCGATGAATCTGTGTGGGTACGGTACCAATGTCGAACTTTTCTTTTCTTTTTTTGAAACATTTTTTCTCGGTCTGTTTTGCTTGTATTTGATAATTTTGTTTAGCAGAAACGCTCATTTCATTGGCAGGCCTCTTTTGCTTCCCTTTTGTTTTTGTCGAGCGTTTATAATTAGATTTTTAGGCAGAATGAGAAGGCCGGAGAATCTCACCAATTCCGAGCTGAGGGCGGAACTTGCCACCTACGGCGTTGTCGTCTACGCTGTCACGCAGAAGTGAGCTCTAGTTTGCATCTTTGTGACCTCCTATTATTAACCTGTGATCATATTGCCTCTACACGTGTATCCTGTCTACAGGAAGCGAGAAGGGTTGGAGGAGCAGTTGAAGAACCTCCGTGCCTCTGGCCCTGCCGAACCTGTCGAGCGAAATCCCGATGCAAGCAGGGTAAAATGTGATCTGGATGACATCGTCAAAATGATGAAGAAGAACAGTGGGTCAATTTTTTTAATGGTCTCACAAATTTCTTTCTTCAGAGCTCGAACTCCGCGAGCATCAGACGGATGCGCTGAAGAAGTTCTGGGAGTGGCATGAGCTGGGACGAGGAGGTACATCCATCGACCTGGATCAATGATGAAATACTTATTTGGTACAGGCATTCTCGGAGATGAAATGGGATTGGGCAAGACGTGCACTACCATTGTTCACCTCATGAGGTCGCGTTTTATTCTTTCTTTAGTATAACTACCAATTCTAATATGTGAGTCATCTGTTATTGGCAGGCTGCGCAAACTCGGCTACGGTCCTTTCCTCGTCTTTTGCCCTCTTTCTGTTGTGGATCACTGGGTCAAGGAGATTGAGAGGTAATTTCATCCTGCTCTTTTATTTATTGTTCCACAAATACACGCTTAGATTCTCGAGCGGTCTTCTTCATCCCATCTATCTGGAATCTGCGCAACTGGTGTGTGCTTCATTTTACGATTTAAAAAAAATTCAATCAATTCAGCATAAAGGAGCATACACGGCTGAGTATCAGTCCTTCCCGAAGAACTCTATAATAATTGTTGCTCACGCGGTAGGCTATTATCAAAGATGCGAAAGTTCATTTACATTTTACAGCACGCAGAGCAGAGATTGAATACTTCGGCAGCAAACCGCTTATTCAATGGACCTGTCTTCGATATGGTACGAGATTATCTACTTTTTTGAAGAAGAAAACTGTATTTTTCTCTCTCGATCAAACGTAACGATTACCTCCAGGTTGTGGTCGACGAAGCTCAACGATGCAAGAACTCTTCTGCTCGTATGTACGCGAGGTGTACCAAGGTCTGCTTCCTCCATATTTCGTGATTAAAATTGTAAACAGTAATTGCAGTTGACAGCTCGATTCCTTCTGCTCACTGGAACCCCCATCCAGAATACGTTGAGAGAACTCTACTCACTGCTTTCCCTCGTCGACCGAGAGAGGTACCGTGATCTGTAGTGCTTTCCTCCCAACGCTCTCTTCAGATTCCTTACTCGTGACGAGGAGGAATGGGCGGAGGAACACGAGGACAAACGTAAGCTATATTTCCTTAATGATAAAATCTTAAAAAAAATCTTTCAGCTGAGGTGGTGAAGGAGATATTGAGTGGGTACTTCCTCAGACGAACGAAAGAACTCGTCTGCACGGATATCCCTCCTCTCAATCAGGTCTGATGAGTAGTCGTTTATCGACTTCTCAAATACGTTCTCCTTTTGGCAGGTCATTTTCTACCATGGGATGTCGAAAATGCAGGAGAAATTGTACCTGGATGTTCTCCACTGCGACCATTGTGAGTCTAATCGGGTCTAAAAATAAGTGCCATGTTAAATGCGTCAATTTCTCAGCTGCTGTGAGCAAGGTTAAGTACAATTCGATGATCAATCCACAACAGAAGATGAGACTGGTGGCTCTCCATCCGTGGCTGCTCAATGGTGAGTTAGTTGTGACTGGATGGGTGTGAGAAGGACATTCATTTCCAGGTATCGAGCCCGAGCCCTTCATCGAGAGTGAGCTTATGGTGACTGTATCGGAGAAGCTGACTGTCCTCGATAGACTGCTCAAGTGAGGCCACTTCTCATACCCTGATCCACATTCATTTCTCAGATTCCTCCTCGAGAAAGGCCATTCCGTCCTCGTCTTTTCTCAATTCGTCATCTTCATGGACATCGTCGAGGACTATCTCAGAATGAGAAGTGAGTCTTCTTCGGGTGCCCTCTTCTCATATTCTTCTCTCAGACCTCGAATTCTCTCGCATCGACGGACGAATTGCCCTCGAAGATCGAAATGTGGGCGTCGCCAACTTCAATTCTTCCACCAGAGACAACGGAGGTGAGGAGAGACACCACTGATGGTTGACATTCCTCAACGGAATATGACACCTAATTAGTTGTAGGGGCCCGAATCTTCCTCCTTTCGACGCGTGCCGGAGGTCTCGGACTGAATCTCACCAATGCCGGTATTATTGAGTATCGTTCCATCCTAATTATTCAATAATCCATCAGATACCGTAATCTTCACCGATTCTGACTGGAACCCGCAAGCGGATCTTCAAGCGATGGCGCGTTGTCATCGCATCGGACAGACGAAGTAAGGGTATCGTTGGGGGGGG
>LS511593.1:962843-977347 GCA_900490845.1 Pristionchus japonicus
GAGGGTTGGAGAAAACGCTATTGTTCTTTTTTCATGTTATAAATATATGGATTCAGATGAGAACTTGAGCGGAGTGAGATTCCTGGAGACTATGGCGGAGCAGGCGGAGGAGATGAAGAAACAGAAGAAGACGAAGCTCGATCTGGTTAGTCTCCCCTCTCCCTCCTCCCTTCCTTCCAGTAGTACTCTCTCGTGTTCAGAGTGACGACACGATAGAGAAGATCATTGGGAAGACGGACAGGAGCGGCAAGTGGGTGCCCATCACTGAGGAGGAAGAGAGGAAGATGGAGGATGACCAGGTAGATACGCTTCTATCCTTCTATGCGATTTACTAATTAATTAACTTTCTAATTAAGCTCGAGTTGATCAAGGACGTGGACGAGGACAACGCGAAAGACGTCGACTACCGCGACTACAAGAGATACATGGTGAGATGCACTCTCCGAGATCGTCTAAGGCTATCTATGAGACAGCAAACTGGCGGGATTACAAGGTTCTTTGTGTTTCAGGGCAAGGACTTCCGTGTATCGGAGCGGGACAGAGACGAACTCAACCTCCAGATCTCCAATGCCAAGTACACGGGCACTCGAACGACTGGTAAGAGAGAATAATGGTTTTGATGCACTGCCGAACCCATTGATCTCTTTCTTATTATCCCGCACGAAGCATGACATGTGCAGGAACGGTGGCTGAGCTGGAGCTGGAGACGGATCGAGAGGCTAGACTGAAGATCCTCAGAGAGATGGAAGTGAAGAGACTTTTGAAGAGGAAGAGTCAAGTGAATGGAATGGAGAATGGTGAGAGGAGAAGATTCCGAGATTATCGAAACCATTTCAATTACAGAACCGAAGAAAGAAAAGATTGAGGAGGAGGAAATTGATGTGAGCCCCCGTCGTGCTGCCGGTGAGACATTGTCATGTAGTTGAAAATATGTTACTCGACTCGACGATGATAACTGATTCGTATTGCAGCTACGGCTGCTCTGGGTGCGACAAAGAACGAAGATGACTTCATATTCTGAGAGACCGGCCACTCTCATTCTCACTCATCCACTATTTTTATCCTTGTAGCTCATACTGAATTAGGCTTTCAATTTACCCACGTGATTTATGCTTATCTCACTTTCGATTTTCCATGTATCTCATAATTATCTGTCTTTTGACCTGTAGCAAGCTCCCTAATTCATACAATCTAAACTGTGCAATCCCTCCATACTATCAGGCTGGATTTGCTAACCACTGACTATCTGTAAAATAACTTATTTGTATTGGCTATATAAACACATTTAATGTGAAACCGCTGGTGTCCGCACTGGGTAGCCCACCCGACGAGGTTTACCACACATTGACACGATAACTACTCAACGGTCGCATTCGCAGGCGACGAGGGGATGATTGGTGAAAGGGTCGCGATTGCGTTATCAACTGCTTTCTCCTCTCTCCGTCTCTTCTGGTTGATAGTTGTCGCGAGGCGGAGTTTGGATTGAAAGGCGATTAGGGAATTGACAATGAGCTGCCCTTTGGAAGCCAACCCTTCTTTCAAACAGTAGCACTATCTTGTTTATGTTCATCTGCTCGAATTTGTCCGTCTCTTTTTCACGTGATTTCACTGGATTCCTGCGGTCCAATTGGCATTGTTTAATGACGATATGTCCTAACTGTTCCTCTTTCCAGTTACAGTATGCCCGAGGACATCGCAGTTACCAAGTTCCGCGAGTATCTCCGCGTCAACACTGAGCAGCCCACGCCAGATTACTGTAAGTGATTGATACGGATACTTCGGTTACGGTAGATTATCGATTCGCCCCTCAGATGGCTGCCAGAAATTCCTGTACGCGCTGGCCGACGAGCTGGGCATCGCACGCACCTCCCACGAGGTTTGATCTTTGATCTATGTAGTTTGATCTTCGATCTCTGTGTTCTGATCGTCGATATCTCTCAGATGGTCGCTGGCAAGCCGATAGTGATCATGACGATCCCTGGCACTGACCCGTCCCTGCCCTCTCTCATGCTCTACTCTCACACCGACGTCGTTCCCACCTCCAAGGTAGGTAGAATTTATGGATTATCGATTACGGTAGTTTGTTGCAGGACCACTGGACGTACGATCCGTACTCTGCACATAAGGACGAACAGGGACGAATCTACGCCAGAGGCGCCCAGGTGAGTAGGTTTGAATGTTGAATGTTTGTTTTGAATGTTTCAAATTAGGGAAGGGAGATGCGGAGTGAACCCAATTGCCTAATCAGGACATGAAGTGTGTCGGGTCGCAGTACTTCGAGGCGATCCGTCGCCACTTTGGCCGCGGGAAGAAGCAGTTCCGTCGCACGGTGCATCTGGTGTGGGGCCCTGGTGAGGTTTACCAGTCGTCGTCCTGTCACAATTTGTATTGAAGACGAGGAGATCGGCGGTCACGATGGCATGGAGAAGTTCGTTGAGACGGAGGAATTCAAGAAGCTCAATCTCGGATTCACTCTCGATGAGGGACTCGCGTCCGAGAATGGAGTGAGTTCGAGAGGATGGAATATTTAAATAAGTTGCCAAATTCAGGTCTACAAGGTCTACTACGGCGAGCGGGCGCCTTGGTGTGAGTTGCTTTCTCCATTCCAGAGTAGCGAAAAATGAGGCAAAAAGAGTTGCCCATGGCTGGAATCGAACCAGCGTCGCCACGGCCACAACGTGGAGTACTAACCACTATACTACATGGGCCGATAGCAGAGCGCGCTAGAGTCGCTTACCAGCCCGACTCTCCCCTCCTCTCTCTCGTCCACACGCGAGAGTAGGGCGCGCTCTAGCTGTCTGTCGGCAGTAGAGAAGAGAAGGGGTGAAAAGAGGAGAGGAAGGAGTGGGCACGAGTTCGTGTTTCTTTGATCACTCAGATATTTGAGGGATGGAAACATAGAGCGAAACAAATGCAAATCTTTTCTACAAAGTCTCACCGTCGTAATGAGTAAATATGGAAGGAAGTTCAATAAATCCCCCGTTTGCAGGGATGGAGGTTACGTTCACGGGCAATCCCGGCCACGGCAGCAAGTTCATCGAGAATACGGCGGTTGAGAAACTGGTGAGGTTGAGTTTCATGGTGCAATCATGTTTGGAAAGGTTCTCTTATGTGCATGTGCTTCTCGTTTCCTGTCCAAAAATGCCTAATTACTATCTTTGCAAGTTTGGTTCACATTTTGTCATTTGATGCCTCATTCATATTCTGCAGCACAAGTTCATGACGTCGGCCCTCGCCTTCCGTGCTGAGCAGAAGGCGAAACTGGACGCCCATCCAGAGTTCAACATCGGCAACGTCACCACACTCAATATCACCATCATCAAGGTACGGTAAGAGTGGTAATCGATTAATTCCATTTGAATGTTTTGTTTTATGCCACATCGTTGCTCGATATGATTACACAAAAGACCAAGCACGAGATCTAGTAGCACTAGTGCTACTCTACTTTGCGTTTTGCGCAATCAGTTGAATCCACTCGATCAGCGTTCATTCGAAAAAAAAATTATTGTTCATCCTACTAGACAACTGATCATCGTACGGGAATACTGCAGCAGATCTAGCACATACACTGAAACTCAATTCACCCTTCCAAATGAATCACGAATCTCTTATTCCTTGCAGGGTGGTGTGCAGACGAACGTCATTCCGGAGAAGATCGTCGCCAACGTCGACTGCCGAATCACGCCCACTGATAACTTCGAGGTGGGGGCGGAGAGTTGATCTTTGATCTTTCCTAGTCTGTAGTCTCAACGTTAATCCTTGAGGAGCTGGAGGCGAAGATCCGCGGCTGGTGCACTGCAGCTGGCGACGGCATCTCCATCGAGTGGCATCAGGCGAGTCGAGACTAGAGTGTAGTCTAGACTGGTCTCTTCTCCTCTTCAGAAGTGCATGACGAAGAGTGTCACTCCGACGACTCGCGACGATCCGTGGTGGGCTGCCATCGAGGATGTGCTCGGAGAGGAGTGAGTACAGTTTGATAGTTTGTTGTTTGAACTTTATTAGTGCACAACTGGAAAGACGTATTACATGAAGGAGTTTCCAGCACCTCTAGTACCACCAGTGAAACTCAAATAAATCATGCCCAAAAGTAGACTCTTGTTTGCCACAGAGTGGCGTGAATATTTCGATTGTTAGTTGATTCCTGAACAGTTTTTCTCTAGTTTTGTTCCGATGTGGGCCGATCATAAAACGCGTAATTATATTTCTCGTCCCCTTGCAGAGGCTGCAAGTTCACGAAGGAGATCTTCGTGGGAGCGACTGACTCGCGTTATCTCAGAGCCGTGAGTCGTTCTTATTATGCCATCTCCATAGCTATGCACTTCTTGTTGTTGCAATGATCAAGCTGTTTCTTAATGTTAGTAAAGTAGTAGGCAATAGTGGATGACGTGTAGATGAGTAGAGTTGAGAGTAGCTATCAACTATCCCCATTGCAGAAAGGTCTCAAGTCGATCGGATACTCTCCGATGATCAATATCCCCTCGCTGCTCCACGATCACAATGAGTCAGTTCATTTTCAGAAAAATATGGATTGAGAAATGGAAGCAGTAAGAAGTAACGATGGTGAAACTCAAATCGCTCATATTTTTCAAATTTAAAATTATCAGTTTTCCAATAGTGACACATAATCAGTGAACTACTTCACTAATCTCAACCCTGCAGGTATCTCACCGAGTCTCTCTTCCTCCGTGGTATCGAGATCTACGAGAAGCTCATCGAACGACTCGCCGATCTGGCTTGAAGCTCCGCCCCCTCCTAAGCCCCGCCCTCTTGTGACTCCCTTCCTATGTACTGTATCTAGCACGAGGTAGTAGGTGAATGTATTATTGTTTTATCAGAATATATTTGTATTACAAGATGAATAAAAATAATGTAGCGTAAACTATGGGCACACTCACACACTCAATCAATCGGGGAGGGCATTACACCAAGTATTATGTGATTGTTGTTAGATTATTCGGAATAGTTAATTAATTAATGCGTATCGGACAAGAATTACAGCAGTGCTAAAACTTGTACAGAGTGAGAATAAGAAGAGTGGAATAATACAGTAAGTCAATGCAATCTATCGCCATCTCTCCAATTCGCAACGTTCTCTTGACGAGAGAGCGTGCGAATTCGAGAGAGCAGGAGTACGGTAACTGAATGTCAGTTTCGTATCACAACGAGGAAAGGGAGAGACAGTAGAAGAAGTGAGGGGGTTAATCGATAATCGGGACTACAGCATCTCACAGGGGAAGAGATTTTGAAAAAAAAGTAACTTGCGTTCGGATCGTCAACTAAAAAACAGGCAGGGCTACTGTAATCGACACAATAGGCAGAGGCACGGTAGGGGAATATTGATTAGTTAGATAGACAATGAAAGAAAAATGAGAAGTGGGAGGAAAAGCGTACGTTTGGCTGCACCCGGGGGCGTCCTTGTAGAAGAGTTGAAGGAGAGGGAGAAGGGAATGATCAGTAGAGGGGTTGTTGTACTACGGTAGGTCACAGGGGCATACTGTAGATGAATCGATCGATGGATCACTCGAACTGCTTGGCCAGATCTCCCATGGTATTGGCCATCTGCTGGTAGAACTTCTGCTGCTGACGGAGATATGCACCGATGAACTGCTTGAAGTCTTCCGTCTGCAAAGATAATAGATCAAAGATCAAACTACAAAGATCTAAGAACAAAATACGCACCTTCTCGGCGTTGAGATGGTTGACCTCGGCGAGGATGACGTAGCTCGTGTTGTCCACGCGTTGTTTCACCTGCGAGAGATGAGGGATTGGGAGAAATTAGAGATCAAACTACATAGTTCAAGGAACATCCTCAGGGATCAAAGACCACTCTCACCTTAACCGCCTGTGCCTCGCCAATCTTTCCCTCGACTACGGCATTCTCAGTGTTGCGCCACTTGGTGATCGCTTGCTGAAGGAAGAGAGATTGAATACAACTGTTATTTACCGAAATCTCAAATTATAACTCATGAAAAGCACACTTATTTTTTATACGTTTTTATCGCCAATACATTCCCTCCATACACACCAGTAATCGATCCCCTCCCCTCCCTCTACCTTGTGGATGTTGCAGATATCGGGTGCGCGCGAGATCGTTCCCCTGTACGAGTAGACGCGTTCGAGCACCCGCTCCACGTCGTTCTTCGCGTGGTTCTGCAGTGTGGTGTGGCTTAGAAAACGTCGCTTTTCGAAAAATCGACGAGTCAAGCAAGCGATTTAGTAAACGTCGCTCTCACTACGCCACACTTACCTCAAACTCATCTCCGATGACGTGGTAGTGGTGGGCGGTCGTCTGCAACGCGTCCGCCATACGCATCGACGCTGCAAAAGAGAAGAGGTTATTTCGGCGGTTAACTAAAGACACTGTTTCGCCTTCCTTCAATAGTGTATGTTTCGAAGACGAAAGGATACCAGCTAAATCAACTTCGCCAAATCTCTTTGCGACCTCATCAAACTGTGAAGCACAATTCTAATTCGTGTGCAGAATGTATTTGATTGTTCCTTTTCAGCCAAAAAATAATACTTGGTCTACAGTACGCAACAATCCTTACCGGGTCCCGCACCGTCATCTTTGAACGAGTGGCCGAGGGCGGAGAAGGCCGCTGCCAGCTTCTGCCAGTTCTGTTTCACCGCTGCAATCGATCGATATTGAATGATTTGGCTGAATAGCCTGCGACCCTCTCCCCTGACTCACGTCCTCCGAGTAGTCGCTGGTAGGTGTTCATCCTCTCAGTGAGGACACGTGATCCCTCCTCCATCTGACGGATGTTACGATTGAACATCTCCACTTGACGCTCCCTGAAAGACGAGATCGTTCGAGGGGCAATAGTGAGAAGGCAATTTAGGCGTGCCATAGTTTATTTTCAAGAACGAGAATAGCGACCAAATAAATATCACTGAGTCGCACACGGTCTCATCAAACTGTGAAACGTAAACTCCTCACGAGTGGCAATAACCATATTGCACCAAGAGAGATTTGTGTGTGGATAGCACATGAACAAAAACGAGTTGTATTTTTCTCAGACAGCAATGATGGAATAATCTACTTCCAAAAATTCAACACAAGATAATCAAAAACTGAAACACAACTTCGTCAATGGCGTAAAAACTAAATCTCTAAAACTAGAAATACCATAAATCATCAGTTCACTCACACATCATTGGGGTTGAGGGGTGCATCGGGTGAGTTGACGCAGTTGAGGAAGGACCCGCCGATGAACTCGTCCTTCTCCGCTTTTCTGACAAGAGACCATTCATTTTTCTAGAATATTTCGAGAGAACAATTGCACACCCAAGAACCTTTGACAAATTTGTGAACCGACAAGCCAGCATTATTAGAATTTTTTCAATACGCAATTTGGAAAAAAAACATTATAGTTACCAACATTACAGGGATTTGGGTCGCTGCTGCGGACATGAATCACCTGGCTGGAATGACCCTTCTTCCCCTCACCTCTTGCCGATCTTCCACTGTTTCTCGTCCGTACACGTGAGGAAGTGCAGCCAGACGTCGCTCTTGCTCAGCACAGGGTGTCTGTAGAAAGTGTTAAAGTCTTAAATTCAATGATTGGACCTCAATTGAGAATACCTTGAGCCATTTTATATTTTTAGGGACCAACAAGGTCAGCGAACATCAAGTATCGAACGATCCCAATTTCACATAATACTATTGTAGCTCAAATCAAGTTGTTGATTGGTTTAATTGTAGATCACTGAGGACAAATCATCAAAAGTGGTATAGTTATTTCTCATACTACCTTCGCGACACCAGATTCACTGGTTTTAAAAATTGCTTTCAGTACAAAAAATGAAAATCTGAATTCAAAAGGATTCCGGGTTCCGAGTGGAAGACTACCGTACCCCTCCTCCTTCCCCTTCCTCACCTGCAGATCTTCTCTACCCACAACTGCAGGATGTGCTTGCGATGGTCGATGAGATCGTCCTCGTATCGACCTGAGAGAGAGGAGATTGGAACATGTTGTAAAGAAAAATTCTTTGGAGAAAATCATCAATGGATGCTCGCAGATTACTCATATAGAACTTGAAACAGAACAGTTACCAGTGCCAATATTTTTTTTTCTAAAGACCCATTTTTTTCAAATCTTTGAGTCAACGATTTTATCAGAAAGACTTTGGCACAGACATAAGAACAAAAACACATGGCGCTCTTCCACTTCCTTCAATACAGTATCCTCCAATCAATACTACCGTCTACTCACCGGAAACCTGCTTCTCAGGCAGTGGAGGGAGGGCGATCGTGATGTACTTCGCAGTGAGAATCTCGTGCAGCCAATCGAAGTGCTTGTACCGACGGGAGACCTGAGATACGGTAAGGAATGAGAACCGTCGATCGTCGACCGACTTCCTTCGCTACCGTACCCTCCTGATAACCGATCTGACCTGAATGCCCGAGAGACTGCTCGTGATCGAATAGGCGATGAAGCTTTTCAGACCCTTCATCTTCGTCTCCTGAATTAAATAAAAAATTAATTTTAGATTTTCCACGCTCAACCGGAGTGTAATAAACTTTCACGAACACGAGAGGAACCTCGTCAAACTCTGCAATACAAATCCTTTTCAAGACGTGCAGAAAAGACGAGGCATATCTCCTCAATACGCAGAAAACCAATCAATAACCCGTTACCTTCTTCGGTTTATCCACAGTGCACACGTACGGCTTCGAGTCGGTGCGCCAACGGATGAGACCGTCCGAGATCTGCAATGGAGAAGTTTTTTGTGTGATGGATTAATTATTGAAACACCACATCATCTTCTTTTCAGCGCCTAATGAAACACGAGAGAGAACGTCACGAAAGATTTCTAATTGAACAAAAGATAAACAAGATTGAACTGCGACACGTTTGTTTTCTCCTCACATGTCCGTACAACGCAAAAATTTAAAAAAAGCTGGTATCCACACCCGCTTTTCACTCTACTCTTTGTGCATTCCCCCCTCCCCTTCCTTCGCCTTCCTCGACTCACGATGATATCGTGTCTCTCTCCCGGTTGTCCCTTCATTCCATCGGCCGACAGCACATACGCCTCCATCCCCGATTTGACGAAGTTAGAGAAGCTGCAAAGAAGGAACACATCGATTTCATCATGAATAGCCAATCGTTTGTCTGATTTTCGGATTCGTTCCCTAGTATCGCCAACTTTACGATTTGTAATTTGAAAATTTGGCATTGTGCTTCTCCGTTTCCTCTTCCACTTATTTCTTGGGGGCAATCCCATCCGTGATTCACTGAGCCCTTTCTGCATAAAAAAGCCAACCCTCTCCTTCCTCCCCACTCACATGTTCATGTTGCCTTTCAGCTTGCCAGCAGCAGCAGCCTGATTGGCTGCACTGGCTGCAGAGACCGTCGAGACAGTGCGACCCTCGCCTGATGATTGTAAAATTATATTCTCACAATTAGAGAAAACTACAAGCCACAGATATTGATCCTCATTATTAGAATTATATCTACTAACGTTCGTCAAGAAATTACGATCGGGGTCGATCGACAATATCTGTAGTACCTGTGTAGCGGTGAATTGGGTGGCTCGGTTACATGATTTTATTCCGCGCTGCTTTGCCAAGAAATAACTACCATCCGTCCAAAGGAAAGAAAATCTTTATAACACCTTCGCGGAGCTGAATCATCGTGCATTCCGATATGAGCAATCCTGACATTCCTGTCGGTTCAGAATAACGTCGATACATTTTTACTACTAGCTATGGACGATACATTGCTAGTCAAGTTTCCAGTCTTTGAAGCATACCAATAGTTGCTAAACGCATAGTTTTCGAGAAAAGTAGAATCCCCAGAGATCAAAGATCACTCTCACCTGCAGACTGGCTGCGTGGGACGATTCCGCCGTGTTGCGCTGGCTGCGAGGCCGACCGAGAGGGAACATGCTCCTGCCAATGAGAGAAAGGTCAATTCCATCTTTTTCTTTTCAATATGTTTAATTGCTGCAATCTTTTGAAAGCTTCAGCTGAACATGCAACAACATAGTTAGAACAGAGATCGGTTCTACTTTGTCCATTCAGTTGCGGGATACAGTTGGAGAACACAACGCTGAGGAGGAGGATAGGAGAAGAGAAGATAGCGTGCCGCACGACACATCAACAAGCAAAGCCAGCATAGAAATACAGAGAGTGGAGAGTGGAAGGTTAGAGACGCGCAGTGAAAAATGGAGAATGTGCGAACAGAAACATTTCGTTCATCGATTCAACTACTCATCTTGTAGCAAACGGTCAATAAGACATATTGAGAAAACTAAAACAAGTGCCAACAATTATTTCGTACTATGAATTCTTTGTTGATCATGACTTGTGCTCTTCTGCTTCACCTGGAACTCATCTCGAAGGACTCTCCATCACGAGCACTGAGATCAAGCAATTCGAATAAAAAAATCACAGCTGCTGAAGCACAATAAGTCCAGTCTATTCCACCAATCACCAATTCACTTGCGGGCTTCGCATTTATGCTTCATGCGCCACTCTTCTCACAGGACTCACAATTACATCACGAGATATCTCTCCACTCCAACACCACAATCAGTCCATCCTCTCTCGCCCACACACCTTATCACTATAGCTTCCTCCATTCGTGGCAGCAGCTGCTCTCTCGATGGCGATTCTCTCAGCAGTCTTCGCACTGCTCCTTCTCCTTCCTTTCACTGCTCCTTTCCTCTCCATCGATGTTCCCTCTGTGTCCGTCGTATCTGCTCCCTCCTCTCCACGAGCTGTCCCGAATCGAGATTCTCTTCAACCACACCCCGATTAGAATAGTCCAGGCACACACTCCCATTAATTTTCTGATTATTTCTAAGACGAAGTCAAGGAATTGCTGTACCAGCGACTCACGAACCACTATACCACTCTCGCCACCGTGAACCACCTAGTAGTTGTTCAGTCACTCTTCTAACACCCCTATACCTGCACGCAATGGGCATGAATACTGGCAGTCTCGACACGGTGAGAATGCTTCTCTGCATGAGACTTCGCTGTTTCCGTGTGTGCACTCGATCGATCGGCATCCTTCCCCTTTCAGATGGGAGACAAACGAGAAGAAGAATGGGGAATGGAAGAAGGACTAGGACGGAAAGAAGGGACTAGACAGGCCAACTGCTGGATGGATGGAGTGACTGCCAGTATATTCCGAACATATCTCTGCCCCACCAAACGATGCTCATGGGAGCCCTAATTTGATTGCCGCCCCGTCACAACTCTCGCGATCAACAACTAGAGCAGCGAAATAGCATCCGAATATCAAATCCTACACCCCAACCATACCCAACCCCTCCAAGTTCATCAACATTAATTCCAGCATACCTGCTCGCAGCCGCAGCTCTGCTGATCGCTCTCGCTCGTACGATGGCCATATTGGCAATCTCTTCCTGGACGCTCCTCCTTTGTTCCTGCCAAGTGAGATGGGGTCTTCGATAGCTGGCAGCCATGAGAGGGGGATAGGCCACTTGGCGGGCAGTTGGCGCCGCTCCTCCGCCCGTCGACGACGACGCCTTCGACATGGACGAAGAGTCGGCGCCGGCGGCCGAAAGACGGCGGGCACGTGGCGGACCGCGCCCATTCGCCGCCCCACTCGCACTCAGCAACTCGACGAGACTGTCGTCTGGTTCGTCGTCGTAGTCGATGGAGCAGAGACTGTCGACGGGACGGAGGGAGGGAACGGCGTCGGGAGGGGCCGCCTGATTGGGGGCGCCTGCTCGACTAGCCGCCCTGTACACCGTACCCATCATTGAGAAGAGGGATCGACGGATCGAGAGGGGGCGCTGACTCTCCTCTCCACTCAATCGAGAGAGGAGGCAGTACTTCTTAGTCCCAGTCAGTCTGGATCTCTCCCTCTTCTCCTCTTGGATTCAGAAGACGACTCTCTGGTCCTCATCTTATCTCCTTCTCAATTCTTCTCCCATCCCATCCTCTCTGTACTCTCTCCATTCAACACACACTCTCATCTTCTCTCCACTCTCAGTCTCGAGTAGGCTCCATTACCCTCGACTCCCTCCGACCGGATGCGCATCCTCCTTCCAATGGTGGTTCGTTACTGGATGGAGGACGAGACTCGGATGGAGGAGAAGGCTAGAGAGACGCGAGAGAGTGGGTGGAATGGAGAGAGAACAGAGACGGATCGGGAGTGCTTGATAGAGAGAAGATAGGATGGAAGAGGGAGAAAGAGAGCCGAAAGAGTTATTTTCGAAACGGAGCCAGTCCTTCTTCCACAGAGAGGGCAACTTCGGGACTTTCACACCGAAAGAGATGGGGAAACGAAATAAGGGGACGAAGTGGGGTCAGTCTCTGTTCCATCGAACAACGATCGCTCCTGTTGACAGTCTCATCGTCCTGTTGTGTGCGAGCTGGTGCATCGAGTGCACTGGGCGCGGCGCCTTTTATCAAATCACCGAAGCTAAACTGCACTCACATTTCGATGAGGAGGATGCAGCCTGTGCGTATCGACCGTAATCGTTGACAGGGAGCGGGCGCGTGAGAACAGCATCGTTGCAGCTGATTTCCTCCAGTTGCTGCAGCTGCTGCACCCGTCGCACTTCCACTGTTCCTTGTGCTGCACGGACGCACTCCTTCGCAGCTAGGGGAAGGGAGTGTTTATAGGACGAGGGCCGGGTCAGCGAGTGAGAGACAAAGATGATGTGTGGGGGTGCTCCTCGCTGCTTCCGGTGGTGGAGGGACTCCTCTCTCTTGTGAAGACTGCCCCCAAGGATGAGGAGGGGAAGACACAGAGAATAGCAGCTACTTAGCCCTTTTCACGCCTCTGCTTCCTCCTTCTTCTTCGGGATCCTTCGAGTCGACTTCAGAAGATCACTCAATGACTACTGCAGAAGAGTCAGTCAACGACAGTGATAGCAGCTGAACTCTTTGTTCTTCTCCTTCATCTCCACCCACTTTTATCTCCTCCTTCTCCTCCCTCACTCCTCTTCTCCATCCATTCATCATCTTCTCGCGACATCGCTCTCGCTTTCGTGTGTTTTGTTCTTCTATTTTCCAGTTTCTCTTCTCCATTTCGAGGGTCGCGCGAATCTTGCATCCATCTGCTGTCTTCTGCGCAGCAAAAACAACCCAGTTCGCGTGCAAATTATGGAAATCAATTGTTCCTCAGGGGATGAAGAAAAAGAGGCTGGACCAGCTTTGCAATTCACTTGTTGGGAGAAGGAGAAGACTCTAGCATCATCTCCAATTCATTACGTCAGTCAGTCTGCGACTCTGTCCTTGTTGCAAATCTCTAGAGAGCGAGTCCAATGTGCTAGCATAGAAGGCAGTCCTCAGAGAGAAGAGAGGAGGTCCAAAGTTGAGAAAGAAGATCACTCACTCATATCAACTCTCACTCGGTGTATCGATGAAACAATCACATCTTGAATATTGCAAAAGTTCCCTAGTACAATGCTAGCCTTTTCTCAAACAAAACAAGCAATCAGAATCTCATGGAATCAAATCAAAACAGCATTTTCACACGCGCACAACATCCAGATGAAACGACGAAAGGACGATAAAGGGAGGCACAGGGACAGACAAGCACGAACGGACGCAGAGATGCCGCAGGGTGGTAATCACTCAATCTCTCACCTCCTCTTCATCATCATCCGACCAGTCATCGTCGAAGTCATCGCCACCAGCGCCACCCTGTAATGGCATTCATTAACTAAATTTTAAAGAAGATCTACGCCATGAATCATTTTCCAATCCGCTCTAGAAAATTAGTATTATTCGTGAAACAGCGAAATTTGAGTCGCTCAAAAATCTCGATCTTCGTCCGCATTTTTATCCGATACTGTGAAACGAATACTTTGAATCAATCGTATTGCATGCCCTAACATCAGCCAAGTAGTATTTGTGAAAATCGAAACAACCTCGTATTGAAAATCCACATTATATTCTACTCAGTCAAGAAACCTAAATATGATATCCCTGAAGCGACCCGACAATGTTCTCATCACTTATCCCTCCCCACTTACTCTGGACGGTGGTCGATTGATGAGATTGGCGAGTCCTCCGCTACCGCCGCCAGACGATTGCGCACCTGCTAGTATTTCAGTTAATTTAATAAAGTTAGCCCGAATACACTAGAATTTTTTTTTTAATTTGCAATGGCTGATAGAGACTAATCAACTTCTCCATCACAATCAAGGCACTTGATCATTGCAAAATCGAATGAATCCTGTCGTTAATTTTGCAACCTCCTGATGATCGCGGATTACTCCAAAACAACCGATGACTAACCATCTATGTTAGCGGAATATAGAACACTGTCACGGTAACCATCCATTTTTACAACCATCCCTGATCATCCCTGAAAAAATGCACTGTTGTACATTTTGGATCTCTAACTTCTCGTTCACAGTACTTTATCAATAGGATCCCTCTCACTGTTTCTCCTTCTATCAAAGACCTCGGTATTATTATGACTTCCTCTCTCAAGTTTAACGACCATATCTCTAGGATGGTCTCTAAAGCTAGAGCTAAGGTTAACCTCTTGTTTAAGTGTTTCTTC
>LS511593.1:978397-997895 GCA_900490845.1 Pristionchus japonicus
ATCTCTTTTTCTTCCGACTCTCTCTTGCGTCTTTAATACTTCTACCAAACTGCTGCTTCTCCCGAAGCCCCACCACCCCAAACCGATTCGCCACAAGACGACGGACCTCCACCAAATTCTAATGAAGATCTACGCGACATTTTTCTCTCTCCCTTACCTTGGTGGATAAATAATTGAATTGAATTGAATTGAATTGAATTGAATTATCGCTTCTCACCATAGCTGGGCGCGGCGGCGGGAGTGGCGGGCACTCCGAAGGTGCTGCTGCCCCAATCGTCGAAGGAGGGAGCAGGCGGTTTGGAAGGCAGAGCTGGGTAGGCCGAGGCTGTAATTACGTCCATTCCATCCTACATCATTTTTGTTTCACATGTATCTTGTAAGTGCTACGATCTCGCGAAAGCAACGTCTTAGCGATTGCATGTCCAACATATCCCAGTTCCAAATCTACTTCAAAACCAGTTAACAGCTCATGTTCACAACTCCACTACAGGAGTAAAAGAAAAATCAAAACATCACATGTACCGTACCTGCGACGGGCGGCGGAGCGGGAGGTGCGACCGCGGGCTGCAATGATGAGTACGATAATTACGAATCAGAAATCGATTAAGATTCATACAACATTGAGTTCATCCCTGCCAGTCATGCATTCCAAACGCAATGAACTTCTCCATTCATCGAAACTCAAGAAACCAAAACAATGAACGCGCATTCCGAATGAATCATCCGCCGTCGGCATTCGGCGACAACTTTTCTCCTTTTCTAAATGTTCCCCGCACGTAGGAACCACTGACAACACTACAGATCTCGCAACCAGGAGAGTACACGACTGCAGCACTGTATCATTCCGATTCGTCTCCCAAATGAGAAAGAACACCACTACACGGCGCACACACGCACGCTCACCATGTCCCACTCGCTGTGCTCCGAGATCACATTGACATCGGACTGGAGAGACTGGAGAGAGACTCGCGGCTCCGGTCTGCTAGTTAGATAATATTGGGACCTTTTTTTGAGAAATATCTCTAATTGTAAGAGTGATCGCTCAAAAATCATCATCGACAGTGTACCTACCCCTGAAGCACACCGCTCGTTGGTGCAAATCAGCTTTCGCCGGTACATCGAGCAAATGTGTCTAACTGATTTTTCCAATAACCCTTAACAGATGGGTATTGCCGGCACCACCAATGAAGCTTAGATATCCCACCTCTGAAGCGCAACTGCTTCAGGTGGAAATCGATAGCCATCTACCGTAAACCAATCAATAATCGCCCCTTCCACCTCAAGGTGCTGCACGTGTGCCTTCTCAGCATCTGCTTCTTCCTTCGCTCCTCGAGCAATCTGAGATTGGGGTGGTCTCGCACGGAATCTACGGATTACGGTACTTCGCCGTCTCCTCAGCGGTCGTCATAATGGCTGCGGCCGACGGATTGTAGGCGTCGACGGCCTTGCGGATGCCCGAAGTGAACAGCATGCTGCACGGGCTGCAGAGAAGAGAAGGGAGGGAAGAGGGAGCTGTCTGAGGAGCTGCGAGGAATGGAATGAACTGCTGCTGCAGCTGCGACCAAGGACACGCGACAATCAAGCGAAACGTTCGACGAAGAAGAGGAATAGGGCAATGAATAGAGAAGGAGATGAACCATCAGCTATTCTTCCCCTCCTCAAGAGTAGCCAGAGGGTGAGCTACTGCGAATGAGCTATCTTCCTCCGCTTAAGTATCCAATTTGGGTGGTGAGGAAAGAAAGACGGAGGGGGATGGGGTAGAGAAGGAGGAGAAGGACTTCCATTCCACTGCCTTCTTCCACCTCCTTCCCACTCACTTTCTCTTTCTCTTTCTCGGGGCAAACGAGAGGATTCCTGAGAAAGGGGAGGATGGAAGGGGGGGGACTGGGATTGGATAGAGACCTGATCGGCTCCCTCATTCGATTGCCTACGTACTCAAAGAGGTTCGAGTGGTTCGAAATGGAGAAAGTGAATCCGTTGGGAATGAGATGAAGAAGGATTCTGAGAAGGAGATGAAGGAGATGAGGAGGAGAAGATGAGGTGCAGCCTTTCTTTCCGTGCTGAGTGCATCTTGCAAATTGCATTCCGACGATGGCTAATGGGAGGATACGGTAGTGGACTGAAGAGTTCCTCGTCTATGAAGAGAAGTCCTAATTAGTGGTCGCCTAGCCTAGAGTCTCGCAACGAACAGAGAACAGACTACTCAAAGGAGGATTACGGTAGGAGAAAGGGAGAAAACACTTCTGGGAGGCTGTCGGAGCGAGAAACAAAAGGGATCAACTCTCGTGAGAACTCTGAGTGTTTCTCTCCCAGAGACTGGCACCCCATCCATTTTGAAACACTTTCCCGAACGCTGCTTCACAATTTATCGGCCTCTTGGGGCCACTTGCCAGTCACAAGACCCATCCGCTGCCACCCTCGCCTAATCGAGCCTTTTTTGAGAAGACAAATTGCAGACTTGTGAGATCTAGGTTTCAACAATTGCTCTTGAGCCGGAAAATTAACAATATGTACTTTGTAACTTCCATCGTCTGTCTAACCACAAATCAGAGCCAGGAAAATCACGATACTGACACTAGCAAGATCTCAGCTTCAAAATTCATAATCTGCAGAATCAAGCGCTTACAATAACGAATTTTTCGCGTGTTCCCAACCACAACTATGTTCCAGTTTATTCAAATCACAAGTGTGACTCACCGCTCCAGAGTACGGTATCACGTATGAGGCAGGGAAGAGGCCGATCTTGCCTTTCGCGTTCTTGCCCTCCATCCAGCCACCCTCCACATTCTGGAAAAGCGATTACTATAGGCTACCGTACCCCTCATTCTCCTAATGTTCTTCTATATCCTTCACTTACTCAGCTATAGTAATCAGTTAGTAATCAATCATCAACTTACATCTTGGAGTACGGTAAGTATCTCTCCGGCGATCAGATTGAGCTCGGAGGTTCCTGGCTGCGCCTCGAAATCGAATTCGGCCTGCACCTGGCGAGGCATCCCTGAATTAGGCCAAGTTAATACGTAAATACCTTTCTAGAGTGCAGAAAACCGACGCGACAACCACTCGCGGGTGAATCAGAGAGGGCATTGATAAGGGAGTTGTGATAGTGAGTAGAGGAGCGACTCTTCCGCATGAGAGGAGAGTGCCCATTGAAAGAGACCATTCGAGAGGAGGAAAAAAAAGGAAAGGAAGAGAGCAACGGCACTCTAATCAATCGCGTGTAACGTAAACCAATGTGGCAGTTGACTGTCATGGGAGAGATTGAGAAGGAATCTGATTCAATCAATCGATCCATGCAAAAAGGAGAAGGAGAAGCGGATGGAATGCATTGAACAGGGAGCGAACGAGAGAAAGGTGCAAAGAAGGGTGAATAGAAGTGGAGGGAGGAGAGATAAGGGAGAAGCGAGAGGGAGCAGAGAAAGAAGAGGATGAACACTGACCGAATCGGAATGTAAACAATCAGCTGGAGACTGTATCGATCGATCTGTAGAGAGATCGGTCACTTGATCAACCGTTTAACAACCATGATAAGGAAGAGATTGTGTGCCAAAGGAGACAGGCGGATTAGAGAACCAGCGTGGAGGTCAAACCTGGGGGTGCTGGCTAAAAGAGGGAGGATAGGAAAAGCCGTAACTAGGTGGAGTGGCGAAAAGAGTGTGCAAACAGAAGCTTTTCGAGGCTGAGAAACAGAGAAACAGCACAGAATATGACGAAAACGCGTGTAAAGAAGAGAGGATGAGGATGATTTATCCAGCACAGAAGCGATTGAGACGGTTTTCCAGAGAGAGAAAGGTGTGGAAATAGGATGAGAGCAGAGAGTCAGGTGGGCAAGGACGGAATGAGCCATCAATGACTCATTCCATACCAAAGAAGGATGATAAATGAAGGACAATCAAGTCATGACCGGTTAGAGATCCTGGCGACTCGTATAAGAGACAAGAATATACGATTAAAGGTGGAAACGACAGAGCTGACAACGCTGTACCCTGATCAACAGCAAGAAACTCGAGAAAAGCAAGAACCTGGCTGGAACAACAAAGTTCGCTACTTTTTACAAAGTCAAGGTTACCGTAATTCAAAGTCTAAAATCGTAACCGATCATTAACTGGTTATATTATTCATTAGTTATTTCTGCGCGTATACAACTAGATCGAATAATAATAAGCAGCTCAAAACACATGGGATAAAAAGCTTTAAAATAATGCGATTACATGATTATTCAAGGTTGTGAGAAGTTTATGCATCTGGCTCAGGATGTGCTCAAACTCTAAATTACCGTAGTCTAATTTCTGGACTCTCCTCGTTTTTCATGCTCTCTCGTCTTTTTGTTTATTTATTTTTAAATGCTTGTCGTGATTGTCTTTCGAGCTTTGGAACTTTATCACATTTTATTCATGGTAGTTATGTTTTAAAGCTGATTTAAAACGTTGTGTAATTCTCCCTGAACCCATGCTCGCTTTCGACTTTCATGATATCACTTTATCTTCTGTTTCGATGCCTATCATCCCCCTCCTCCTCTCAATGTTGCCGCATCTTGTCCATCAATCTCAATCTTAAATTATGTACCAGATAGGCTCGCAACTCTCTCTGGTATCCGAGATGGGAGACGAGAGAGGGAAAGAGTGAGTCTTCCTCCTTAAAGGAGCGAGGAGAGGGAGTGGAGGGTTGCCTCTGACACCAGCCTAGTCGAGAGAAAGGGGGAATCAATAGAGATAGCCCGCTTGCCCTCCTCTCTTGGTACCCAACAGCTGTTCCCCCACTTCACCTTTCCCTTTTTCGTCCTCTGCGCCCTTTTCCTACTCGCCTCTCCTCGTATTCTGTCCATTAAGCATCGATTTTGCAGTTAATCGAAGCGTGTATTGCCTCGGGGCGAGCCATTTTATGGCATCGGCAGAGCGGAGTAACGACTCGGACCGTCCGTAACCCAGGTAACCCCTTCACTCTTCTTCGAACACCGCTCGCTCTTTCCCCTCCATCGCTATACGCTTTTTGTCGCTCTATCTTGCTCTTTTCCACATCTTTTCCTTATCACACTGCACATTTTCTATCACTGCCCACACTTTTCTCTTCCCTCAAGGGACGTAGTTAGACTCTGCAACTACACGCTTCCTCGTTTACTTTCTCAGAAGTAGCCTCAATTCGATACCTGCTAGCTCAAACTAATGGGAAAGCGGCTTGCGAAATTGATGAATGGGTGCCCTTTCGTTGACGATTTTCCCTCGCCTTCCGGGGTTTCCGCTCTCTTCTCCTTCCAGCAAGAGACTGCTACTATTATGTCCCTCTCTGTCCAACTGAGTAGCTCTTCTTATATATTTCGTAGTGGTAGTAGTCTCTAATCCCCTCTCCCACTTCAATCTAGACTGCCTTCTCTAATGTATTTTACGCGCGCACGACTGAAATGTGCAGGTGTTTTATACGAGAAGTGAACTAGTGAAGTTACTGACGTCATGCTGTGGTAGATCAATGACCTACCGGTAGTTCTCCATTAGATCTGCCTTTTTTTAGTTTGGTAGAAGCTGCTCTTTTCTGATCACAATCTCTTCACCCCCCTAATATCATCTCGAGTCATGTGAAGCTCTCTTCAACCTTCTTTGAGGGATGCTCGAAATAGCTATCTTTTCATCGTTGATTTATGTAACTCTGTTTCCATATGATTCATCGGAGAGTGGGCAGGGGAAAGGGTTTCTAAGAGGACGCGTATCCATGGATGCACGAAAGAGAGATAGACCATGCAAAAAAGGAGTGGATTCATGGGAGAAACACTCTCACTGACGTCTTTCATTTCTTCTCTTACCCACTCAGAATTACTTCTAAATGTGGGCTGTTAATGTGGTTGTTTGCCTCTATCACGATTAGCATTTATATTTAGAGCCCATAATTAGTGATATTTTCCGTCTTAAATGATAAGCTGATTCTCGTTATGCTCGCTTCATCTCTCTATTAGAGATCATCTCGATTACTCTTATTAGAGATCTTCTCAGCTCGTATCTTCAAGTGGTTAGATCATTAGCCCACGCTTCGCAAAAACTAGGGAGTTGCTAATTGGCACTTGTAACACATCTGCAGTTGCTCAGTGAGAGAAACACGTTTCCGCTTCTCTCTAGTTTCAAAGACCTGTTTTGTTTTCGAAAATGCACTTTTAAAATTTTTTGTTGCAGAAATATCTCGATGGAGGCGTCGGGCGCGTCCTCTAATGGCAGCAGTCTCATGAGGGCATCCCGAAACGATGAGACTGTTAAGGTACGGTGGATGATCTTTGAACTTTGCTTTGGTGCTATCGGCTTTGACTTTTTATTCACTTTTTATTTATTCTTTTTATTCAGATGAAATGTTCAATATTCTTCTCATTCGTTGATTTTACCACGGTCGAAAAACTCGTTCAGGTGATCGTGCGCTGCCGCCCACTGTCGCAACAAGAGATAGGTCAGGGCCATGACAGGTATGGTAGGGTTACGGTATCACTGAATTAATGAGACATTTTGCAATGGGGATGTAAATATCATCGGGCTTCCGATTGTATTAATGGAAACCGTATTATTCAGGATCGTAAAGATGCACACTGATCGAGGACTGATCGAGTTGCGTAATCCGAAGGGATCGAATGAAGAACCAACCAAGGATTTCACCTTCGATGCCATCTATGATGAGAAGTCAGTTCGCTTCGAACGGTATTGAAGGGTAAAAAAATCAAACACTTGCCCAAAATTAGAAACTCGATGAGTATCCGTAGCTAGAACCGACCAGGCTCAATGTCAGTAGAATAACGAAATATACAAACATTTGGGTTAAATCTTCTATGGTTGGTCTCGTTTTCAGTTCGTATCTCGTTAATTCAACAGTGGAATTTCTCCTTTGCATCCATAAAAGACACTGATCCTCATATCCATCCCTTTGCAGTTCTCGTCAATCGGATCTGTACGAGGAGACCTTCCGTGAGTTGGTCGACTCCGTTCTCAATGGATTCAATGGAACCATCTTCGCCTACGGACAGACGGGAACCGGCAAGACCTACACCATGGAAGGTGGGAAACAGCGGCCTGAATATTTTGATCGGTGCACAGAATAGGAAAAAGCGCATTTCGTTTAAGGGAGTAGTGTGGTGTGATCAATGATAATCGTCGTCCTCTCAGGTATCGCGGACGTTCCCGACGAGAGGGGAGTGCTGCACAATACGTTCGAGCACATCTTCTCCCATATCGCAGCCAGTCGGAATCAGCAGTATCTCGTGCGAGCTAGCTACCTCGAGATATACCAGGTGTGTTGGGGGTGGGAGTGGGAATCGTTGGTTTGTAAAAATTAGGACTGGAACGGAAGGAGGTATTGTAGTGGGCACCTGGGTAATGTTACTAACGTCACTCTGTTCAAATTACGACGAGGCTGGAAGAATAGTGTAGTGCGTGGGAAACGATGACATGCACAAAATGCAGCAAAGCTAGATGGGAAAGTATAGTTCATGGGAAAAGTGGCGCATCAATCTCTTGAACTTCTTGAATTGCAGGAGGAGCTGCGTGATCTGCTCGTGGAGGATGTGAAGCAGAAGCTGGAGTTGAAGGTGGGTTGTGGATCATGCGTTTTGTCGCGCTTACATAATACCGTTCACACAACTATTGCCAATACTGGGTATTCTCTGAGGGCAATCGCAAAGAACAGGCTAACTAGCTAACCACCCGATGATCACAGTTTCAATGATAGTATAGTGCCACGAAGAGTCTGAGAGTTTGATCATTTCACGGTTCGTTCTGGAATTAAATATGTTCTCTCAGGAGCGTCCGGACACGGGTATCTACGTGCCGAATCTGAAGTCGACGGTGTGCAAGTCGATAGTCGAGATACGGAGGTTGATGGCTGAGGGAAATAGGAACCGAATGACCGCGTCAGTTTCTTTTTTATTGTTCGAGTGATGAACATGTGTAAAAGTTATACCCGTTGATGTCGGTTTCAAGGCGATTATAATTTGTCGCCAGTACTGGCTTTGTTGATAAGCCTATGGCCTGCGCTTGTAAAACATTAAAAAAATATTCTTCTCTATAAAATCGCCCTTTTTTTTCGGCTTCTATGCTCGATACGCAGAGAAACAAAAGAATTGATATATCTATGCTTCATTGCTAGCGTATCTGTTCTGAATTTTCGAGGATGTTCAATGAGATCATGCTGACTATTGTTGTGAATAGAAAAAAAGTAAGAGTATAAGTAAATAAACACAATACGATCACTGTAGATTCACGAACATGAACGAGCGAAGTTCTCGATCGCACGCCATCTTCATCATCACCATCGAGTGCAGTGAGATGGGAGCAGATGGACAGAATCATATTCGGTGAGGAAGGGGGGGGGGTGAGGAGAGTACGGTAGAAGAACAGAGGGTTATGGCAGCTTGTTATACGGAATAGAAATAGAAAATGGCTGACTGGAAGACATTCTCAATCCGTTTCGTTATCGAATCCGTTTTGGTGTATAAATTGGGCTATTCTTGAATAATATTTTGTAATCGAGCTGCGAGGAATATTTTCTGGTGATCGTTGTTTCAAACATCACTTGTTTTGTGTTTCATACAGTGTCCATGTACAGATGAGAACGCGTTCGTTCGATATTTCGCCACTACACCCATTAGAAAAAAATTCCATCTGATTTCTCCCATATCTCAGGGTGGGCCGTCTGAATCTCGTCGATTTGGCTGGCAGTGAAAGACAGGCGAAGACGGGAGCGACCGGAGATCGATTGAAGGAGGTGAGGAGGGGGATTGATCTTCTCACAACATCGGAAGGTTTATACTGATTGGTGTTTTTTTTATATTTGCAGAAGATGATCTTAATTTCTGCGTGATTACAATATTCTCCAATATTTCTATGGTTCAGTATTTCTTTAATGGGCAATAGCGTTCTAATGTGGACTGAGGCAGTGGAGAAAGTGTGTCTGATGTTTGACGTTTCACGTCACGTTTGATCTCTCTCTCCCTCAGGCGACGAAGATCAATCTGTCTCTCTCCGCCCTCGGCAACGTGATCTCTGCTCTGGTCGATGGACGAAGCACTCACATCCCGTATAGAGACAGCAAGCTCACCAGGTTGCTGCAAGGTGAGTCGTATTATTTTTTTTGAGTAGGGTATGCATCGATTCCCTCGTGATGAAGAGTTTATTCGATCTCTTCTTCTCGAATAAGTTATAACCATTCCATCTCATCTCATTCATCTTCAGATTCCCTGGGCGGCAACTCGAAGACAGTGATGGTGGCGTGCATCGGACCAGCCAGTTATAACTTCGAGGAGACACTCAGTTAGTCCTTTTTGTTGATATCGTGGAATTTCTGTTATTGACATTCTCCGTCAAAGCCATGAACCTATCGAAGGTGGGATAGCCGTTGCGATTTTGAGGTACGAGTGAAACATCACAATTCCCTGTCGCTTTTCGAGAAGGAAACGCGCAACGAAATGCAAACAATGATTTTTTGTGATCAGTTCCTGGAACTTTCAAGTTTCACAGAACCGATTTTACTTGTTCAAATAAGAGCTTCGCTAATACTGCAAACTTTTACAATTATTCTCCCTCCAGGCACTCTCCGGTACGCGAATCGTGCGAAGAACATTAAGAATAGGCCGAAGATCAATGAGGATCCCAAGGACGCCCTGCTCAGGGAGTTCCAGGTTGGTTACGGTAGCTGCTGATTAATGTAGGTCATCAGGGAAGGGGTTACGGTAGCGGCTCTATGACATGGTGTGATCGGGTTACCGTAGGGAGCGGAGGGCTAAAAAGTACTGTAACCAATCGATAATGTGCAGGAAGAGATCAATCGACTGAAGGCGATGCTTGAGACGAAGAAGAAGGGAGGACGGCCGATGACTGCCAGTGGAAGAGGTGAGCAGAAGAGGGAAGAGTTTGAGAGAAAATTGATCCTAATCAGCGAAGTTATCCACGATGTTCGGTGTTTGGTTGCGGTTTCAGAAGACTTATACGCACTAAGCGGTTGTGATATTTGATAGTTACATATCTTGCATCTAGGAAAAACCAGCATCGCTTCTTAGCCATTCTTAACAATTCTTAACAATTTAATTCTTAACAATTCGGCCTACTTTTTCTGTTGTTTCAATGGTCTCTCATGTTCACTGGACAGTTCTAGTTTTCAATTTTCTCTTGGCTGGTTTTGTAAAATAAGAATGCTCACTATTCATGCAGCCATTTGCAGCCTCATCCGCGGCTTCCTCCTCCTCTGGGGCGGGCGACGATGATTGGGATGGAGCACAACGGAGGATGGAGAGGGAGAGAGAAGCTATCGAGAATGATGCCAATCTCATCGAGAGTGTACGTTTTGTTTGACGGCCCGAATCGGATCTATAATTGTTAAAGATGCAATAGGGGTAACTTGAAGCGTGTCTGCAACTTTGAGATTACGGGAAAACTTGTGATAAAAATGCACAAACCCCTTCAAAAGATTTGCATACGCATTGACGTTGCGTACGTTGTATCAATGGTTGATAGTGAACTCAATAGACCAGATGAAGAGCAGAAAACGATTTTGCTCTGTTTTATATCTCAAAAATACATATTTACTCACAGAAAAAAATGTAGAGTTACTATTTTTAAAATATCTTTCGTTTAGTGCTTTCGTATTTTCCCCACTTGGACAATGTTTCATCGCACGATAATTATCTATGTGTATTTGCCCGATTGCAGGAGAAGGCTCGTCTCCTCTCCTCCCTTCAATCTCGTGTCGACGCCCTCGAACAGGAGAGAAGAGCACAGCAGGCAGTGGCCGAGAGATTGAAGAAGATACAGGAGAGCATGCTCGGAGGAGATGAGGTGAGGAAGGGGAGGAGTGGAATTTTCTATCGTTTTATTCTATGGTTTGTTGCTTCACTCCGATTGCATTCATGCTGCGACAACGTTCAAGGCACTCGCTGGGCCGTGATTAACTTCAGAGGCGCAACCAATCAATTCTCATCACTACAGGAAGCCCTTCTCGGTCGGACACGCGCCCAGAATGAGGAGTTGGAGCAGAGGAGGAAGATGATCGCGGATCAGAAGGTGAGGGAGGAGAGGCAAATCTGAGTTGAACCCATTCAGTGGAAAAAATCAGAGCATAGTACAATGATGTAGGCTGATCGAGACCGTGCTAATAATATTGAAGAGATTCATTGGAAAAAATGCGGTAGAGCTACCGTAATCTGAACTTATCGATCGTCTTTGCAGAAGCGAGAACGGGAGATGCAAGAGCAGTTGGAGCAGCGAGAGGAGTCGATGAACGAATTCCATTCCACGGTAATTAACGAATCGCTAATTTCGAAGTTCGTGTTCACGCACAGCCACTAGATTACGTGCAGCTGAGCTTTTGATCTGGGTTCACAAGCGATAATCACGCGGATAAGGTTTTTTAAAAATGTAAAATTTCTATATTAAAAAAAATGCAGGTGACGAATCTGAAGCAGGAGTTGGAGGGAAGGCAGAGACGACTGAAGAAGATGTACATCAAGTTGCAGAAGGTGAGGGAGGAGAGGAGTATTGTGAAGTAGCGGGTGTTTCGGTTTCCGAAGTAATTAATCATGGTTCAAGGCGATTTTGGATCTGTGCGGGTTCGGTTTCATAGGTTTCGTAAAGTCACTCAGTTCAGGGGACATGGATGGTCATGGGTAGAATAATGAAATGGAAACATGAGCATCGACGAGATCAATGATCAGGCCCGTATGGGATTGGAGGACGCTCGTCTCTCTTCCTCATCAGAACGACAAGAGACGGAGAACAGCGTCACAGAGCTAACCAAGGAACTCAAACTCAAGTGAGTAAATTTGAATTTTTGGATTTAGCGCTGTATTTTTTTATCACGAATTAGCAATCGTGTCGAGTTTTCGACAGGGGCTCATCTGAGTTGCCAGAGCGGCTTGACTTTACAATGGCGCCTTCTCTCTTTGATGCGCGTATCACACAGAGGGACGCGATCCGTCACCCTGATTTATCTTTCTCCAGATTCGAACCAAGAATTCGTGGCCCGCTGCCAATGCCAGATTCTGCTTGAAATTGCGCAAGTCTTGATGAGCTAACTGTCTTCCGATCTCGAGTATCTCTTATTCCCCCACGCTATCTCGCTGCTCTCTATGTTTCCAACTCAGTCTAATCTCCTCTGACCACTCTAAATTGTCTGCGCCCTCTCAATAAGTACTGATCTCTCGCTCGCGCACTTAGTAGAAATACTTGAGACATGCCTGGGAGTAGCCTGAAGAGATAACGGCGGAATGGGAGAGCGAAAAGAAAGAGAAAAGGCGAGAGAGCTCTTGAAATGGAGAGAGTAGTGGACATGCAATACGGACATTACTGGGAAGCCACGGGAAGTAATGAAACTCGGTCCCGCTACTATTCCAAGACGCTATAAAAATCGGGCAAAAGAAGATAGCAGCGAGTGGTTTCGATCCACCGACCTCTGGGTTATGGGCCCAGCACGCTTCCACTGCGCCACGCTGCTGACGGGTAGGTGGCAATAGAATGCCGCTCTAGAGGGAGAGGGACGGGGAGGAGGGAGCAGTGGTTACCGAGAGGCATTTGTTGGAGATGGGACAGTGTATCTCCGGGTATCCAAGTGCCACCCATCGATGACAAATAGGTGATTGTTCTCAAGTGCGTGGTCTTCAGTGAAATTCGTGTCTAGTTCTCGCGCTTTTTCCCGATTTACCCCCACCGATCTTTCTTTTTTCCCGTTTTTCCTGGGCACGCCGGCAGTTATTTTTCCGTCAAACGTCTTCATAAAAACCGCCTGAAGGGTGACGAGAGAGAGAGAGCGAGAGTGAGAAGAGTGAGATTGGCAGGCGGAAGAGGTTACGAGGGGTGAAGAAGTGTGTTAGCAGTTGTGTGATATCTCTCTCTTTCTTTCTCCTTCTCTCATTCCGACGACCAGAAGGAAGAAGGAGATGATAGGATGTAAGGGAGGATTGGGAGGAGGGAGAGGAAGCCATATTTCTTCCCCCCCCCCCCCCTCCTCTGCTCTCCAGTCACTCCTGCCTCCGAGTTGTCGTTCTGAGAGTGGGGCAGGCGCATTTGTGGGCAGTGTAGAATTCAAGTGGTGTTGCAACTTCGCAATTTCTTTCCATTTGGTAGCTTCATGAATCTCATTGTCAGAATTTCCGTAATCCATCCGTGAGCTCTCCCTCCGGTTTCTCCATTACATCGTTTACGACCCGAACGCGACGATTTTCACGCAGAAAGCGAGCAATGGAATGGGTTGATGGGTTTCCGAGAGAGATTTAATGATCACTTTCGAATCAACGCATCAAAACAGCAGCGAACGGTTGTCAACCCGTTCAAATATGTGCGCATTAGTTGCATCTTCGTCTTCTTCTTCTTCTTTGCTCGTTCCCGACTACAAGGTTACAGTCGGAAAGTAGGCTAATAATCTCCTGTTCTCTCTCTGAGAGAGCAATTTTTGAGTGGCGCCGAACCAATCTTCGGTTTGTTTTTGTAGAGTAGGGAAAGGTTACGAAAATAGAGCAGTAGGAGTGTGGATACGTGGTATGTGGAGAGTGCACAGAACAAGGAGGATTCGTGTTCGAGAAATGGTATATTTGATGGTCTTTTGCAACGTTACGTCTTTTTCGTTCTTCTAAAAATCATGATACAAGCGATTTTATACTGACGCGTGGCTCTCTCATTGTCAAGAATTACGCTGATTATCGATCGGCAATCTCGATCGTGAGGTTAATCCGATCTGATTAGAGGGGAAGGAGGGGAGGAGGGACTCCCCGCGGGGGTTGCCTATAGGCGGAAGGGATCACTCACTTCCTCTCTCCTCATTCAATCTGATCTCTCTCCATTGTCTGTCTCTCTTCCACTCTCTTGTTATCACGCACTCTCTCACTCCTGATCAGTAGCCACCCTCTCCATTTCCCACGTTATTTCCTCTCAATTTTACTGTCGTCCATGGCTCTCCACCCCGTTCGAATCTCTAGTATCAACAAATTCTACCGAGAATAGTACGGTCGATGAATCATGATTGCGGTGTGACTCGGCGGATTTCTGATTCATGGCTTATATTCGAGTGAACCCCGCCGGTATTTACTAGTAGAGTTGAGGCTAAAAATATTCAAAGTGATGCGATGAGGCTGGGGACTGCCGAGGGGATAGAGTAGCATGGACTAATGAGGGAGGTGTGAGGAGAGAGAGGCGGGGGTTATTCATCAAGAGTAGCAGTCTCCCTCTCTCCCTCTCACTCCCTCTCCCTCTCCTACAAGTGAGCTGTTGCGCGAGCCTGTTCAAATAGACATTGCATTATTCCTCTCCATATTCTTCTTTCCCTTCGTTCCTTGATCCACTCCCGTGTCGATTACACTTCCGTGACCTATTCTCTCTCTAGTATCAACTGTCTTCCTCGAATTTTGAGGTAGATGACCATTGCTGGAAGTTGCTAGGTTCTCGATTCATTTGTGGCACTAGAGCAGTATCATTCAGTCTGTTTCAGTGAAGTCCAGTAAATCGTAGCTGTTGTTGTAACATTGTTCCATAGACTGAACAGGATAATGGTGTCTAGTTGGAGGAGTAGGGGCATTTGTAATAGGGAAGGTAGGCTGTCTCTCACTCTGTCTATCTCACTATCCTGGCTACCTCTCTTCTTTCTATTCATACTCCACGAATGGCGGCTGGAAAACAGTATTGATCCTTGAGGGTTCTTGAAGCCCGTAAGTCGCGTTTGTTTTTCTCCCTTCCTCCCGTTTTCACGAGTATTTGGTGTCACATTGTTGTACCTCTTCGGATGCCTTCTTCTTCTCTTTCCTTCTTCCTCTTCTCCTTCCCCGGTTGACTAATGGATCTGAGAGAATGGATGATCGGGTTTCATCCGTTGGCAAGTGATCTCCCATTCTCCCTCCTCTCTCTTGATCCCGACCTCTCCCCTCTAACCTTTGACACACTCGAAGTCTCTCACGAGCCTCAACCCTCAAGGGTTCTTCAATTCCTTCTCTCTACCCTCTCAATGTGAACCATGCATTTCGATTCCCAGGCGTTACGCTGTTGTGTGCTAGAATCTGTGATTTTGGAAAGTTTTAGCTCGTAATCGGCGCCATTTCGTGACGACAATAGGAAAATCGCGAGAATTTTTGATAAGATACGGTTATCAATAAGGGGAATCACGGCTTGATAGGGGCCACAAAGGGGTGAATGAGAAAGGCTGAATCAGAGTCGGTTTCCATAGCGAAAGAAGGCAGCTTCGTTGGTTGATTCACGTGGCGGCGGTGGATGAGAGACGTCTAGGTGGAGAGGGGTTCCAATGGGGGTTGTTAGTCATCCGGGCAGGTGATTGAGTTGATTTCTTTCTAAATTCGGATACGCGTATTGACAGCCTAGCGATGCGCCTAGAATAGTTCATGTATGATCAGTGCAATAGTTTGCTGCGTGTTTTTGCATAGGCGTTCGTTCCTCTAATATGCAAAGTTGACTCTGTGCCGCATCGGTTTCTCTCTATACATCTCAACATCTCCCTTATTGCAGACTCCTCATCGTCGAGAACTTCATTCCTCTCGAGGTTCGCGAGCGAGTCGAATCCTCCGTTAGCTGGGACGACGACAACCAACTGTGGACACGACCTTCCAGTGAGTCCCTATCGATGCTAAATCCAGGAAGTCGGAGTAGGGTGATGATAGGAGCAAGCTATTCCCAGCCTTTCATTTCTGGGATTTGTGCGCACTCCGCAGCTTTCTCTAATCAGTGTAAGCTTCATTGAGCATGAGAGTATCATTTTCGAGCGATAAGAAGAAATCTTGGAGAATAGATTGCTATAGCTCTTTCAATGGCTCGCCTCCGCCGCTTTCCTGGACAACAAAAGTAGTAGTCTTCTTCCCTGAAAGGAAGGGGCATGGTCAAGTTGCCCGTCCCTAGATGGAGCAAGGAGGGTTGTTGTCGTCTTTCTCTGTCTCATGTTTTCCCCCTCCCCTCCCCCCTCTCCCCTTCGGCCCCTCCCCCGCCCTCTACTCCCGCTAGAAGCATCGCAGTCCGTGGGAATCGATGCGCTTGCGTGAGTATTCCTCCCACTCTCTTAGTTTCACATGCTCTCTCGTCGGCTAGAGTAACGAGAAAGTGCATGAAGTGGAGAGATGGGGAGGAGCTAGGCGGGAGGGAGAGGGCGACATCACGCAACCCCTCCTTAGGCTCTATCATGATTGAGACTGAGAAGCGACAAAGAGGCGCGCCTCTTTCGGTCTTTTTTGCTATGGTATAAATGCCGCTTTGATTGCGTTTTCATGTATTGGTTGGTTTTATTGCAGCCGAACGAGTCGCACTAATTCTTTGCGGTATTAGCATGTTTATGTCCGTGACGATGCGTTCACTTCATTCGCGGAGTGAGATTCTTGGGGTGACGAGATGGCGCGTAATAGGGCAACCCCCGCTGATTATTCCCTCTCCCATCTCTTCTCGATTCTTATCCTCTTTCTCTCTGAACTGTCCATTGCACTCTCATTCAATTCCCCCTCTAACCCTCTCATTATTATATCCGAGAGAGAGGAAGAGATGGTTATCTCATCACGTAGAGAGAGAGGGAGGCACTTCCGACCTGTAGTCAGTTTTGGAGATAGGGGGAACGTCCTGGGTGGTAGTGAACTGTACCCCCGTTCCGGGACTTATCAGGGTGATGCTGTTTTTCGAGAGTGAGATGATAGTGGATGATGACTGGGTGATTCGGTGTTTCGAGGGGTGCAGATAGGTGAGAGTTGGCAAAGTCTTTGATTCAGGTAGCATTCTTCTAAAAATGCATAAATACTCGGTGCATTACGACAAACACTATGAGTCTATTGAGATTCTCGCCTCTGTGAGGCAATTCATTCCGTAATTGTGTTAGACAATTCAATTTATCGATGAAGTTATCTTTTCTCATGGTTGAGTGGGTTATTTTCGACGTATGCAACGCATTTCGGTTGAAGGTCGCATTTATTGTTGATTTGTGTCGTTTCACGAAAAAAAACAGGGATCAAGCTCAGTGGCTTGTGGATTCTAGGCTGCGCAATGTCTATTAGAGATGGGGGTGCTCCTGCTTTTGTAATAATCTTCTCATTCTTCTGTATAATCACTAGCTTGTTCCCCAGTCAATAAATTCCCTCCTTGCAGCCTCGACAGCCTCGACAGCGTGCGGAGGCGATGATTCGGGCGTTGGTTCGACAGAGGAAGTGAGATACGACTCTGCCATCCCCGAAGAGGTCTACGAAGCGAGACCCGTGAGTGGCCACTTTGATTATTCCCTTTGTTTGGAATGTCGAAACTCTGGTCTCGAACTGTACACTTTATTTCGAAATTGGATTAGCGTTTGTGCATCAGAGTGTTCTCAAAAGAAGTAGGGTTGTTGATGATTGATTCACTACACTTTTCCATTGGCTATTACTTCTCTATCAATAGAAATTGCAACCAGGCAATGGTAAGATAATTTTCGAACTACCATCATATGCTACATAGTTTCCTGAAGTTTCAGTTGTAGATGAAATGAGTAGATGCACTGGGATTTCAATGACATGGAAACATCTCGTACCTTTCATTCTCACTTTTCCAATAGAAAGGCAAGCAGGCAGGTTGTAGGAGCCCGCATTGTTAATTAGAAAATGGAGGCATGTCAAGTTCAATCAGCGGTTGATGAGAAGTGAAAGAGTAGGGAGAATCGAGAGATCAGTTACAGAAAGAGATGAGGCGAGATAGCATGCAGGATCGAGAGAGTGCACACGGTGTATGGTAATTCAAGCAAGCATTGATCACCATTGAGAGGGCGGAATTGTAAGCGAATTTTGCTGTGAAAGGAGATTGCGGAGAATTGTATGGATTCCAATCCGCTTTACGATATTACTCGCGGCTTTTTGCTTCGGCAGCACAACTGTAGGCAATTCTTCTCTAACAATTGAACCATTCTGTTTTTCTTTTGTTTGGTAGGTTGTTCTGCCTCTGATTGCCTTTTCTTTCTTTCCCTCTCTGGGATATGTCATTGGGGAAAGCGAATTGGTCCGTTCTCGCATTTAGAACGACCACATTTTCCGGAGTGATGCCTTCTCGTCTTCCTTGCTTTTTTCTCCCTTTCTATCCGTCCGAATTCACATCTCCTTCCTTCCTCCACTCAATGTTTGTACACTGGCTGATCACTTTCGGGGGTGAGAAGAAGGGATTTCAGAGGGAGGAGAGGAGTGAGCATTGCTGTTTCACAAGCGCCAGATTAGCACCCATTTGCAACTTGGGGTGATTTATCGCTGTTCCTCTACTCAAATAAATCACATCTTCGATAGCTTTCCGAGAACAAGGTAGACAGCTCATTATATTGTTTTGCTGTCTAGGACCTCTAGGATGAGTCAATTCTCTTGATGTGATTGGGTCTTTGACATCCACTTCCTCCCCAATGAGTAACGCGAGCAAGTTATTTTTTAGTCACTCTCACTGCTATTACTTATCGAGATTGGGGTGTTCGATAGTGCTGTGCATTTGATTTTTCTATGAGACACTATCTAATTGTAAGATCATGATCGTTTTTGAGAGAAATTTCCTCCTTAGAGCAATGCATTGAAACACATGTCTTCCAGCTCCTCATCATTCATCTCCTTGCAGATCGCCACGCCCGGCGCGCGTCGTCCGATGTCACGCGTCGAGCGGGCGCGCATCGTGCACGCGCGCGACCGACTGACGCGTCGCGGACCGCCATCGCGTCCTCCACTCTCCGACCCCTCCCCGCCCCACGTTGAGGCATCGATGCCCGAGGAGTTTGCACGATTCTGTGGAGAGAACATTCTCATATTCAACACTGTCGAGAGAGCACCTCGACGAGTGAGAGACATCAACGAAGCCATTAGTCAGGTACGGTAGAAGAGGGTGAAGAAGAGTACGGTAGCTCTTACGGTATCCTACAGTAACCCCTCCCTCTTACAGGCCAAGTCTGCTCCAATGGATCGTCCGATGTCTTCCTCGACGGTGACACTGGATCTGGGCGGGTCGTTGATGACGTCATCGTCGTCGAATCGACCACCCTCGAGAAGCCATCTGAGAACGCCCTCTGCTGGAAGGTATGCGAGGAGATAGGAAATTGTTGAGTGGCCGCTACTCATAGATTTGAATAATCCCATGTGGTCACAGTTTTGACGTAGTGGTGGTATGGGAAGATACCGGGTTGCCGGGGTAGACAGATTGAAAATCGGCAAGTTTGAATACTGAATTGATGTTGGTATTTTTGGAGAACTACTGCACTGTGATCAACGTGCAATGGGCCATGTTTCTTTTTTAAAAGACACTTTTTGAGAAAGTGAAAAGTTTTGTTCATAACCTTGGCAAAGTGGAAAAAATCGATCAGCTCCAAAACTGGTGCACAGGTAGTACTCACCGAGTGTAGCACACCTGCAGCTTCCGGAATCACCTGGGTCACTTTTCGACGAGCGGCAATGTATGTTTCATTGAAACCTAACCCAGCCGACTTTGCGATTTCGCAATCATTTCGAACAAGCGATGGTGTAAAAAATGCGCAATGTTCAGGTGAACATGCACACTATGTTTCATCCAGGTTGCTTTCAAACTCA
>LS511593.1:997995-1049838 GCA_900490845.1 Pristionchus japonicus
TATTTCATAAATCGGAAGATAAACTATCAAGCTAGCTTCCATTCAAGAATAAAGATAATTAAAAATACATTCTTGGAGAAATTCGACAAAGAACGCGAACAATTTGAAATAAAGTCAGTTCGTGATAGGTTTCCCTCAAGGCGGGCGCCTTCCAGAAATTTCCTAACTATCGAGAACTGACCTTTCAAAAGTACACAGTACAAGCAAGAATACTTTCAATAGGCGCGTTTCTATCGTTGACTCTTGCAGACAGTCACAGTCATAAAGAAAAGCAAAAATTACTTTGCGTTACCAAGCTGTAGCCATTGATGAAATTTGGATACGGTAATTTAGCCTATCACGAACTGACTTTATTTCAAATTGTTCGCGTTCTTTGTCGAATTTCTCCAAAAATGTATTTTTAATTATCTTTATTCTTGAATAGAAGCTAGCTTGATAGTTTATCTTCCGATTTATGAAATAAAAAAGGGTTCTACCCTAACTCCCCGATGCAAAACAAAATATGAAACAATTTCATTTTTCTCATCGAGTTTGAAAGCAACCTGGATGAAACTTAGTGTGCATGTTCACCTGAATATTGCGCATTTTTTACACCATCGTTTGTTCGAAATGATTGCGAAATCGCAAAGTCGGCTGGGTTAGGTTTCAATGAAACATACATTGCCGCTCGTCGAAAAGTGACCCAGGTGATTCCGGAAGCTGCAGGTGTGCTACACTCGGTGGGTACTACCTGTGCACCAGTTTTGGGGCTGATCGATTTTTTCCACTTTGCCAAGGATATTTTCACTTTCTCAAAAAGTGTCTTTTAAGATGATTCCGAAACGAGAACTCTCCTCGAGAATTCAATGAGATACTAAACCTCTTCCTTGCAGATCTCGCTCAAAAAACTCCTCTGCCCGCAACGCGCTTCCCTCTGCTCCCGCCCCCTCCGACAGAAGTACGGTCGGAACACCCATCAAAGGTACTGAGAACTGACTTTATTCTTCTCCTACTGTACTTTCTACATCAATCGATTGATAGTACTCTAACCTCATCCTCATTTCAGTTTCCCCTCTGGGACTGGGTCCGGCACGGTCCACTCCGGCCTCCGTGGTAATCTATCCTACGGCCCGTGGACTGGTCGGCACCAACAAGAATCGTCACTACTGATCGGTCTACCGTACTCCCTCCCCTCCTCTACTACCGTACTCCTACCCCCTCACCATCTACCCCTCCTACCGCACAACACACAACAACAACTACTCCATCAACAACAGTATCGATCAAATGATCTACCGTACTCTGGCTACTCGTCTACCGTAACCCGCGATCTGCTCGGGATCCCGGTGTTCACAGCGTCATCGACGCCCTCGACCTCATCGTCGGACGAGGCTTCAGAAGGAATCTGTGCAGACTACGCCGGAAGCAGCAGCCAAGGCGACGAGAAGGTACGGTAGTCGGTAATCGATTGAGGGGTTACGGTGATTGGTGGGACGGTATTTATCTATTGATTGTTTGCAGAGTTCGATCGAGGACGACGACGAGGACACGATCTACGAGACGCTCAAGTGGCGCGGACGCGTGAGTGCCGCCGTGGGCGCGCCAGTCGACGCGACGCCGCGTCTGGCGCGGACGTCCGTCCTCCCGTGGCGCGCTGCCTCGGCACCTCGTCATCTCTCACCCTCGCCCGCTCCTCCTCCACTTCGCCATCGAGCATCGATGACCTCGGCCTCACCGTTGAGCTCATCTGGAGTCTTCTCGGCGTCATCGTCGACCTCCAATCTCTCGATTGGTCGACGAGACCCTCGAACGTCCTTCTACCTTGGCTCCGCCCCCTCTGCTCCTCGTCCCCTGATGTCCTCATCGATGACGTCTTCTCCTCGTCGAACTCCCTCTCGTATTCCTCGTCCCTCGACTGCCCATCTCTCTCGTCAGATGAGTGCCAGCTATGGTGGTCGGAGTGCTTCCCTCGAGGCCTCTTCCTCTCCCTCTTCCGCTCTCTTCGACGGAAGTCGCGAGTGTCTGGCCGAGGCGGACGACGACGAGGACGTGGACGGACGCAGGCGCCTGCTGCGCGCCAGTCTCCGCCAGGCGTCGCTCGACGTCCTCGAACGAGCGGCGACGCGGACTCCGCGTGGGCCGCGTGCCGTGGACGCGCGCTGTGACGCGACGCCCCGTCTCCGTTCACTTCCTCCTCCATCGTTGAGCGAGAGACGGATCCTGACGCGACGCGCCATGCAGCCGCCTCCCGGATACATTGCTGACGCCCCGTTGGCGATGCTGGCAAGGAGCATGAGAGGTGAGTATAGCCGACTTCCTCATTGTGTGAGCGAGTTCGACAATCGAGATATTGCAGAATCGTTCGTCGCACGCGTGCGCACACCATCGCCCGAGCCGGAGCCGAAGAAGAGAAAGCGGAAGGCGGCGAAAGCCGAGCAGCAGCTCAGTCTGTACAGGTGAGTGAGGGCCGGTGATTCGAGAGCCGGGAGTGTTGACAACTGAACATTACGGTGTGTATTGCAGAATGACGGCTGCAGCGTGTCGAGAGTGCAGACACGAGGCGAGACTGGCGAGAAGAGCAGTGAGAGGAGTGACCGGATCTCATCGGTGAGTGAAACGGGAAGTAAGCATGGAAGAATAATGGCAAAAGATGCCACGAGCCGGGATCGAACCGGCGACCTTTAGATCTTCAGTCTAACGCTCTCCCAACTGAGCTATCATGGCTGATGAATAATGTGTGCTGGAGCCTACTTTTGTTCGTGAATGGAGCTTTACCCCTTATTCGATCAATTCAGTCAATCGCACACTGGTCGTGTACACAAGCCCCTCGTGGTCAGCCGATCCAGATGCATCTGCGAGAGGATTACGGTAGAGACGAGGCCGATCGATCGGACTATCGTACTCCACTCCGACTTCGCCTACTATTACAACCTGGCGGTGCTGTTCGCTGCTCTGGCTTTCCTCTCCCGCTGTCTGATTACGGTAGTCGAATTGAGTTATTGATCGAGAACTGATGAGATTACGGTAGAACAATTCCGTACAATTAGTGATATTGTGCTATTGTTGTTGTGTGTTGTCCCCCTCCCTCCCTTCTAAGGTTACTGTACCCCCACTCCAAATCGATTTCCCCTTCCCCAAGCGCGTTGCGGGCTTTATCTTCTCCTTATCGTACTAAGATTGTGTAATTTGTGTTGTTTTAGTTGCATCAATAGGTTAGTTTCACCTCCTAATTAGATCTCTTCCTTCCTATCAGAGTTCCACCCAATATATTGATGAGTTATCCATCCCAAATCTCTATTCCTATCCCAGTCATCTACTAAATATCGATTCCTTACTCGAGATTTCCGTAAGGTTTCCATTAACGAGCCAAACGAAACGAGGTTGCACCCTAATCCTGTAGAAGAAAAGTTAATTATCGATTCGTTCAGTTTAAGCGATTATTCGTCTTTGTAGTACTGTAATTTGTTCGACGCCGAGCGTCCCACCACGAAAACCACAGAGTAGGATACTGTATTCCACATCCGGTTATCGATTGTAGCATTTCCATTTCTGTGTTGTTCTCGTTGCGCTAACGTCGACTAATAAATGAATTGTTTTACCGAGTTTCGCGAAAATGCACAAGTAAGCAGTTGAGATCACCGGGATATGATATGGGAGAGAGTAAGGCACACAACGCACGAACAAAGTAATCACAATTATAGCATACTGTGGAAATGTTGAATCGATTGGTCGAATCACCGGTAGAATCGAATCTATTGCATTTGTGCTTCAAGCCGTTTTCGTTCGAGGAACCTGAAATATTCAGTTCGTGATGGCAGATCAGAGGGGCATACCGTATCCGCAGGCACATAAGTAGGAATATTGCAGAGACGAGTAGCAGGAAAACTCCCACCACCATGTAGGCGATAGCCAGTGGGAAGTTTTTACCGCCTGAGGAAAGTCGATTGGAGGTATCGTATCCGGAAGCTACAGCATACCTGACCACTTTTCTGCCGTGATGTAGAAGAACTTCTTACCGCGCCAGGCTACGGTGGGATAGTCTGAATGAACTGCGGTTAGTGGTCAATCAATACCCTGAACATACTGTAACTGATCTTCAGCGTGTAATTCCCTGCAGGGAGTCCGCCAGCGTAGGGATCGGCTTCGGTATCGAGGGCACGGTAGATCTTGCGGAACCTGATATCGATCGAATTACGTCTTCCTAAGTTCAATGGGTGAAAGATCAAAGATCAATTCGCTCACTTTGGCAGAGCGGCAGCTCTCATCCACACGATAAGGTCGATATTGAGGAATCCCGTTCCTACGCTCTCCCTCTCTGCCTCGTCCACCTAGAAACGACTACGATATCCACCGTTTTAACTCAAACTCATTGACTTGACGAAGTCTATTTCAATAGTTTTCAATCTTTCTTCGAACAACGTGGAAAGTACTAGCTCTCCCTCGTCGCATCAGATTATGAGTCCTTCGTGAACCATGCAGGAATTTGGGAATCGGTTTCAAATTTTCGAAACAAAATATCAAAAGAAACTCATCCCAACAAACGGAACTGAAGGGTTATCAGAAAAGGAAACATTAAATAAAGACGAACTGTGAGCGGTGCTCCCAACTGGCACGCGTCGCGTTGCCACGAAGGAGGACGGAGAGTGTTCTGAAGAGAGAAATCAGAGATCAAAGATCAGAGAACAACGATCAAATACAAACCTTGAATGCGTCGCAGAGTGTCTCGTTCTCAGCCCTTTCCGGGTTCGCGAACTTCTGCTTCTTCGCAAAATCAGAGATGATCCCTCTGGAAGAGAAGAGTGAGATCAGAGGCAGACGGAAGATCAAAGATCAAAGTACAAACTTCGCAGTGAATGGCACCTGCTGATTGTCGGCAGTCATCAATGAGAAGGTGTCTGCGAATTACAAGGCTAATTTAAAAGAGATCAATTCACAAATACCGTTGAACAGGGAATCGGCAATGACTCCACAAGGCGCGATGGGCTTGCTGCAACGAGAGAGAGGATTACGGTAATCGATCACTAGATAGTCAAGATCAAAGATCACAAACCTCATACCATCCATGGGATCGACCATTCTCTCCAAAGGAGAGCAGCCGTCCGTATCATTCAGTTTACCTTTCCTGCAGAGATCAAAGATCATGTTTTCGATTTAAAGCGTGCATCCTAATCACTAAATACGAAATGGAAGACGATCGAAGACGATGAGGATCTCAAATTGTACTCACAACTGCATTTCACTTCGACTGTTCATGTAGAGACGAGCATTCTGGTAGAAACCGTCGAGGCCGTAGTAGAATTTGACCGGAGTCTGCAATTCAGCTTCAGCAATTCAGCTTGTAATTCAGCATTGCAATTCAGCAATTCAATTCAGCTCTCAACTTAAAACTCAATTCAAGTATCTATTTCAACTTTGCGTCTGGTTTACGACGTTGCTTGAACGCAGATGGATAAGAACATTGAATAGAACTAGATACAAACCGTGAAATTGTCCTTCAGCTCGATTGGGATTGTGCACTGAATGTTCGCTGTGGGCACGTAGGCACTCCTCAATATAGGGAATTGTTAAAATATAGCATTTCACATTTCAAGAAAACTAACTGGTTTTCGCTCATTCCAGTGCGTAGATCGACGCAATTTGTGTACTCGACCGCAAATTCCAAGGCTGAAATGAATTATTTTCGAAAGTAGTATGATAGGCTCCGCCCACTAATCGATAATTACTCACAATGGAGAGCTGAGAAGTACATCAACACTCCGATAACAGAGCAAGCAATGCCCAGCACGAGAGTGAGAGGAAGGGCGCATTGGGCATTTAGAACCTGATGAGATCCATCGTCAAACAGAATGCTGAATAGTTTTAGGTTGTATTTTTAATACACGTGATGGAAATCTATGGAAATCAACGAGTCACTTGAGAACCACCGTAATTTATCAGCATATCTGAGAAATGACAGACACGATTCTCTCGAGTTGGCTAAATCAGAAACACATCACACTCTGATACCTAAAACTGCCCACTGCACAACATGCAACTACATCACTACAACAACTCATTTTCTTGGTTTGAGATTTTTTCCGATGCCATTTGAGTGAAAACGATTCAACTGTGAATCTTCTCTTCTCGGTTGAAACCAAATATAACTTACGGGTCGAAATGCGGGCAATCTCTGCTGTCGCCAAGCTGTGTCTGAAAGAGAGGATGGTTATCCTTCAATTCAGGAGAGAACACCCAAAATGTATGTGCTTACACTGCTCCCAACCAGACTAATGGATGAAATCAGATTCATAGAGAACCCTATTTGGTTCATATTTTTATACAGAGCAGCCGCTACCAGCTAACAATCTCGATGGTTTCAGAGAAGGAAAGGCAACCTTTGGGTCGATTCTTAGCTTTCCTTCTCCTCACTGGAATGTGTGCGCCTCCTTCCTCCTCCTCAGCCATTTCTGAATAAGAACACTGTTATAACTAGAGTAGGGAAATCATTCACAAGAAGGTCAACAAACAAATCGCATGGGAGTTTGATGGCAAGTGAAGATAGGGAAGAGTGATTGAGAGACAGGTAGAACGGTAAGCATTGATATTCTTTCAGTTTCAAGGAAGTAAATACGCTTGAAAAAAAGGAGAAAATCGAGTGAGCAACAAGGGTGCGAGGTGGAATTGTTATCAATCCCGACAGTGACTAAGAGACGAATCATCACAGGTTTGACATTCAAATAATCTCGGTGGTTTCCTGCATAATTCCAGCAGTGAATGACATCACTTGAATGGTTACGTGAAGGGAACACTTTGAGATCTGTGCGGGAAGGGAGAAAGGGGGGGGGACAATTTCGAGGAGCGAACGGGAAATGAAGTGGGACTGGATGAGAGACTGTTGAGAGAGGAGAGAGCGACAGAGAAGCAGAGTGAGCAGATCGTGCTAATTGAAGTGATTTCATGTAGGAGAGATCGTTGAGAAGGAAGAGACGCAGAGGGAATAAGGAGACGGAAGGATCGATGAGTATTGAGTAAGCAGGAGGAGAGAGAGGGAGGAATAGACACACAAACGTACTGTTGAAATGTGGGTAGAGGGAGGGGAAGAGATGGAGACAAACTTGTTTCAGCTTTGAAGAGCGAGTAAAAGTTGGTGATTTCTGTAGTCGAGAAGGACGGGCACAATCAGAGTCAATCGAGTTGTTTGAGAACCCATGGATGTACAGCCTATTTCGAAGCCATCGCAATCGTCTGAAACTCATGCAGATTACACTTACATTTAGCGAAAAAGTTTACACAACATGCTCAGAAGATTATTGTAGATATAACATATTTCAAAGATATCAGCATCGTTTGAAACTCAAACAGATTACGTTGATAGCTAGCGAAAAAATTTGCAAAAGGCATTCCCATGCCGGGAATCGAACCCGGGCCGCCTGGGTGAAAACCAGAAATCCTAACCACTAGACCACATGGGATGGCGAGAGCATCTGCAACGGATCTGCTTACATGTCCGCACTTTTCTTAGTATTGGCGAGTCTCACAAGCGAGTCTTGTTTAAGAATCAATGTCAGAGACAGTGTGCCAGTCAAGTGTGGGTGACTGGTTCGTAATCTTCTCAAATCATGTCGACTCCTTCATAAACACATGATCACATAGGCAACAGTGTGGGGGAAGTGTGGACAGTTCAGAAGGACTCCATTATCATTGACTCACGTGCTCAAAGATGAGATGTACCTTCACTATTTCCCGTTCCCCGTCTAGTCTGTAGTCTGTCAAGAGGTTCTCTTCTCCCTCCATCCGAAAATTACCTTCGAATTGAACCTCTCTCTTTCTCTCTTATCAGTTATACTGCGAGAGGCGAAACGGATAACAATCACTGCACAAAAGATACCTGCGATGGTTTCACCCTTACTTCTACTCGCTCTTCCACTTGCATCATCACTAAGCAACTTCCCAATAGTTACTACTTCCTACGGAGCAGTGAGAGGATACGAATACAGGGCGAGGAATGGCTTCACGGGAGAAATATTCAAGGTGAGATTTATCTCTCACGTAGTTCCACGGAGGAAATATGAGTGTTGGAGTGACGTTTGAAAACAGTAATCAACAGTAATTTTACTGAATGATCCCCTGAAATACGCAGAAGATCCCGTTCGCCTCTCCTCCAATTGGTCCAAGGCGATGGAAGAAGCCCATTCCACCAGAGAAGTGGAACTACACTGTCGATGGAACTTTGTGAGATTTGTTCTCACATTGGCAATTCTGTCTCTGAAAATGAAACTCAATTGATTTCAGTTTCGGTCCAGGTTGCGCTCAAAGATCGTCCTTCTGGAAGGGATACGTAACTGGATTCTCGGAGGATTGTCTCAATCTCAATATCTACACGTCGAAAGAGTGCAGAGAAGTGGGTATGGGTAAAGCAAAGATATTCGTGAGCTGCAATATACCTTATTGGATGTGTAATGACGTCTTAGTCACACACTCTTTTTACTCTCTTTCTCTGGCCATTGAACCGCTTTTTTCTTTCTTCACAGCTAGTTACAGATCTGTAGTCGTTTCGCCATCAAAGTTTTTCTCGTTGGGTAATAACAACTTTCTCTCACAAAAAAACAGCGACAGTTTTGTGTTATTATCTGAGCGGAACGTGACTGTCTCCAGGTCGATTTTGAACATCAGAGCTCAAAGATCACAATTCCAGTCCACTTCTCTCTGTCCTGTCGTCCTCTACATTCATGGAGGAGTGGCTCTCTTCGATGGAACACAAATGTTCCGAGATGAAGAACTCATTACGAATTTCGCCTCGCAAGGCTAGATCAATTTCTTTAAATAGCAATGGAAACCGCGAAAATGGAAAATAACGTCTATCGCTGTTCTTGCTCGCTCATTTCTTGACTGGCTTCTTACTCCATTAGTCACAGACTAGTAAGCGTCTCTCTCTCATCGACGTTCGCCATCCCATGTGGTCTAGTGGTTAGGATTTCTGGTTTTCACCCAGGCGGCCCGGGTTCGATTCCCGGCATGGGAATGCCTTTTGCCGTATTTTTCGCTGACTGATTGTGCGTTTCGAACGCGTTTCAGCCCCTGCAAATAGGTGGTACACTATGTAATTATGTTTCGGAGTAATTCAAAAGTCAAGGAAACAATCGTTGCTTCTACGGAGTCTTTGGACGGAACATTCCGAGTGAAAGAATGTTTCTATTCAGGAGTGATCATGGTGACTGTGGACTATCGACTGGGCGTCTTCGGAGTGATGGCACTCGGAGATGAGAATGTACTGCCAGCCAATCTTGCTGTCCATGGTCAGCTTTGCTCGGTACTACGAATCGTTCTCCACTTCTCCTATTCCCTCTCTCACTCCTATTCCCTCTCTCACTCCATCCTTTCCTTTTCTGGTTCATGTTTTCACACTCTTCTTTGCAGACGTCCTGGAGGCTCTTCGCTTCACTCGACAAGAGATTCACAATTTTGGAGGCGACAAGGATCAAGTAAATCATCATGTTTGATATTTCGAAGCTTATCATCATTATTCAGATCTCTATCATGGGTCATTCAACAGGCGCTACGATGGTGCAAGTAATGACATTCTCTCCTGGAATCAATAAACCCGGAGGTATTCTGAACGGATGAAAGAGGATTTTGATCCTGTTCTCTCGTTTGACTCGTGTTTTCTCCTAGTAATGATGTCTGACCCCATTCTGTTCGTTGCAGAACCGCCCCTCTTCGCTCGAGCGATCGCGATGAGTGGAGAGATTCTTCTCGAGACAGAGGAGAGACAAGTGGAGAGAAGTCATCGAGTTGCGAGAAATCTAGGAGTGAGTGTATTGGTTGGGCTAGGATTAACGAGTTGCATTCTCATTCGAAATGATTGAGATGAGTTTCACGCCTTTAATGTATGCGTTGCCGGGTTTGAAGGGGTCGTTAACGTCAGATATCCACTTATCAAACAACAACTCAATTGCAGTGCACTGGATCAGCGCAGGAGATCGTGGATTGTCTGCTGCCTTTGAACACGGAGTTGGTTGAATCCCCGATCATCGAGGATCAATGTTCAATTCCAGGGCGATTCTCTCTGTCGCATTCAAAACGGGCGGATTGAATCCATTCTCGAAGACTCAGATAAACGATCTAACGATGGCTGGAGAACTGCTCCCTTTCACGAGTGCGAGAGTGCTGAGGGAGAATCAGAAGGTGAATGAACTCCCTTCAGTGGGTGACTTGCTTTCGAGGAGTAAGATGATGAACACGAAAGATTACGCTCCTTTTGAACGTAAGCTTGAAGACCAAAGTAAATTGGACTCCTGGTGTGCTGAATGCGGAGTATGCAGACCTTTGACCATTCCAGACTACGCATATCATGTTCGGCTCGACTCTCAAAGAGATGGACTACTACGGTTTCAATGGTGTCGACTATAAGGAAGACGTTCGGACGAACATAAATAGGATTTTCGGTATTCGAAACAACGAAGAATGCATGAATAAATACTTTGACGATGAAAGATCCGGGAAATTTGGTGAGTAGCGATTGACCCGAACGAGAGACATTGGCAATGATTTCAGTTCCTGAGTACAGCGGAGAATCTCAGGCAATGTTTCTGTCCAATTGGATACTTGCCGATGCTCAGACGAAAGCTGGTGGAGAGGTTGGTTCGGAATTCTAACTAGCGTAATTGAAAAGAAAGCCAGTTCTTGCTCATTCGGTTGATGTCTGCCCTACTTCTCCACGGAATTCTTCTTCGCCATGAAAATGTGACAATGAAAACAACTTTTCCTCATCACCAGGCCTACCTCTACCAATACGACTATCCGGCCCACGCTCTGCACACAGACGACGTCTCCTACGTGATGGGATTCCATGATCATCCAGAGGTTGGGGTATCTTGTGAACCGAGAGATCAAGGATCAGTTCAGGACATGAACGAGAAGTGGCTGAGTCATGTCTTCCCGATCTACTTCGCCAATTTCATCAAGGGACTTCCTCCTGCTCCAGGTAAGGAATTACGGGTGGTGAATGGAAAACACAGAGAAACTCTGCTAGCATAGCCGAGGCTGCAAGACAGAGTCTAGAAATACGTCTTTGCAGATTGGAAGCCCTTCGTTCCTGAGTTGATGAACTACTACTCCGTCAATAAGAGCTTCGCGGATGGAGTCTCGCCGGAGACGAAAGAAGGTCACGCATCTGAAGTTCTCTTAAAATTGAGGCTGTTCTAGGTTATCACCGAGCACTCAACGAGTATTATGCAAAAATGATCGAGTATGATGATAATTTGACCAATATCAAGAAGAAGGTTCGAGTTTATGCATAAAAATAAAATAAAAACTTTTTTTCAGTTTCTCAACGTCCCCATCCAGTACAAGGAACTAATCGTTCTCTCAACTGAACCCGTCAATATCCGTGATATTCTCTTCTACTCCATCATTCTTGGAATCATCCTCTTCCTCGTCTACAAATTCTATCAATGTTGGCGATCGAGACAACGGAGTGGAGAAGAGAGTCCGTTGTTGATTGATAGATTGAACAATAATGGATGAGTTGGATTGTATCAAATACAACTATGTAGAAGAATCTCGATGTTTTTATGGTGAAAACCGTGCTGTATAAATTAGATTACCGAGAAACAAAGTAGGAAAAATATCGACTGGCACAAAGCTAGTAAAATGTCATGTAGAAGATCCATGCAGTTTCTAGGGTGTTTCCGGAAAGAAACCGTAGGATTATCGTGATTATCAACAGTTCGCTGTACTCTGATCTCTCTTTCTAGACAGGAAAAATGCTCTAAACCCGCTCTTCGCACCCTCTCGAGATCTCTCCTCCATTGAACGGCGTGTCAATTGATCAGTAGGGGGAAACACCCACCACTTTACACTGTGTGAACCAATCGAGTGGTCGAGAGTTTCCTCATTCCTGCAAAAAAGAAACAGTTGTCAATGGTCTCTTGAACTGACCATTTTTGCGTCGAATTGACACTTTCTTTTCTATCGAACTTTCTGTTCTACAACATTCCTTCCGTCTGCGCGTGTACTCAAACACTCTTTATTTGCGCAGTGTTCGTCCGTTTTGCCAATGTTATCATGTTTACGTCGTTCCTCTGTTCTTCTGCTGTGTTCTTGATCAACCCTAAGGTCGCACTGGATCGAAAGAGAAGTAATTAGTCATTAATCGGTTCACTCCACTTTAGCGAACAGCCCACTCTCCTCTCTATTGATCCCAATCACTCATCTTATCGCCCTTTCATATCTCCCTCTCTCCTTCATTCTCTAAGCTGTTTCAGTGGCTATTCGCTTCGCTTTTCTTGCTTTTTTCAATACTGAAGCAGTTTATGGCTCATTTGGAGACAGGAGCTCTCTTCGATTCAATGATCTCTCGCTACTCTTCGCCTAGAGTTGATTGTTTTAGAAGAGAGCGGCTTCACTCAACGAAATGACACTAGTCGTGCTATTCGGTCACAGCATTCGAGTATAAAAGCTGCATTTCGCCTGCTCATTTTCATCTTTTAACTTCGGTTTCTACCTGATATCAAACTTCAGAAAATCCATGGGTTTTTCTCGCCTCTTCTGACTAAGAGTCAATCCTAGGAGTGAGAACATGTGGTGTGACTCAGCTCTAGTTTATAAACAACCGATTGGTTGAGGCTTCTTACTTCTCTTGGCCGTGCTCAGTTCCTTCTGATGAAAGCATCGATGCAATCGTATGTGTAATGCGCCTCGATGTTTTTGCAGCTTTTCTTGTCATAGATCGAAGTATTAGAGGGAGTCTCTTCCTCCCGCTCTAGTCTTTCTCCTCCAACCCCCGCTTCCCCATCTGTTTTCACAGAGACGACATTTTCACAATTTGTTTTACTTCTTGTCATAACGCGATTGCTTTCCCACATGACTCATCCGATGGGCGGTTTAAAGGGAGGAACGAGAGATGGTTCGAGCAATCCTTATCGCTGCTCTCATCGGCTGTGCAATGGGAGCCGTCATGCAGTATCCCGTCAAGGTATTCGTTCCAGTTTGATTAACGACAGTCAGTTATGTTTCAAAAGCTGTATGAGTGACCGACGTAATCATACGATTTTATGAACTTCCATAGGTCAAAAATCGAAATCTTGCAGGTTGGCGAGAAATTGGAGCTGAATCTCGGTACGAACATTCGAGTTTGGGAGAGAACTGTGAATGGAAAGGAACAGACCATGAGGTGATCTTATTCGGTGCAATCAACTGTTGTAAGAACGACCACTATTGCTGTAAGACGATCGAGAAAGAAAGTAGAAATGTCTGTTTACGAGAAGGTCAACCACCTTGGGCTACTTTCTAATATTTGATTATCATCTTGTCCTTCTCAGACACTGTGGACCCACGGAGAAGAATGTAGCCTGCGGAAAATGGGTTGATAAGGTGAATGCTTCCTTTCAATTTTACTACTGCATTTGACCTGGAGCCTCGACAAATTAGGAGTGTTATATCTTCAATTCAACTTCTTGTTCAGAACGGCAGCCCCGTCGCCTCTGGAGCCATCGTGAAAGAGGACGGAACTCTCGTGATCGAGAAGGTTCGTATCTAGATAGTAGCCACTCTGAGGAAACATGTTGTGAGGATGTGCATGACGCTCAAATTTCCCCTGATTTGAACCTTAGGCTTGAGCACCTGGAATAGGGTTGACCAAACCGAGTCGGGTCAGTCGAGGCCTCGACTCTGAAACTCGATCGAGTTTCAATAGTCGAGTAGCCCGGAATTGGAAAAACCCGATTCGGGTACCCGATCGCGAGAGAGAGAGAAGCGTCGGACAGGGGTTCGGGTATCGAGTACTCGATCGGCCCGACCCGACCCGACCCGATCGGGCCGGGCCGTAGCAAATAGTTCTCACTCGTTCTCATCATCCACCCTAGTCAGGAGGCTGACCTGAGCCTGTATGGCATAGTGGTTACTTTTTGCGACTCGCTTGCCTTATCCGCTGGTTCAATCCCTCCTAGTGGTGCTCCATTTTTGCTTATTTTTTCTTCAATGAACGTGTCGTGCGTTGCAAAAAAAAGCAAAAAGGGAATACCACTAGGAGGGATTGAACCTGCGGAAAAGGCATGCGAGTCGCAAAACGTAACCACTATGCCATACAGGCTCAGGTCAGCCTCCTGACTAGGGTGGATGATGAGAACGAGTGAGAACTATTTGCTCTGGACCGGCCCGATCGGGTCGGGTCGGGTCGGGCCGATCGAGTACTCGATACCCGAACCCCTGTCCGACGCTTCTCTCTCGCGATCGGGTACCCGAATCGGGTTTGGTGTTTGATCGGGTCAAGACTGAGTTGTTTGAGATCGAGGCCTCGAGTGTCGGGTATACTCGATTTTACCAACTCTAACCTGGAAGTCAGAATAAGAAAAAATAATTCAGGTGACAAAGGGAGACGCTGGATACTACTCGTCACCCGATGAGCTGGTCCGTGTCTCAAAGGTATCAATAAGTTTCATTTTTATTCGGTTTGATAATCAGAGTCGGTATTTTTGATTTTTTTTTTGTCTGCTTTACGTATGTTTCGCACACAGAATTAGAGTGAAACTTCACCGAGAGGTTAGATAAGCAAATGTCGTCGGGCCGAAATCACGCTTATGATCTTGCGAGATCTTGTAACTTGAGCATATTTGGTCAAGACTAGAGTATTTACTCTGAACAAATCAATAATCTCTTCTTTTCTCAGACGGAGGACGGTGGTTTCTCTGGCGTCGCTCGCTCTCAGATTAACGTCATCGTAGAGTAAATCGAGAGATTCTCCACTTGTATCGTGTAAATTGTGCCGCTAGTCTACGATGTATACACTAATTGATCGATGCTTGCCGAATGAGATTATAAAGTATGATTCAGTTCAGATGAAACCTTCTTCCTTAAAAGTAGCACGTATCTAACAGCTGCAACGTGTGAGCATTTCGATGAGATAAGCAAGACTACAACAATGGCCCAAGCTTGTTCCTGGATTGTATCTGTCCAATTCGAATCAGTAATCCCAAGGGTTCTGCGAGATCAACCAGACGTTTATCGATTGATACGATTGTAATGTACACTGCACTGAATCAACTGGAGATTTTCTGTCAGGAAACAGAATAAATAAAAAAAATGAATCACGCAATCCACTTGATCGCACTCACAACCAGGAGAGGAATAGCTAGTGAATGCACTCCGAATGAAGACTTGTTGCACCAGTCATCGTCACAGCAACACAACGTTCCTGATATTTGATTTTCTCTCTGAATGAATAATGAAAGTGAATGAAAGTATGGTCCATACTGCATGGACATTTATTCCTCGAGTGAATTCAAATGCACAATCACATTATCATAAGCGTACCTTTGGAGGTGACATTATCCGCTCCCACAAACTCCATCGATTGGCACGTGTTCATTGGCTCGCCTTTCTGTAAAGTATCATCTTCAATTGACACATGAATACCTTTGTTGAAGCAAACATGCATCTTCACTTTTCTCACAGTATTGATTTGTTTTCATAACTAGAGTGGCCGAAGGAAGAGGGCAGAGTGCGCGGTGTGGAGAGGAATGAGAGGAAGAGGAGAGGGGAATGAGTGAACTCTTGCGCAAGAGTGCGAGCTCTTGCGCAAGAGTAAAGAAGGAGATAGTGTTTTCGGCCGTTTAAAGTCGTGATTCTCTGTCAATTGGCTTTATCTTTGAACAATCAACACAAATGAGTATTCTAGACTCCATTTCCATGCCTTAGCTCTCCATTTGCCTCTCAGCGAGATGAATATGGTGAGATAGAATAGTTCAGAAGAGCGTTTTTGGCTTTCAATTGCTTCATAGTGAAGGCAGGGAGTGATTTCTAGCATTAGACGATTTCAGAACAGCGGAAAATCCACTCAGACAGCGAAAAAGACGGTTGTACTTTGGGTATCCCGTTACAAGTAAATTGAGGGCAAACCTATGCAAAAGAGGGTCTAGAATACTTTACTTCATTGATTATGCACATAACAAGCCAATTGTCAAAGAAACCCTCCCTCAAACGATCGAAAACGCCTCATTCCAATCTCAACTCTTGCGCAAGAGTTCATTCTTCTCCCTCTCCTCTTCCCCTCCCTCTCATTCCTCCCTTGCCAGAGCGGCAGAGTCTTCCTTTCACTCTTCCTTCGGCCACTCTATTCATAACCGAAGGCAATGTAATCAACTTGCAGAACCACTTGCGCTCATAAATAAAGTATGAAACTTATTTCAAATTCTTGTTCGCATAACATACCGGACAAGTGACGATCTGGGGAGGATCTAGTGATCCATAAGTAGTGATCACTAACTGATCGCATCCCGCCATGAAGAGACCTCCGTCCTCATTCTCCATCGTTCCCTGAAGAGATCTGATGGTGGACGCATTGGTTCTACCCATTGAACATTCAAGAGCGTTGGAATCTGAGGTAGGTAAGAAGAATAAAAGAGAACAACGAACATTGATGCATTGGTCGATGTCTCCGCAGTCCTTGGGCGGCAACTGATTATACGATCCAACCATCAATGTGCCTCTGAAAATGCATCAAATTTGAATCTTTTGCAAATTGTTTGCACATCAAAGGCTATTAAATAACTCACACGAAACAGTGCAGTGCAGTGGCAGTTGGGATAAGAACAGAAAGGATGGCAATCAGCTTCATTTTGACACTGAAAACAAAGGGAATGTACAGATCGAAAGACTAGGAGTGGAATTCAAACACGGAACGATAGTCCATACAAAACAGCCAGTAAATTGAAAATATCAGGCGGCTAGGAACTTCTCGACGACAGTGAATGATAGTGATGGAGGGGCAAAAAGTGAGAAAGGCTGCTGAAATAGAAGAGGGTTTATCGCCATCCGTGTCAGATTGTGGCGCCGATTCAGTGTCAATTTTGTGCTGCACTGAAAACAGCACGCAAGAGGAGAAGGAATGTGCATATCAGATCAGTAGAACGATAGAGAATACAACAATATTTATACAAATAGATAATATCGTCCACTCATGGAGTAGTCAGGGGGCGTATCACAGGCGAGCGAATAAAGCTAGCGAATATGGCAAGTGGATTCTGAATGATTTGGAACCAGAACTGAGGTAGATAACAACATCTGGCATTTGTGCACGGCTCCGGACAATCTCTGGAACTATTCTAGCCAATCCCTGAACTCAGAATTGTCCGGAGAGGTGCAGAAGTGCCCAGAATGGAGACTACAGACTAGCAGAATGTGTTCGATGTGTGCGATTCGTAGTGAAGCTAGCGAGAATGATTACAGTACAGGGTCAATGTTTTGACGATTTAGTTCAGGTTAATAAGTTTGGTTCTCGAGTGGAAGATCAATGGCAGGGATGCTTCTGTGAGCAGCAACAGAAGAGAGCATCGGGAGGGAGAGATCGACCGAGATCGTGGCATGTTCCTGTCTGCGAAGAGTGCTATTAGATCTGCACGACTGTCCTACGGGAATCTAATTGAGATTATGATTTTTTCGCTCTTTGGACGGAAGTAATCTTCGAAATGAGGAAAAAAGGATGATGAAAACGTCGTGAAGCACAAACGAAACGTATTCAAGGACAACGGATTACACTGACCTCGCAGAGCACCTTCTCCATGTCTTTCAGAGCTTCGCAAGGCATTGAGAGGAGCGAATTCTGAATTATTTGATATTTAAAATTAAGTCAGCATGTGTATCTACCGGATTCGTTTCAGTTTAGCGTGCGTTTCGCAAATTATTGAAATTGTCGGGCCAATCAAGATGAACGATTACCCTAAGGAGCACGGATAACATCATACCAATTCTCGTCCCTTGTAGCACTTTGGAGTATCGTCTGAGCAGTGAGAGATTCCAATGATGAACACGAGGGAGAGCAACAATTGGAGGCGCATTGAGGAATCTGGAAGGGGAGATTAGATGAGTGGAACGAGAAAAACTAATGCAAGACGATGACTGGCGGACGTCAGAAGCGTCAGAAATAGAACACGCATAACTGATAAGCATGCAGGAGTTGATAATGTGATCATCGGAGAAGCGAAGAGAAGAATTATCCGAAGAGCAAAAGAGTCCTTCGAAAACACATGGAACTAGAGAAACACACTTCAATTGTCAGAGTTCCAAACCAAGAGAGAGGCGAGAGAAATCTCGTTCAACACCCAATTAACAGGGCGTATCGGATTGGAAAAAGGGAGTGAAAGAGAAGGATGAATGGGGAGTCCATCACTGCAGTCAGACAAATGGGAAGTTGCGGCCTCGAATTGGAATGAAGAAAGTGAAAAGGGCCGAGATAAATCGGTTTCATAGGCTTACCTCCTTCCTTTCTTATCGGAGTCAAGGAAGAATTGAGTTGAAAAAATAAATTCACAGAGTTGGACTACATTCGAAAGAAATTTTATTCCATGGAAACGTTTTCTTGCATGACTCCGATAAGAATACAACTCATGAATGAAGTAGTCAGAAGAAGGAGAAATGTAGCTTCATTTCGCACGTTTTCACGGAGATCAGAAGGTCGATAGAACACGCGGAGTTAGAAGCGAATTTGTACTCTTCGCAATCCTACTAACAAAGGTAAAACTCATTAAACCGACGGAAAGGGAGCGGTCATTCAGGATGAGTGAGGCGAGTGTTGATTGGGAAACAAACTCGTTCTACAGAGAAGGGGCGCCACTCAGTTTTCCCGCATTGGCTGTTTTTGTTTACGCGGTCACTCGTCACCCTAATGTAAGAAAGTTCCTGGAAGTAGAGTCAGGAGCTGTGAAATAATGTGGTTCTCTATTCACAACTCGAACAGTATCGCCTATTGTACTAGGTTTACTATCGCCTGCCATCGATAACAATTGTTATCTTAAGAGGAAATGCACTATTCGCATGGCGAAAATGAAGAAGAGAAGCGAATGATGAAGGTTAGACGCAACACTATCGATCTCCCCATTCTCTCATTAGACGAAGGGAAGATGTATGATTCAGAAAGAGCGAAAGAGGGAGCGTCTCAAAGAGATCTCACATGTTTCTGACGATGATTCAAAGAGAGAACGGGGAGTATGGACGCATGAAGGAACACGACGAAACTGGGTTGAAACGGAGTTTGCGGATCGTTAAAAGATCGGGAAGAAGGAAGAGAAGAGGTCGAACGGCGACAACAATGACAGGAACCATTCTTTGGAAGTGAAGTAAACAGTCAAAACAAGCATCGATAATCTGACTGGAATGGAGTGAGGTCAGAGAGAGAGAGAGAGATTGTGGGAAATGAAGAGGGTCTCACACGTTTCCCGCGCTCATTTCACTCTCTAAGATGTCTAGGAAAGGGCATGAACCCGCATCTATCATCGCTCCGTCGCACATTTCCTCTGTAGTTATTGCATTCTGACACGAGAGATGAATGGAGAAGTCAGATGAAGAAGAGCTGTCTATCGCGTGTTATAGGCCATGAATAGAGGAGGGAAAAGGTGAATGCATCTCAGCTAATAAGAGTAATATTTACGTAGTAGTGAGCATAACAGTCAGATGATTCTGACGAAGTCAAGAGAGGAAAGATAATGATCTGATCAGTTACCATGAGTAAGACGACATTCTCTTCCCTTCCTTCCTTGCATGTTATCGCCATAGTTTCACCCCTCTCTCTCCGTCTCTCTCTCTCACTTCCCCCTTATCTCTCTGCCGTTAAACCCTCCGAAATACGGGGAGAAAGTGAGAGAAAGGTGATGATAAGACGGAGTGTTTCGATTAGGTATCGGTATCAAACACGAAGAGGCTTCCCAAACGTGGTCGTGTGTGATTAATGTGAAATGCATGCAAAACACAATTTGACAATGTCGGCGCCTTTTGTGAATAAACGAGTAATCACAAAATGGCGAGCTAAATATGAAAGAAGATGGAAGGATAAAGCCAGACGAATGAGTCAACCCTCTCGATCCTCACAGTGAATTCGTAATTTGGCGCAGCTCACTTAGCAACAGAAAAGGATGGGAGGAAGAAGAGAAGCAGTGACCACAAGGAAACAGAGGAACAAATACGAAACAGAAACAACACGAAAACATACCTTGTTTTGCAGTACGATCTTTCTTGAAAATGAAAGAGCATCTTTCTCTCAAGAAAGGCCATTCCGAGAAGCACAATCAATAATATCGTCATTTGCATCAACGTGATTTGCTGAAGAGATCACAAAATTTGCAAATCGATCAATTTACTTCATCTCCTCTCCACTCCTCGTCCCCTCATTCGCACCTTTTCCTCTCCTCCCGATCAGTCGTATCCCCCTCTCACGAAATGCCTCCAGAGACGACTACCAAGAAGCCCGACGACTTTGTCAGCACTATTGTGAGTACCGTACCCTCCGCTACAGCACCTCCCCTGCCGTATCCTTTTTGCTTCTCGGTCCCAGAATGATCTTTGATCTTTCATTTCGTTCAGTCATCGATTGGATGGGGTTTCTGGTGCGTCTTCGGAGTCTGTCTTACCATCTTCGTCGTCATTCTCGTCTGCTGCATCGTCGGTTCGTTGTTGATCTTTGATCTTTGAATTTCGATCTTTGATCGCAGGTTGCATCAACAAGGACGCCTTCCTTCGCCGCTGCTTGCGACGTTGTTGTGCGAAGAAAAAGAAGAACGATGTTGGTTACCGTACTCTTTGAACATTGACATTTACAGTACCCCACGACCTACCGTTACCAATGACTAAGATCAAAGATCACTCTTCAGCCACCGACGACGGTCCATGCCTCCTCCACCAATCCTCCATCGAGTGACGCGAAGAAGGAGGGTTCTCCCTCCAATCCAGCTGCAGCCACTCCAGTCGCTCCACCTCCTGTGATAGCAGTCACTCCTGAGGCCAAGTGAGTTACGGAGTCTGTGTCTATCGATCAGACTGTGACCGCGAAAGATCAAAGATCAAAGATCAACTCTCCAGATCGACCCCGCCCCCCGACGCATCTCGTCCGTGGACAGCCGCCCAGCAGGCTGCAGCCATCGAAGCGGGACTGACGAGAGATCAGAAGGACGATGAAACAGTCGATGTGAGTGAACTACCGTATCCTACCATAACCCTTCTTTCCGTTCAGGACGCGAAGAGTGACTGGGGTCGTACGCAGAAGGGAAATCAGAGTGGAGCGAGTGGAGGAACGAGTGGAGTAGAAGGAGAGACGGGACAATTGAGATGGAAGAAGTGAATAGAAGAGGGAGAGAGGGAGGGAATAGAGACCCTCATTCCGATAAACCAATGTGATCGCTGATGACTAATTATTGTAGCCACATTTGAACATGATTGTGTATTACAAACAACTGAAGCTCCACTACCGATATTTCTGTACGTGTGCTGTGAATTATTCTTTGAAACACCTCCACAAGATCAGCTACTGGATACATAGATCGGTCCTGAATGACTCAAATATTATTGGGTGAAACTCGACTCTCGAAGGCGTAAAAAGTTGGGCATTGTTTGCTCAGCCTCCCACTGCCCAATCGGACCGAAATTTAGTCTCTCATCTCAAGAATAACGTTTCGCCAACTTCCGCATCCGTATCTCGAAATGGAATTGGACTACATGTCCACAGTGAATTCGCTTCAACAAGATCTGTTCCGCAATTACCATCCTTCTGTAGCACCCCTGCACAGTAGAGGTATTACTGGCTATTTAGTTCTACCTTCCAACCCGTTTGTAGGCTCGTTCAACAACACATTCATAGAGACAGTTTCCGCATTTGTCACGTATGCAAAGTTGACTTCAGTGGTCAGTTTTTTTCTGTCTGGATTGCGTTTTTCGAATGTGGAGATATTGAGGATCATCACCTTATTCATTCTAACTCAATCCAACCAACTTGACGTCGTCAAATGGACTTCTCTTTCTCTTCTAGAATGTTATTTTTTCTCTGTGAATATTTCAATTTCAGAATGAACGAAGCATGGAATTCTCTATCGTATTGGGGCTGCTGCTGGTAAATCATTATAATTTTATCAATATTTTCGGTGTTTTCTTCTCAGCTCTGGACAGACCCTCGTCTCTCATGGAACCCTGCCCGCTACGGTGATATTTCCCATCTCTATCTAACGTTGGATCAAGTCTGGTTTCCCAACTTCCATTCTTGCTCTTCGTAAGAAATTACTCTATTTCCGATTATAACTGCGTAATATTGCAGTTCTTCAATCACCCACCTTACGCAAGACAACGACCAAGTTGTCAAGGTAGATACTAATTAATATTAATGTTTAATAAATACTAAATAAAGATCCTGGCGGATGGTACGGTGCGTACAATGCAGCAGCTCGAAGTGACTTATTCGTGTTCGTTTGACGTGAGTTACGTTGGGATGACGCAATGATTGGTCAATGGGTCGTTCCAGACTTCCCTATTCCCATTCGACACCCAAAAGTGTGTCCTCTGTTTCGCACTTAATGGCTACGATCCAAAAGATTATCTCGTCAATGCGACGATTGTACCTGGCTCTCTCAACACTGTGAGTTCCGTGGAGTTGAAGTCATTCATCAAGGCACCAGAAGGACTGTCGCTTTTTCTGTGCTTTTCATTTCAAAGACAATTCGATCAGGATATGACGGAATGGCGCGTTCGAATCAGCAACGAGACGGTCACCAGAGTGTACTGTTCAGATGATATCTGCATGACCCTTGTAAGTAACTCTATGAAATCTGTATTTTGATCAGATATAAAAACAATTAAATGGGAAGAGAATGATGAGGGGAATCCTTTTCAGGTGACCTATCCCCTCTTTCTTGCTCGTAATCCCCAATTCTGGATTGGACTTGTGGTCATACCGGTTAGATACATTCACTTTCGGTCGTAATTCCCGTTCGTTAGATCTTCATGCTCGGATTCCTCATCTTCATCGGTCTCTTCTTCAGTGGACCCGAGAATCTCGTGAACAACGCTGTGAGTTTCGGTGACTTTCTGCATATGTTTTTTTTTCTGGGAATCATCTCTGACCACAAAAATATTCAATCCAGATCGGTTTCGGTCTCACAACGATGATGTCCATGATGGTTGTTGTGGGAATTCTGAATGATTCCCTCAGCAAGATCGAGTCAATTCCATGCATGGGTAAGAGTTTTTTTTATAATGAGAACGAAAAGATGTTTCAGGTCTCTTCGTTCTCATTCAAATATCCGTCACCTCAGTTGCAGTTGTTAGCGTGCTTTTCACAGATAAACTGAGAAGATCTCTGTCGGTCGCGGCGAGAGAAAAGAGGTGCGTATTTGAATAAAAGTTTGATCAAGTTTTCACGATCTCAGGCACGATTCTTCGGCACTCTGGAGATTTGCCAGGAGATTCACGCAAAACGACAGCTTACTCAGGAATTTTCTCTTCGTGCTATTCTCAGTTCTTCACATCGCAAACTTTGGATGGTTCCTGTCCAATCAAAAGTGACAACGTAACCGCTCGCTATTGTCATTTATTGTTCCGGATAAATATTGTTTCAACAAACTCCGTTGAATATGGCATGGATGTCTGCACCAACCGAAAGTCAGAAAGCATCTTCATCGAAAATGCGCGCTGTATTTGTCTTTCCTCACTTCTCACTGAAACTGCCGCACCCATGCGAACTTACTTGCTTGTTTCTTCCCTCTCTTGGCTTTTCGTTGCCTCTTCTTATCCCGATTTCTTAGATGAATTCAACGGGTGACTACATGTCGACAATCAAAGCCCTGAAACAAGATCTGTTTCGCGATTACGATATGATGCTTGCGCCCGTGCATCACAAAGGCAAGCATAGTTATTTTCCAATTCGTATTCCCACAAAGCGCAATTCAGGATCATTCGAGTACAGTTTCCTCGAGAATTTCTCAATGATGTTGACCTATGTAAAACTTACTTCTGTGGTAAGAAATCTCTATTTCTCTTTGTGATTCAACCTTTTCATTTTTTTCAGAACGAACGAAGCATGGAATTCTCGCTGGTCCTCGGAATGATGCTGGTAACTTCGTCTGTCCAAGTCGAGGTCCTCTCTCTCCATTTCAGATGTGGTCCGACCCTCGTCTCACTTGGAATCCTCAGCAGTACAACAACGTCTCTCATCTCTACGTGACTTTTGATCAACTCTGGTTCCCGAACTTCCATCCTTGCGAGTCGTTAGTTCAATTGGATTCGAATGAAAATGAGGTAATTTCAGGTCCTCCATTGTTTATCTCGCTCGAGATCGGAATCAAGTCGCCAAGGTTAGAAAACCATTCGTAATCGTATGAAGATACCTATTACAGCTCTTTTCTAACGGAGATATCAAATCGATTGTACAAGCAGAGATCACCTATTCCTGTGCATTTGATGTGAGTTGAGTTGAGTTCCAGTCGCTAACGATATCACAAGAATCACAAGAGTGAGAAAATTATCCTTGTGTCTTCTCCTTGCAATAAGTTTTCACTGTGAAGGTACAAGGAAGCTGCGAGAAGAAATCGATTCCTTCCCGAGTACTCTAGGACGCGCCATTTTCCCAGAGGGTCTCACATTTCCCCCCATGTGCTTCCATCAGTCATCATGAAGCAATAGACACGATGTAGCCAGGGAAAGAGATAGTGATCACTGAAACACAATTAATTATAATTAGTTTATTATCAATCTAATCACAATCAATCACTGCAGACAGCTCTCTTTCCGTTCGACGTTCAATCGTGCGTCCTCTGTTTCACACTCAATGGCTACGATCCCAATGTGTTCACCTTCCTTGCAAGCGTCGACCCGGGCGCACTGGCCAATGTGAGTTACAATAACGTAAGTCCACGTAACCTAGCGTAGTTCTAATAACATGTCGTGAATGTAACACTTTTTCACTCATTTTTTCGAATTTTGTACAGGAGATGTCCGAGTGGCGAATCAAAATCGGAAACAACACGGACTCCTTCAACTATTGTGCGAATAATATCTGCCAGACAATCGTAACTAGAGATTGAGATGAATATTATCAGAAACACGATTAAATTGCAGCTACACTACTCATTCACTCTCTCCCGCAATCCCCAATTCTGGATCGGACTCGTAATTATTCCGGTTTGACGAAAATATGGGTGAACTTGGAAAATTCGTGCAGATTTTCATGCTCGGCTTTCTCATTCTCATCGGTCTCTTCTTCAGTGGAAAGGAGAATCTCGTGAACAATGCGGTGAGTTAAATTTGGTTTCGGCCTAATCAAGCAGTAAAGATCATTCTAGATTGGATTCGGTCTCACTACGATGATGTCCATGATGGTTGTAGTGGGGATTCTGAATGATTCCCTCAGCAAGATCGAGTCAATTCCATGCATGGGTGAGCTTTGACACTTCTGTACCAATTTCATCAGATTCAAGCTCTCCCAATAACGATGAAAGTGATTTTCAGGACTCTTCGTTCTCATTCAAATCGCAGTCACTTCAATGGCAGTTGTGAGTGTGCTCCTCGCTGATACACTCAGGAAGAGTCTGTCTGTAGTCGCGAGGGAGAAGAAGTTTGATCTTTTCTACGATTCCAAGAAAGACAACGTTATCAGGAACGATGCTTCAAAGCTGTGGAGAATCGCAAGGAAGCTCACTCAGAAGGACATAATCATGAGGAATATTCTCTTTATTATCTTCTCCATTCTGCACATCGGAAACTTCGTCTGGTTTCTGTCCAATCAGAAGTGATTTCACTTCGCAGTCATCTTGTTTCCATCAAACCTATACATTTCGAATAAAAATGTGACTTACTGCCCTCATGCCAAATAATAGATCAGCAATGGGCCAAACACCAGCTTCGTCGATAATTAGCACTTCCTTTGTTAGCTTTTACTCCTACTGAATTTCGCGTACCCACGCGCCCATTTCGAGTTTACTCTCCCATCTGACTCGATTGTGGAAGAAGTCTCCAAAATGAATTCATCGATTGACTACATGTCTGTAATACAAAGGCTGAAGAAAGATATCTTCCGTGATTATGATATGATGCTCGCGCCTGTGCATCACAGAGGTTCGTTGCCAGTGGGAACTACTGCCGTTTGTGGCTTCTCTGAGAGCGGCTAGAAGCGGAAGATGTGTTATTTTAGGTGAATTCGAGCGCGGATTCATGGAGCAGTTCTCAATGCTGATCACATTCCTGAAATTGACCGCTGTGGTACGTCTTTCATTCCAAAACTATGACCACAATAACATTTCAGAACGAACGAAGCATGGAATTCTCGTTGGTCCTCGGCATGTTACTGGTAGTTGAAAAAAAGTTTTATTTCAATGAATTAATCTATTGTAGATGTGGAACGATCCTCGTCTTGCCTGGAATCCAGATAATTACAATAATGTATCGCATCTCTATTTGACACTGGAACAACTGTGGTTTCCCAACTTCCATCCCTGTGAATCGTAAGTGTATTTATCGAGAATTCGTCAGAAAAGTAATTGCAGTTCCTCAATCACTTACCTCGCTCTGGATCGAGATCAAGTTGCGAAGGTCTGAGTCTTTTGACTTACGGAACGAACGAAGAATATCTAATTTGCAGGTCTTTCCAAACGGTGACGTTCGAACGATTCTCCAAGCGGAGATTACCTACTCGTGCTCATTTGATGTGAGTAGGAATTCAAAATTTCACACTCTACGATTTTGTCATCGTTTCATTGCGCAAATATGAGATAGAGTCGAGTTGTCTGGCTCGTGCACAAACGTTAGCAACGAGTTTATATGTTTCCTAGTGATGATGAAATACGTCTTCAGACAGCCCTCTTTCCCTTCGACGTTCAATCGTGCGCTCTCTGCTTTGCACTCAATGGATACGATCCCGATGATTTCGTGTTCACTGCGGGAGTCGCGACTGATGACGCTGTCGCTACGGTAACATTTCGCTTATCGAATAATGAGTTCATTTATCTACTCTCAAATTCGATACTAAAAAAGTAGTTCAGGACATGTCGGAATGGCGAGTCAACCTCAGCAACAATACTCAATCCTTCAATTATTGCTCCCACAGCATTTGCATGACGATTGTGAGTTTTTATCATGCAGACCTTTCCTAGTCTTTTTTCAGCTGCACTACTCCATCATCCTCTCTCGCAACCCTCAATTCTGGATTGGTCTTGTCATCATTCCGGTTCGTGTTTGATAAGACATTATAGTGTAAAGTTGATTTTAGATTTTCATGCTGGGATTCCTCATTCTCATTGGTCTTTTCTTCAGTGGAACGGAGAATCTCGTAAACAATGCCGTGGGTTTTTGAGACTTAGATACAGTATTCTCTATTTTTTTCCTAGAAGTTGAATGTGGTGTACCGTGGTTATGACAGTGAGTTCCACTGCAAATCAACTTTCAATTCAGATTGGTTTTGGTCTCACTACGATGATGTCCATGATGGTTGTAGTGGGAATTCTGAACGATTCCCTCAGCAAGATCGAGTCAATTCCATGCATGGGTAAGTGACTCCTCTCGACTGCTCCTTCACTCATCCCCATTGCAGGTCTCTTCGTCCTCATTCAAATCGCGGTCACTTCAATCGCAGTAATCGCAGTTCTGTTGACGGATAAGATGAGAAGGAGTCTATCCACTGCTTCGAGGGATAAATCGTGAGTTGATTTGAACAATGAAGTTTAGCATTCCGTTTTGCAGTCACGATTCCTCTCGAACATGGCGATTCATCCGATCGATCACTCGGGAAGAAAGACTTCTTTGTAATCTCCTCTTCGTCATCTTCTCCATTCTCCACATCGCTAATTTTGCCTGGCTTCTTTCAAATCAGGTATGACTGGTGTTAAAAGGAGCCTTTTTTTGAAGAAACATTTTACTTCAGAACCATGATCACCCAGTCGTTTTCCCGCCACAGATTGGAGCAATAGCTACTGATGGTGTACCAATTCAATAAAATTAACAATCGAAGAACAAATTATTTGTTTCACAATTGTATCGAAAGGGAGAAGTATTGACTGCTCGGATGCAGAAAGTCTTCTCTCAAATGTGTGGTCTCTTTCAATCAGCAGAAATCACTCTGTGCATTTCCCTTGATTCAATTGTATTGTCTACACCCGAACAATATTTTACAATATTTATAAAAAGTTGTCTGCGTATGTTGTGCCTGAATTAGATCAACTGAGGTCAGTTACGACCTTTTTTCAGCATTTGCAGCACAGCGAAACAGCGACATTGGTATAGAGCTCCAGGTTCGCAAACCACAATCTTTGTATGAATAGTAGTGAGAGCAATGTGTGTTGGAGCGACGGCGAGCTCTTCCTCTTCACTTACTTAGCTGCTACGCTTTCTTCACAACAGTGTTCATTTTCGGAATGACGTTGTCATGTTTTCAATCACTTCGATTGATTTTAGCTAGAACTTTTGCTCACAGGTATCAGTGCGCACATGTTCACAACTCAAACAAGCAAAACTATGAGAAATTTCAATTCCGTAATGACCAACGTTCTCATCTTATTTGTATCGCTTAGATAAATTCATAGATATTTGCCCTGGATTCAGCCCCTTTCTCACTCGCTCTAATCATTTCCATCGCATCATGTATATATCGATTATTTCGTGTGTAGAGGACATAGTGAGGCATTTGTATCTCTGTTTGCTCTCCGTTTGCTTTCTCTTCTGTTCAAGTCACTCTCCTGCATAGTTCATCTCGCATCATCTCCCATTTCTCGACGAAAAAAATAGTCTCATTGTGTATAGGGTTGTTGCATAAGTTCTGTCGTTTTTATTGTGTTTGATTTATTTTTATAAATCTCTTGGCTCGAATGTTCACGGGATCCCAACGTAGCACAGATTAGAGGGGTGGTTGAACATCCTAACCCTATGTTTAAACCAAGTCACTGTCCAAGAAGAAGTTGGGAAATTTAAGTTAACCGAGTTGTATTAGAAACAGAAAAAAATGTCAGCTTTGAGGGATCACATCAGAAATTCGTAGTTCTAAGACCAGCCGTATGCCAGTTCAGCCCGACAAACCACTGAGGGAGAAAGGGTTGATTGTTCATGCAAGCACATAAGAACGAACTTTCACGCTGTCTGGTTAGCCCGGGGATTGAAAGAATCACATTTTCGATCTTCGAATGAAAGTTCGGAAAATGTGCATCTGCAGAAGCGTTTGCAACACCCAGTTCTAATGAATATGGTGGACTTCCCAGGGAAGCTATTTCATTTTTCTGTACAGCTTGGATCATTGGGCGTAATGACTCAAAATATTTTCGATGTGAACTAATCCTATTCTAATCCGAAAAGTGTAGACCCCGTTACTCTCATTTATCTAAAATTGAACACCTGCGCCTGATCTAGAGCAAAACGATTTTTCTGCTTCCTAATCAATGCTCTTTGTAAAAATGGCACTCCTTAGCCTGAATGATTCATCTACGGGAAACTATGATCATTGAAATGGCGAGTGAAAATTTCTGGCACATTAACTTTGTCTTCCTCTTGTGTCCCCCTCAGTAATCGATAAGGTCTGATCTAATGTGCGTTTAGTAGAGTATACCAGGCCTTATTGATTATGGGAGACCATGAGTTGTTTGGTCAAACAGGCAGGACAATAGAGGTTCAAATGACCAAGCATGTAAATGCGACAGGACTTATGCAACAACCTGATAGATTGACGAAGCAAAAGGGATTACCGAAAAGCCTTCCAGAAAGATTGTTCGCAGCGATGGTCAATTCGGCTTATCGAAACTGAATTCACTACCGGCATTACTTGCAAGCGCCACCTGAATTATATGTATCTCGGGTCTACAATCACTTCGATTTGTAGTTCACGTCGAATTCTAAAGTAGTTGATACGCGATAATGAACGAATTTGATGATGCACAATGAACATAAATAGACATATAAAGAGCTTGCACAATCCTGCTATTAAATTCCTAACTTTTCACCGCCGTCCATCGTCTCTTGGGTGGGCACGGTAACGTAAGGGGATTACGGTAGTCGTTCCGAGTAAATGATTGAGCTATAGTTAAACTGGTGCAGGCCCGTGCCTGTCAGAACAGGCCTTGAACAGGCCCATTATGGGGACACCTTTGAATGTGAACGAGTATGACACGGACTCTTACATTACACCGTCCATCAATCGATCCAATACCCTATTCCGTATCGTTAAGTACTATCTGATTCTCCAAGACTGTCGTCTCTGAGCGTACTCGCTACTCTGAGTTGCGAGGAGATTCGAAACAGATACAGTAATCTCCGTGCAACACAGTGTCTCCGGTGACGAGGATAAAAGTGGTAAGACACGGAGCGACTGCGACTTTCTCACAAAATACCCAATCAATGATATGTCACGGCATCCTCTAATCTAACTCTCCGCGACACATACTTCGTTCACAATCTTGCAGAATATCACTCGTATGCTATCTCTACATCTGGGAAAAGACCGTTCCGTTCAAGATATTAGTCATAATGATCTGCTAACTGCTAGCTTCTGAATCATCCTACATGAAAAATAAATTTATTGAATTTTACGAGAAAAGTTAAATGACAGTTGTCGATCAAGATACCGTACATTACATCAGTTATTGCGACCTTCTGCATAATTTTTTGCATTTTAAAATAATATTTCAAGTTGCAACAATTTGTAACAATTTGAATGCTTTGTTGGTGTGATTTACATGCTCCGTCCATTGTTGATCCCTATGCGCTGCGTTTAGCTCCCTATGTGCTCCTCGACTTAATTTTTTTAAACACACACACAACGAGTTCATTATGATTGTAGTACTGAGGAAAAACCTCGACCGAACACACAAATTTGCATGCGCATCATAATTTCACCGGCGGTTTTCCACTACGTGTCCCCTCCGTGGATTTGAATTGAGGTTTCGACGTTTCCTAAAGGATTCGGGGAGACCATTTTCTTCTTCGAGCTCGAGCCCTTCCTTGCGATTGGGATGGCGTTTGATCTACCGCGAGTCTCTCCTCTCTCTCGTCATTATCGATTGCTTAAGCCCTCTCTTCCCATCCCTCCCCCTCTCCCCTCTTCCCTTCCCTTCTCTCAAAAACAACTCTTTCAGTCTTCCCGTTCTCCTCTCATCTCAATGGGTTCTAATCAGAAGTATGCCAAGTTAGATGAGTCTTCGTCGATTGGGAGTGAAGAATCTCTGCCTATCGAATTTCGGTACAAGATCTTCGAGAACAAGGTATGCTTCTTTTTTCACACAATTTTTTTTCTTTTGGTCTAACTTGCGTGAGGTGGAGTGAAATCAAGCAAGTTACGGTCATTTTTATTTTAATCTATTGAGTGTACAGATTGATCGTCCATTGTGTGTGATATAAATCCATGGTGAAGCATCCATTATAAAGTATCCATTCACAGATCTTTTCATTGCAGGATTTGCGCTTTCGATCGATCTCGAGGAAACTCACAGAGAAGCTCACGACGCTCGAATGCGCTGGGGAAGCATGCGAGCAAACCTTCTCCGAACGTAAGTTGTCTCGCACTTTCTGGCACTCCTGCACTTTCCCGGATATCGCACAGTATCCCTCATAATCACGATTATCATAATCAATTTGATTGTACTGGTGCGCCCACTTTGGTCATGGCACGGCTTGGAACTCTCGTTTAGGAACCCTCGAGAAAAAAATGGTGGTGATGCAAGGGATACGTTTGAAAACAGTTAGAAACTTTAGTGTGATGAGGTTCCTTAACGAGGGTTCCAAAACTTCGCATCACTCCCTCTTTCTTTATTTGAAAACCACGTGCCTTCCAATTCGAGCCATTTCTTTTGTTGTTGTTGTTATTTTGTGGTGATGTCATCATAATTCGAAGGATTTGGTTGGGAGCCTTGTTGCAAACTGGGCAAGTTGAACCTTTCCTCGCATAATCGCTGTTATTTCCAGACTATCTCCCTGGAATCGCCTTCTGTGGTCACATTGCGTGTAGGAGTCATATGAAAACTGGAAACGTTACGATTAACAAGGAAGGAGATGAGGTGCCCGAGTTCAAATCAGAATTCAAGTGTAGTATATGCCCGGGTCCAGTCGATACGCTACAGGATAGATACTACGTCAAGGATAGAACGCTCGAAGGTCGTGCATACTTTAACATTTGTACATTGCCAAACCATTCAGATTTCTACACTGCCATCTCAGGGAAAGGTGTTCCGTGCTATTTCTGCAAGGAACTGCATCCTCAATACAATGCTGTCGAATTACCAAAGTGAGTGATTCCCTAGACAGCTTCTTACTCATGCCTGATTTAAGATTGGCCATAGAAGGGCAGACTCACGCGTTCTTGTGTGTGTGGTGCGCTGCTAAGGATACCAAACATGAGAAGAAGCTCATCTCACTTGCTACGTTTGAAACGGTTTCTTACCATTGCATCTATCACCATCTACTATTTAATTTTTATGCCGTGGCAACGAATTTGACCTTTGCAGTATCAAGACTCCGAGGATGGCAATTTCAAGCCTACAAAACTTCAATCGTTGGATCGCACTCAGGGCTCTGCGGGATATGCAATGCATGTCTGTGGTGTGTGCGGAAATCGGAGAAAAGATATGTTCACCTGCATGCTCGGGTCGCTGGCGACACCTTTCGATAGTGAGTGATATGGGAGGGGAGTATGTGACGGATACATTGCAGTAAAGTTTTCAACGTTTTCAACTCTCACGTGTGGACACATCTGCCACTGGAGCTGCGTATCTGACAAAGATCCTTTGAAAATCCAGTGAGTCAATGTGCTGAGAAGAAAGAGCTTCTTTAATTTGTGTTTTTGTTTGCCGGGTTCTGATCTACACCTAACTCGTTATTTTAAGTAGTCGAACTCTGTACCAACTTCTTTGAAATTTATCAGATGAGCATTTGCAGGTGCATATTATGCGGCGATGGAAACCTCGTCGGTGAACCAGACACCTTCAATCTGGATAAATCTGGGAAATTGATAGAAATCAACTCCGTTTTGTGCGGTGAGAGATAAACTTGTGATTTTGAAATAGGTATCCTATTGCAGATTTTGTGCGCAAGTTGCCTGAAGAAGACCGCAATTTTGAAGAGTGCGGAGGAAGATGCCAGCAGACGCATCCGAGGAGTAACCTAATAGAGAATGTGAAATTGCATTTTCAGTTCTTTACTTTAGACTTGTGTATGAAATTTTAAATATAGTATGAATTGCAGGAAGACGGCGGGTTCAAGTGCGTGTGGTGCACGGTGGAGGATAATGAGAAGGAACGAAGAAAGAGGGAGGACACAAATTGAGATTGCACTACTGGAGAAATAAAGGAACCACCCAACTATTGACTACTTTATACTACTTTGTAATGTACTAATTGTTATGTGTATACTATTTGTCGTGTATGCTGATTTATACTGCTCGTTTGAAATAAAGAATGCGTGATAGTGCTTTGCGAGATGCTCTTTCGGAAGGAACTGTAAACAAACGGGGTGCAGGGGCTGATTTATTTGGTATATCCTCGAGATCAAGACGAGCATGATGCATCTTGTGCAAGTATTGATCTTCGGATCTCATAGTTACCGAATTGGGCCCTGATTGCAATTCATATGACGTTCTCGCGTAAGACAATCGCACTCAATCCTTCGTCGAGGTTCTCTCTACCGTTTGAGAATCGGTCTTTAAAAAAAGAATTCATTGTTGTCTGGAAATAATGCGCTTCTGCGTCTCGATTCTCCTAGAAAATAGTTTTATTTAAATAATAAATATTTATCGATTTTGGTTAATAGATAATCGATAGTTGTCGATCACAATACCGTACTCTACTTGTGCCGTTGCGACCTTCTGCAGAACTTTCTTTGTTACAAATTTGAATTTTCAAGCATTAATTGATTGCGCCGTTGATTATGCCGTTTGATTTGCTAGCGTCCTCGTTGATCTCTTATGCTGCATTTTGCTTTATGCGTTTTGCTCCCTCCAAGTAAAAATTACGACCACACGGCACAATTACAACCATTGAAGTTTCGGATTTTCTGGAAGGATTAGAAAACCCCGTTTTCTCCTTCGAATTGAACCATTTCCTTGCGATTGAGATGACGTTTGATCTACCGTGAGTCTCGCTTTCCTCGGGTTTATCGATTGATTTCACCCTCCCTTCCCATCCCTCCCCCTCCCCCTTCTTCCCCTTCCCTTCTTTCACAAACAACTCGTTCAGTCTTCCCGTTCTCCTCTCGACTCAATGGATTCCTCGTTATCTCGATCTTCCGATTTTCCTCGTACGAAGTATACTTTCACGAGCCACTTCGTATCCTTCGATCCAAAGGTATTTTTTTCGCCTTGTTTTATTGGTTTCCGCTAAATTTTGTGGAATGTGGAGATCGAGATCATTCGTACCCTTTCTTTCCCATGTGTGTGCTGACATGTATCCGTTCAGAGAGATATCAGCGTTTCGGTCCCAAGGAAACTCACTGAGGAGCTCGCAAAACTGCAATGCTCCGAAGCTAATTGCTCGGAACGCTTCTCCAAAGGTTTTTCTCGCACTATCTCCGCTAATAACTGCCCTTGTCGCAGATAATCCCCCTCTTATCGCCTCTTGTGGCCACTTCGTCTGTAGTGAGCATACCGATAAGGAGAACTTTGTGTGTAAAATCGAAAAATGCAAATCGCTGAATGAGAAAAAGAAGGACAATCGATCGTTCTTCTTTCACAGAGATAAAGCACTCGAAAGTAACTTATTTAATTCATATTTGACCGTTCAAAAGACCGTCCCCGTTCAGACTTCTTTTCTGCTATCGCGGGAAAAGGTGTCCAGTGTTTCTTCTGCAATGGTATGCATCCTCGTGAGAATGCAGTCTTTATTCCCGAGTAGGTGAACCCGCGTCCTCACTTTTCCCAATTTTTCTATCCAGACAGCTCGGTAAGAAGTTCGTATGCATGTGGTGCGCTGTTACGACTAAAGCTCGTGAGAACTTGCCGGCGATGAGGCGAATTACTCCTACTATTTTCGACGAGGTAGTAATCTCGAATTTGTACTTTTTAATATGAAAATATTCAAGCTTATAAACGATCATAGTTATTTCAGGAAGCCAAGAACTATGACTCTAGCAAACGACTACAGTCCGTGGAGCGGTCTCAGGCCATAGCGGGATGGACAATGCATCTGTGTTGTATTTGCGGAAGGGAGTATATTGGAGGCAGAGAAGGATTATTATTAGGAACGATTTGTACGTGATGTTGAATTAGTTCTTGATGAGTATTCGATACTTGACAGTCCGTGCACCGATTGCATCTCTCTCATGTGGACACGTCTGCCACTGGTCCGTCTGCTCGGAGGGCGCAGATCCTATCATGTGAGTTGAAGTTTGGAGAATAGGGAGCTTACATGATATGCGCGCTTTTTTTTATATTTCGGCTGTTCTTGATATCGCCCTATATGAGCCCGTATGCGTAAGAGTCGAAGAATACCCGGACAGGGCAAAATGAGTGTTCTACCGAAATGACTTTTTTTAGTACGCTTTGACCTCCTCATAAACATGAGCGATATCACTTTGCATGACATTCCATATTTGGCTTGTTATTGTAGGTCAAAGATCATGCTTATATTTGCTTTTTGCGCTGTAACTCTCGAAATACTGAGCTACATGAAAAACTCTGAAGAGAGACTATACCTCATTTTTCACGGCGAATCCAGTGATCTCAAAGAAATTTTTAAATTTGACCACTCTACCGAGATAGCACCGTATTTTGTCCAAAAATCGAGTGTACCAGTTTTCCGATTTGTAGCATGTGGGGTGCACCACTAGGAAACTACCTGCATCGGTATATCGCACATTTCGGTGCGCAAAGGGAGTTACGATTAAAAGACTGACGTCAAACGATCGGTTTTCACTCTTTCTCCCTCTCATTCTTCCATCTTGACACCGCGCACCTGAGCGAGGCGAGGTGAAATGAGAATGAGAAAGGCAAGAATAGGGGATAATGGGGGAGAAAGAATGAAAACCGCTCATTTTGACGTCAGTCTTTTAATCATAACTCCCGTTGCGCCCCGAATTGTGCGAGATACCGATGCAGGTGGTTTCCTAGTGGTGCACCTCACATGCTATAAATCGGAAAACTGGTACACTCGATTTTCGGACTAAATACGGTTGCTATCTCGGTAGATTGGTCAACTTTGAAATTTTTCTCGAGATCACTGGATCCGCCGTGAAAAATGAGGTATAGTCTCCCTTCAGAGTTTTTCATGTAGATCAGTATTTCGAGAGCTACAGCGCAAAAGGCAAATGAAAGCATGATCTTTGACCTCCAATAACAAGCCAAATATGGAATGTCATGCAAAGTGATATCGCTCATGTTTATGAGGAGGTCAAAGCGTTCTAAAAAAAGTCATTTCGGTGGAGCACTCATTTAGCCCTGTCCGGAGGTCCGTTAATCATTGTTCGACTCTTACGCAAACGGGCTCATATATAGGCGCTCAACTGAATTTCGTGTCGACAAAAACGGGCGATTATTGGATTAGGCGAGAGATAAGGGAGGGATGGGAGAGTGATCCAATTAGGGAGGGATAGGGGAGGGGAGGGAATTCATTTAATTTCATTCGTGGTCGTGCACGTCTAGCGAAGCGGTCGGCGCGCCCCCGAAGGGGGCAAGACGACCGCGGAGCGAAGGGAGTCGAGCGTAGCGAGGCCCAGCCCGCGGCAGGTGCCACCGGAGGGCTGGCTTCCGCAGGAAGCTAGTTACATAATATTCAAGAAGTCAATATATTTCCGAGATTAATACACAGCGTTCTGACCCCCATTGTTCTCTCCAGAGAAGGGTTGAACAAAGGAATCAGTTTCCCGCCATGCAAATTATTCAAAATGAGCGGGGAGAGCGATCCCTCCTCTCCCTCGGCTTTGCAGTTCGATTCATGCAAATCGCTAACCCTTCTCTGTCGGGGCAGAACGCTGTGAATATAAACGCCGATTGCAGGTGTCAATTTTGCAAACGGACGAATAATACGGAATTTTTGCAGGAAATAAGCACTAAAAAACGAGGTGATTGTGGTCCCTACGATTTGTTTAAGTATGATATTTAATTGCAGAATACGTGAATGGTATGGACAAAAAAAAAGACCTCACAATCACAAAGTGCATAGTTTGCAAGCAGGGACATCCAATCAGCAACTGCATATTGATCAAGGAAGGGAGGATATACCAAGTATGTTTTAACACAACATGATGCAAGGTAGGAAAATAAATATTTCCTATTAAAGGAAAATGTTAGAAAATTAATGAGGCCCAGATGAAAATGATTAGTATGCTTACAAGTGGTGCTTAATCGTAAAATGGAAATAAGAAACTTGCGAAAATCGGTATTAAGTTTGTATTTGCAGAACAACACGTGGAAGTGCGTATGGTGTGAGGTGTCGGATTATACGAACACTGTAAATAGGAAGAGGATATTAAAAAATCTTGATGCTACCATGAAGCGTCAGAATGACGATAGTGCAAAATCTAATGTTAGACTAACCAAGAAATGAGAAGAAAACGCCAACTATTGACTACTTTAGACTACTTTGTACTAATTATTATGTGTATACTATTTGTCGCGTATGCTGATTTATACTGTCTGTTTGAAATAAAGAATGAGATTCTTTTTATGAGATGCATTACCTGAAGCAACCGTAGTCTAAATTAAGCAGGGCGCAGGAACTCATTTGGTGGGTATATCTTTTGCAACGCTGTTATTGGCTGGAAAATGTAGCATGTACCGCAGTGGTAATGCAGTGACTAGTAAAATTGAACAGGTGAGGTTAGGGTCCGCCACAAAGTAGTTTTCAATAAATACTCTTTATTGCACTTGCTCATGTACAATCGGGTGTTCACTTATTTGGGTTGGGGAAGTATGAAAACGACGACGGATGATAATCCAGAAGCCGCAAGTTGTCACTTTTCTACAAGATGAAAACGGGGTTGATACAATCGATAACTGAGTTGGGTTCGAGTAGGATCATACGTGTGTCGACTAGGCTACAACATACCGTATACTTGTGATAAGGTGCGAGGCGGGGTACGGTACATTATTGATTAGGGTCAGAGAGCTGTAGGGATACGGTAGCTTAGTGTGTGTGGCTGTTTGTCCTAGGCAACATCCTGGCACAGTGAGGCGATCAATAAATCAATCGATAGAGGAAGGGACAGAAGGCAGGGTTAATAAATCGAGTATACTCTGGAATGGCTTTCTATGATGTTATGAAACAAGCTAAACGTAATAATAGTAACTGATCTTTGATCTACTCAAGAAGCTACCGAAACGAGAATAGGGGCGATACGGGGTGAGAAGTGTATAACAGAACGGATCACTGGGTTGACTGGAATGGAACAGAGTGGGGTAGGTCAACGACCTGGCGAAGACAAGAAAATCGATATTGAGCCATGGATGGAGAGGGTGGCGGGGAGGTCGCGTCGCGGTTTACATGGAGGAGACGATACGGTACTTCTCCTCGAGGGACATCTCGAGTCCACGCGGGTCACGACGTTTGTTCGCACGAAGACGCTCGCGAGCCTCGGCTGCGGACAGCTCGAAGATGTCACGGGGAGCGTCTGCAAGGGCTGTATTAATTATGGTAATTAACAGTGATTAATTAATGGCATTGAGAGTCGCTGTATGGTGACTGAATCGTCTCTTTCAACTCCCGCCAGAAACCTAAATCAAAACTGCGGCCCGAATTTACAATGTGATCCCGCACAATTGTGCACTACCCCCCCCCCCCTCCCTCCCTTTCTCTCCACTCACCATTCTTCTTCGGCTCCACATGGTGAGCGTGGCCGTTCTCCAGAGGCTTCGAGTACCTGCACATGAATTTCTTATATTTCTAACCTCGGGAACTCTAAAATATTTAAGTGTTCATGTTTCGAAAAATCAATAGCAGGTGACAAGTGGCACCATACTAATCTCTATCCTGCAAATCTATCGATAATTAAGTCACTAACGAGTTGGATGAAGAGCGTACGGTAGGTTCGGGCGTCATCACCGGCGTCTCGCGGTGATCCACCTGCAGGGTACGGTAAGAATTATCGATCGATTGCCTTCGAATCCGAATGAACGAACTCAGTTAAGAAAGCTTTCGCAACTAAGAGGCAACTAATCGACGATTAAGAGGGAGCGCATTTCAGGAAGGTCAACTTAGGGCAAACGAAATATCTATCTACTCTCATGCATCCGACACGATACTTCATCAATCAACATAAAAAGGTCACACACAGAGAGCTGTTAGTACTTGCTACTCTATCCAGTTAGTTCTATTCCATCCTATCGACCCAAAATCAACAAAAAGTAGATAAAAGGTGCCTTAGCCTTCTCCAACTCGTGCTCGACTCTCTCCAATTCCTCCTCTAGCTTCTCGATCTTCTCGTGTTCATGGTGGATTATGGCTGCTGCCACCAGCAGTTTCTCTGCATCAGAGTGGTGATGATGTTCATGGTGTTCCTCCTTCACTTCCTCCACTGCCGGAATACCCGCGAAGACAGCGGCCATGATATCATCATCGGGATGGGTCTCGTGGACTGCATGGAGTGCCTGCTCCTCTCTCTCCAGCACTGCCTCGACGGTGACGGCGGCCAGGACGGCAGCGGCGACGTCGTCTGCAGTGGGGGCACGGGAACGACGAGCAGCCGCCTCCAGATGGTGCTGCTCCTCCGCCTCCTCCACCACCGACTCAAGACGGTGCAGCACGGCTGCTGCCACGACGGCCTCAGCGATCGGGTGCTCCTGCAGGGAGAACTTAGGATACGGTAGACACACGCAGGGGGGCAGAGAACCGAGGAGATAAGCAGTGTTAGAGGGCATGCTGTGGACGAAGCAAGCAATATGCAGAGACAGACATGCACACAATCGATACTCATTGATCCGATTCGCCACTTACCGTAGCATAGTCATACTCGTAAATCTCCTCGTGGTGTATGGTGATGTGCTGCAAGGAAACGGTAGGATGGTGCAGAGTGTGGTGGAGAAGTGTGCACAATCACAATTGTCGGAGGAGGAGGATAGGGACAGGGAGGAAGAATATAGGACATGAACGCGTGTTCGATTTTTTGTGATCGGAGGACAGGCAAATTGGGAAAATCACAGCGCGCATCAATCTGGAGTTGATTCTTCTTCTTCATTGGATAAGCTATAGGGTGAGCATAGTGGGATGAAGGAGGGAAAGTTGAAGGGATAGTCATAGGGAAGAGTGTGAATAGAGCCACTGGCCACCGTATCTGGTCGATACCGTAACCAGTGGAGGGAAAATCGATACCGTACCCGCCAGGTACCGTACTCCTTCAACTTACGTGAGTGTGCGCGCCGGGTCTCGCACCGTCGTCAGCGTAGTCGAACGAGTACGCCTCGTTGTGTAGTCTGAACGGAGTAGAATCATTATTATTTTTTAATTCGATGTTTTTATTCACACTTGTACAGTACAAGTTGTACTGAGCGGTAAGCACAAATTGTAAAAAACAAAGCGTTTTATTCATGCCAGCGTGTAGCACTAATTTGTTACGGCACCACAAAACCGTTGGGTGTTCAATTATCAATAAATTCACAACTCACTTGTACCACGCGTCGACGTCCTCCGGAGCGACGAGAAGCGTCGTCGAGACGGGATTCTTCTTGATGAGGGCAACCACTTCCTGGGAAGAATAGAAATATGATTGGGATACGTAGGAATCCTCACAAGCAAACCGAAAACCATCATGCTAAAGCGGTTGGGGAGATGGTTTGATTCTTGACAAGGAGGATAACACGTTCAATAACAATGAATCCATGAATCATGTGTAAAAAATCAATATTCATCATGCTACCGTACCTTGTGGGGCGTGGTAGGATGGATGAGGATTCCATTGACTCCGACGATTCGTTGGGCCATCTTGAGACCGGCACGGTCACCGATGCCTCCAACGTCAACGGCTCCTGATTATTGATTGATTTATTAGTTGTCGAGCGAGACAAAGTCCAACCGAATTTCAGTGAATGACCAGTGTTTTGATCGCTTTCAGAATTACGAAAGTGTCGTGAAGCATTCAACCCTATCCAGCTGGAGTTATTGAGATTGTTGGATATCTTTCTCTGATCGAGCGACCTTCGCCACAAGGATACAACTATCACTCATTTCTGAGCCAGAAATGAGACGGAAGTTTTTAGACCAGAAACAGGACAGAATAAGACGACTAACCGATGAAGTGTCCCTTGCCCTTCTCGGCGTGGAGATTGAAGCCGAACTCGTCTGTGACAGACTTCTTCTCCTGCAAATTATCTGTTTTGTTATTTTTTTCTTTATTAGCGAGAAAGGGAAAAGCACCAACTCCTCCTAGTGCGCCTATCAAGGGTTATATAAAACTGCCAGTGCCCCGAATCACCTCCTTCCCCGGGCCAAATGAAATAATGATGATAACGAAATCGAAAAGTTCAGTGTTTCTTTAGAAGCAAAACGAACCATAAATCAGCACCAGTCGAAAATCATGAGCAACCATGAACTTATGATTGCTGTAAATCATCTAATTCTCTCAACTACTCTGATGAACAGGAGAATCACTAATCAATAACAAAAGCTTTGATTTGTCTCACCAGATGGCAGAGCAACGGTCGGGGGCGGCCTCCCATCTCAGCAGGTGGAGGAGGAGCCACGAAGACTGGGTCCTGCAACGATGTTTTGAGAATTACGGTAGTCTACTGAATATCGATTTCCAAATACAAAAACAACGCGGATTACACGTACTGAATGCTTCTAAAAGTGCACTAAATATGGGCGCCCCTTCCTTTCTATCGCCCGTTTCCCCTATCAATAGCTATCAAAATGCGCATAACATTATCGATGAAAAGTGATCGTTTTGGGAGAATTTGAGAGCGATTGGGAACTATCGAGAGAGTATAGGAATCAGAGAGAGTCAGCAAGGGCAGCCAAAGAGCAGATGTATGGCGAAATGCGAGCATTTCAATCTTTTCCCAACTGACAATTTCCAATCTGGCGCAGCATTTCGAACTACAACAACATAGGCACACCCCAGCCCTTCTGATAATGCCACAACCTTTGCTCCCAAGAGAGCTTCCCTGCTAACTAATCTATTTCCCCCAGGAAGCGTCTTAATTTCGCATCGCTCAAGCTGGATCTAAGCTTCCTAGACGAGAGACCACTTCCTTCCCATCCACGAAACTTTCTTCTCAACCTCATAATTTCCTCTGAACAGGCAGACAGACATGAATTACTCGGTGCAGACACAATAACCGAGGCGCCCTCTCCACTCCCTCATCATCATCTCAACTTTCCCTCCTCATTCACAATGGATTCGATGAGTAATCTCTCTCTCGCTCGGGAACGATTGGGCAGAGGAATTGGACGTAGGTTGAAAAAAGAGAGGAATGTGGAAAGATTATGACGGGTCAGAACGGGTGACGCATTCCTAGTCGAACCCCCCCCCCCCTCGATTGTGTTTCATTCACAAAGGGAAATAAGGGTTTATCGTTCCTGAGGGCAAGGAATGATTCAGTCAGTAGACATTTATCATCCGATCGGAAGGCGCCTGATAGTAGTGCAGCTATGATTCACTCATCGCACTTTGATTATTGTTCTTCTCCTCTTATTACAAAATGCCCAAACTGCTGATGAAGACCTGTATACGAAGCGCGACACTCCATTGTCGAAATTTCAGAAAACTGTAACAGTTTGGGAGAAAGAAAATGCTCAGCTATGAACTAATGATTATTGTTTCTGGCAAAACTTGATTCACTTATTGTTGAATCATCCACGTAGCTGTACAAGACAACAAAGCTCAGCATGAAATCACCAAACAAGCACAACTTCGAGAAACTGCACTATTTACTGGAAACAATAACATCGATTCACCCACGAATTCGGTAGACCCCAGACTAATCAGCTGTGACCACGCACTGTTTCCCCATCCTCAACTACTAACCTCCTCTCCGTTCTTCCCCCATTCGACGTAATCACTTGCGCAAACTGACAACTTCACCCCTCACCGCCTCCTCCTATCTCTTTACCCTTCCTTCACCCTCCCACGCACTTCCTGATAATACCAGCGCTTCTACGGCAGAAACAAACTAAATTAATATTCTCGAAGGTCAGATATAGCTAGACAGCATGCGAATTTGAGACAGTCCCAATCAGACACACCTCCTGAATCGAATACTACAATCATCCCCATCCTACACGCCTGGAACAATCGCAAGGAGTCAAAATATTCGTATCTCCGCCTACAACAACATGACCTCTGCGGACGACGAGCAACTCGGTGAATCACACCAATCGATAATCAATCGGGGCGGGATGGGCACTGCGAAACTCCCTGCCTACTCCCTCCTTCGATAATCCGTATGGGTCGAGAGTGTGCATTGCAATTGGGAGAAGAGAGGGAGGAGGGAGGGAGATACAGGGGAGGGATCATAGAGAGGGACGAAAAAGAGAGGGAGAGAGGGGATGCAAAACGATTCTCGCTAGTGAGATCATTGGCAATCGCGCGAGAGTCGAAGCTATAGTGATCTCGGTCTCTCACTCTTGACGTGATCTCTCGTCGATTCTGGTCAGATAAAGTGAGATAGGAAGAAAGGGCGATATATCCCGCTCTACACGGAATCAAGACGGATTCAATTCAATCAACGAATGAAGGCGAAAAAGAGCTGGGGGGATCTAAGTGAAAGCGAGAGAGAGAAACTGTACAGAGAGTGACTCAGCTCCTTCTAATAGGAGAGGGAAGAGGGATCTCCTAGTTTCACGCACTATCTCGTCGATCAGAGAAATGGAAGGCAGTTTAGAGAGTGAGCTCACAACTCTGCGAATCTCTAACAGTGCCAATGAGAGCGGAAGAAAAGGCACTCAAAAGTGAGAAGATGAGTAGAGAAAGTGACTCAGTTTTTCGCAGTATTGGAAGCGATACGAATCTAAATGCGTTTTTAATGCATTGACGAAACGGAAATAGCCATTGGAGAAAAACCACCTTTTACTAGAAAGGCTGAATTGCATTACCATTTCCTATTTTCCACTGTAGAACAAGCAAAATTTTGATCGAAAAGCTGACTTCACTATACTGTCCACCAAATTCCCACCAACATCAATACACCTAGAATTCCACAAGCATCTACACCCCAACTGCTCCCTCCCAGCCCCAGGCACAGGTATTATTCCTCCCTCTTCCCATTGCGTGTGGCATCACTCCCTTCTCTAACTAACTTCCTTTGTCGTCCATCTCCCCTTTCTGTTCCCCTCCTCTCTCCAATCTCTCTGCTCCTTTTCCTCTCAATAGTCGAATCTCTGCTTGTTGTCAGGAATCACAAGGAAGCAAACAGCCCAATTCATTCCAATTCCAATTCCCGCAATAAACACGATGTAATCGACAAGGGAGAGCGGCGTTCCATGGGCATAACAATATCGCACTAGCTCACGGGTTCACTAATAAAATCTTCCTTCTTCCAATATTGCAATCTTCCAATAAAAACCGAAATCTACTCTACATTCGATACTCTATCGTACCCCCCCCCCCAATCGATGTTCAATCTACCGTACCTTGGCGGCGGATCCGTTGGGTGCGTACCATGCGGCCGGCGGGGGAGAGCCAGACGACTTCTCGTGGTTGTTGTTCGTCGAATGGCGACCCTGAGGGAGGGAGAGATCAGAGATCAGGCAACAAACTACAATCTTCAGGGATCAAACTAGAGTGTAGTCCCGACAGTCTCTCACCGTCTCGCCGTCCTTGGAGATGCGGATGAGATTGGGCATCGTGGGCGAGATCGTGATGTTGTGCTCCTGCAGAGGAGGAAGAGATCAGAGATCAAAGGTCAACCATCATATGTATTCCATCTACCGTACTCCTACCGTATCCCCTCCCCTCTACCGTACCTTGTACCAGTTGGCGCCTTCCTCATCGATCACGAGCAGCTCGCATCGCATCGGATCCTGCTTGATGCGCTCGACCACCTGACAAGTTATTAATTTGTATTGTTGTATTATTCAAAAGCGAAGAAGTAGCGCTGGATCATGTAACGTTCCGCACAAATAAAGTGTGAGAATCATGAATGTGACGGGGTTTCAACGGACTCCTAATTGGGTTTTGACAGAGGCTCATGTTCGGCTACGGTAATTTCATTTGTTTTCGCAGGCACCTCGAATAGAATCACTTCTCGCCGTTCTCAGTGGTTTCCATTACCTTCTTGTGGCTCTCTCCCTGGATGCTGACTCCATTGACGGCGAAGATACGGTCGCCCATCTGCAGACCAGCGCGTTCTGCCGGAGAACCCTGAGAGACGAGGATGGAATATTGATTGAGAAAGATCAAAGAATAACCTATAAGTAGCATCGTATTTTGTAGAAATTTTTTTCTTGTTCCAAAAAAATAGATCCTTGCGGGCTGCAGAAGAGCACTGATCAATGGGGAGACCAAATCTCAATAATTTTTCATTCAGCATCAAATTTAGCCAACGGAAGTGCTTATTTTTTTGAATGCAATCCGAGGAAAATCAGTCGCCCTCTTGCATCCGTAGATATCATTTGACACCACAACTCGAAATCACCAGGTCATGAAACTCAAATATTTTCGAAAATATTGTTTAAAATACCTTATCAACGGTTCCGACGAACTGGTCCTTGCCTCTCTCTGCGTGCAGATTGTAGCCATACTCCTGAGAAGATCAAGGATCAGATACTACCGTACACCCCATCTTTTCCAGAATCCCTAAACCAATCAATAATCTCTAACTACCGTAACTAATCAATAATCCCCGACTACCGTACCTGATCGTGGGTGGCCTTCTCGACGAGACAGACTCGGGGCTGGGGCGCGTCCGGGGGAAGCTGCATCTCTTCTATCGATTATCGATCGAGCAGATATTTAATATCGTGTCCCGTCTGTCTGTCACACCAGTGGCTGGCGAGGCTGCAGATACAGTATATGATCAGAGCGATGGATAACTGAGGCGATACGGTATCAATCGATAATCGTGGAAGTGACAAATTGGAGTGAGGAGAGGAGCTTACAAACATGCTGATAAAAAGATAAGGTGTTGCGCACCAATCCCCGATGCAATTGTCATTCGGGAAAGGAGAGAAAGACAAGAGTGATAAAAGCGTGTGAAAGTCATTCTACGATGCACAATCGCGGAATGATTAATCCATAATCAGGATAGCGTTTCACCGACAAATAATCAATCAATAATCACAGAAACTACGGTCGAGTGTGTCTAATCCTCGGGGGAAGGAATAGCCTCTCGTACGCTTTTCTCGCTAGCGATTAGAACTGATAATCACACGCGAGTGTCCCTAATTCCAGAAAGGAAAGAGGAGAAGAGAAGAGGAGGGAGGAGACACGGATAGAGTACTGCTAGTGATGAGATGGGAAGAAGAAGAGAGGAGAGGAGAGGAGAGGGCTGGATGGATGATGGGACTGTGTATCACTCACATTCCCCACTGTGATTCAACGTCTTTCTTGCAGTCACAGAGCGGTTTTTGGAATGTTGTGACATATCACAATCGTCACAACATTCCAATCACTAAACTCTTAGCATGGAGACTAATACGTGTCCGCATTTTAGATCGCACCTCTGACCTACCAAGAATTTTCATCAAAACGATGATCTTGACCTCCAACTACTCTCAACACATGAACACAGTTCCAGTGAATAGCATTGCACGCATAGGAATTCAAATGATGAAACTACTTCACATCAAACTACCGTAACCTCGTTTCGATCGGAGATCACAAAGGCTAATCGACAACTGATCGGCAGTCGAGACAAAAACTGCCTCGGGACATATGCAAATAGCGCAGATCAAACGGCACATTCCATGAGATCGAGTGGATTGATAGGAGGGCAATATCCGGTACTGTTTCATCATCACTATGCCACAGGGGATCAGAACGAGGGCAAAAAAAGAGTAGGAGAGGAGTAGCCACTTCACCCCTCCTCCTCTCCTCCTTCCTCACAAGGGCACACTTCTCAAGTGAGGGAGAGGAGGAGCTAGAACCGCTCTGTTGAATGTGGTAGCAGAGTGACACGACAGTTACTCGTTTTGGGGGTTAGGGGTTACGGGTTAGTTGGCAACGTGCCAAGCATCCGGGTGTTCATCTCTGAACCCCCGAATCCCGAAAAGTGGCCCACTCGTAAGCGACCATTTCTCGCACCTCTCCGCTCGAAAAGGGAGGGGGTACTATTCTCGTTCGCCTCACCTCCTACCTATCCATTCCTTCCCCCATCCCGGGGGAAGGGGTAACTAATACCTCTACTACTCTTGCACCTTCCTTCTCCCTCTTCTAAAAAGGTCACGCACGGGAGCGAGTTTCCCCGCCATCATTGAGAGGTGAGAACAGAGGGGACCATTTGTCAGGAAGAACGATCACTTACGATGGAGGCATCGAGGAGAAGGTGCCAAATAGAGTCGTTACGCAGGTTATAATCGCTTAATTGTACACTATTCTTCTTGAACTTCAACTCCACTGCTCAAACGCGGAACTATCACTGCCCGCTCAAAAACTGCCTGGCGCGGCAAGAATGTATGGAACTCGACCATTGATGGTAACTGTGAGAGGGGTGAATAGAAGGGGAAGTGATAGGAGGGGATGGGGACGGGAAGAAGGGAGGGGGGGGGGGGTACTAAAACCTTCCCGACGAGCGCAAACTGTGTCGCATTGCGTCGTTGCATGGGTGAGTGATTGACTCTTGACGCCGTATTTGAAACAATGAATGAACTCTCTTGATCATTTATTCTACGGCAAATAACATGCGAATATAGGAGCACAACAGACAGCGATGGCGAATACGCGAGTTAGTAAGTCAGCCTGGCCATTAGCTCCCCATCAGTCAGCCGTTATCCTCTCAAACGTCACTGCATCCCCTTACTACTCTCCTCCTCTCCCTCTCGAACATCAATGCCAAACAGATTCGGAATGTCGAGATAGAGAGTGGTAGAGACAGAGGTTGGAGAGGGGCGCGGTGTATAATGATAGCCATAAACAGCGCGATTAGCCCTCTCTCTCCTACTGTTGATCCGCTCAGTATAAACTCGCGAGAGTTCCCAATCAGAAGGAGGGGGGGGGGGATTCCCGAGAGGGATCAACAATGCACTCATCATCGGGGTTTCACGAGTGATACAAGCGTGGGGATCTCAATGTGCTGCCTACGAAATATTGTTCCCGAGCTATTGACGATAGCTCGGGTACAATTTTTCGTAGTGCAGAAACTTTCATATGCACTGCCATTAAAACTCATCATTAGGTCGAGGCTCCTCAAGAAACACAAATAACCATCACAATCGCGGTTGCAAAGGTTCGATAAGTTGCAATCCTCGTAAGCATTAGATAGAAGGAAGTGTCCGCGGCTAAAGATCACTCGATTCCATCCGATAGAAAGAGAGAGAGGAGAGATCGTCACATCTCGACTGGTGATGTGATTCCATCCCTCCTCTTCTTCTCTCTCTCAACGAAGCAATGCAATCCGTCGAGATAACGATAAGCCTACTAGGAGAGGGAGGAGAGGAGGGAGGAAGAGTCGAATAGAGTCGAATATTGGAATCAGAGTGAGAGCAGTGACAAGAAGGAGAACAAGTGCTGAGATGGACACTTTATCACCAGAGAAGGAGAGGTGATGATATTGATTCCAGGCATTGTGTTGGAATAGTTCGACTTAAATACATGAAAATAAGTCACCTTGCCACAATATCGAAATGATTCCCACACCGTTCGCTCTTCTTTCAATTTCGAAACCCCGAATCGACTTGTGAACAAGCAGCGGAACAGAATGGGGAAATACAATAAAGCGGATGATGATCGGGAGCGAGAGAAGAGAAAGAATGATGGACTAAATGGAAAATGATTTCGTCATCACTGGAATTGTTCCACGCAACAACTATAGGAATTGTTCAGTTTCTTTCGTGATACGAGAAAACAGGTGAGCTTATATCTACCCAACTCGATCAAAGACGATCGGGCTACAACATCGGAGATCCTTTTCGAAAGTCGATCCTTGCGTGAGACAATCTGATGGGTAGTTCAGCTCTACTCGACACGTCAAGGGAAAGAGAGGGGGAACTGTATACACACCTCCCTACTCTGCGTCTCTAACCCCTCCGTAACTCTTCCTGATCAATCTCTTTAGCTTCGGGGGCTCTAACTGTAGAGAGTGAGTGATTAGGCGAGAGCGGTCAGACGGGTAGAGTATCTCTCCCCCCTCCGGGTGGAGGGGCAAAGAGTTCTTCCGCGCACTTTTTTTGCGAAGTCCCCTTCCTTTCCGCTCTTTCTTCCATCGCTTCCCCTCTAACTGTGATCGCGAATTGGGACACTGATTGGAATGAGGGAGGTGAATGAAGAGATGAAGGAAGAGGGGAAGGGAGGAAGGAAGGGAGGAAACTCGCAACGGAGCGAGACCGTTAAGGCTTTTTGCGTGGATTGCTAAGCACCTCAACTAACCGTCTATTCACAATTCCTGACCCCATCTACAGGTCACACCTCTGCAACCCCAGAGAGGAACACCCCTTTGATCTATCCAACAACGGAACTCCATTAACCACACTCCCACTATCTCTCTCGATCTCGTAGATAAGACCCCCTCTCGAATTGTTTCTCTCTCCAAGCAGTTCCCTCCCATGCAAATAGTCCGTTCTGGAACTCACAACTCCCTTCGGGGGAAGGTATGAGTGAGAGATTTCTGTACACTCAAATGCAAACACAGACCATTCACCCGATTGAGGAGCGCTCGCGCATATGGTTACTCATGCATTCACTATCCTGGGAGGGGAGTAGGGAGAGGGGACAGTTTGGGATTGGGAGGATAAATAGATGACCAGTAATGGCCTAGCTAACGCGTATCCTGAACCACTACTACCAACTAACAGCTACTAGTAGGCTGCTTCACAATGGCTAATGGATGTGGGAACGCACAAACGACACAAAGTAAACTTTCGCGCAAATCATAGCAAAACAACTAGAATTGATCGGAAGCCATAAAATAGTACGGAAGGGCCAGAGGGGTCAGGCGTCTATGGCAACTAAGCTTGAGGCGGGAAAGTGACCGTTCCCATGCCATTTTCATCTCTCTCGAGTGGCGCTGGCACTAAGCCCCCTCCGGGTCAGGCCAATTAATCTCGCCTCGAGGACCACAGGGGGCTTCTAAATCGTACCGCGTAAGAACAATCAGGACAAACCGGCAATCAACTGCTATCGGGGAGACGGAAAATGCCGGGAAACTGCGCGCTCACTCGCAGTTTCCACACTGCTCACCTAGCCGCGGAGATGAATAAATCAAGACGAGTGAGAGATCGAGGGAAAGTGAGAGAGTGAGGGGAGAATGAGAAGGGATGGTCACCCATAGGCATGACTGATTCCACTTCGGTGAGCTGAGGCTGATTCAAGGTCGGGTTTGGAGAAGGAGGAGGGAGGAAGGGAGTTCCCCTCCTCATAGCCTCCCTCTAGAGTTCGCCAGATTATTAGACTTGTAGAGGGAGGCGAGGGACAATGAACAGTAAGGAGAGGGGCAGACAGACAGACAAACAGTTCCTCGGAGAGAGAGCACGCGATTCGAGGAGAGACAGGGATTTGCGTGTGTCCACTGCTGATGAGCGCCTGGGAAAGGACCTTCAGCTGAGATTCGCTTGCATAATCACAGTGATTGGCAATGTGCAATGTTCACTCCGCACACCAGTTATTACAACCAGCCGTGGGAGTGAGAGGAAACCATCCCAGTGTTACAACTTGCGGAGTGATGGATGGTGTGAAAAGATGCAGCCATGAACCCTCAGTGATGAATGGGTACTGTAACTGGAGGGGCAGATCAATCGATAGTCAAAGGGAGAGCCCTAAGGGCAGATGACTGGTCATCATTTGATGTTTGCGCACGGAATAATGATAGTGGAAGAAGAGCGGGTGGAGATAAAGCCGCTCCATTGATCAATCGATGAAACAGAGTACCGTAACCCGCTCCACAATCAGCAATGTTCACGTGTTCACGCAGCACCTCCGGGTATCCGGGGGTGGGAAGGGGGATACCGGTTAGTCCACGCGGGGGCTTTTGTTAGGAGAAGGCGGACAATAGGTGTGAATGGAGTGTACGGAATAGATTGAGAGGATCGGAGGACAGAGGGGGAGGGTTAGGAATTCATGTGCCGTTCCTTGGAGAGAAAAAGCTCGTGCAAAAAGCTGTATCAAATTCACAGCTCAACAATGTGAAGGGAAACTCTTCTAAGAAACGAAGGAAAGTGTACATCGTCTTTTCCATACAGAATGTGGCCCGATCCGCATTTTTTCGTGATCAATAGCAGGGGAAAACTTGGCAAACACAAGGTAACGGCGAGAAAAGTAATCGTCCGAAGAGGCGAACACCAACCACTCTACTCTGGTTTATTTTTCCCAGTGGGATCCCAGGGAATTTCCCAGTGGGGAGTGAGGTAGGAAACCAGTGGGAGATCCTCTGGGAAACCAGTGGGGAGGAGAGAGACCCTGGGATCCCACTGGGAAATATGCTGGGAAACTACTGGGAAACCTCAGGGAGAAGAGAGCCTTTTACATGATGAAACTTGTATAGTGTGCCGCGTGTAAAAGGTTTAATGAGTTTTTATCGGATATGTACAAATTAAACCACAATGAAAAAGAGATGAAAACAGCAGGCGATAGTGGCTGGATCTTCTTGCTTATTCGATTTTGACGGATGGTGAATTAGATGGGGCAAAACGTTCCCCTTTGGAAGAATAACTTAATCTTTGCCTGGAAAGGTTCAATCGGCATAAAAGAAATGTATGATCAAACCTGATTACAGCTTTACTTCATTCGATACTGTAGATTTGATGTAAAGAATATAACATCAAATACGACTGTGGGAATCTGAAAGTGCACTTTAGCAGCTATGTCGGCGAATAAACAGGCGAAATTTGGTGATAATCGTATTTTCTAAAGCCGTAGGGTCGGTAACGTAAAGCATAAGGTCTGAAAACAGTTTACGACGATAAACAACTGAAAATTACAAAGTTAAGCGATGAAATCAATTGTAAATGAACGGGAGTTTCGCTATTTCGAAACTCCCGTCTGACGCAAGCCGATAGGCGCGCCTTCTCGAATGTTACTGACCCCGTCCATTCTCTGGGAAACCATTGGGAAAAGTATTGGGAAACCAGTGGGAAGAAATCGACCCTCCCAGCCCCCTCT
>LS511593.1:1104615-1127306 GCA_900490845.1 Pristionchus japonicus
TCTAGAATGTTCTGGAACCTTCTCTTGCGAAATTTCTGGAATGTTCTAGAATGTTCTGGAACCTTCTCTGGCGAAACTTCTGGAATGTTCTAGAACCTTCTATGACCCTTTCCACCCCTTCCCATACCCCCTTCCCCCGGCCGGACACACGCACGGACGGACGGACGGACACCTCTGCTTTATATAGGAGTAATGATATCGGAGGTCATCACGCGCTAGACACCTCCGATCTACTGACATCGGAAGCCACAATTACAGCCATAAGGCATATCCACCTTTAATTGTTCCCTCTGGCGTCCCTCACGATCTCATTACCCTGTGATACAATAATCTCCTGACTTTACTCAATGAACGAGTTTCACAAGATCAAAATTATTCTTATCACCCTTGAAAATTTGAGAGAGAAGTGGGATAAAATTGGATGAATGCACTACTTCGAGTTATATTCGGCATACTTTTGATTTTTACACACCTCGAAGATGACAACTGGAGGTAGTGCGGATGTGGAGAGATGGCCGAGCGGTCTAAGGCGCTGGTTTAAGGCACCAGTCTCTTCGGAGGCGTGGGTTCGAATCCCACTCTCTTCAGAACCTTTTGCAGATATTACGGGGCCTTTCATGGATTGTTTTCTCTTATGGGGTATTTTATGTTTAGGTTTAGTGTTTGCCTCAATGTTTTGCGAGCGTTTGCGCAGTATCTATTCATTATTTTCTTGCATTCGAGTAAATATTTTCACAACGATGACATCATTTCGTTCCTTCGTGCAGGGAGCGGAGGCACGATTAGACTTGTGTTGCTCTCATCGCTTCTCGGCGAATCTCCGTATCCACATTTCTTGATAGCCTGTGCAGCAGGTACGGCTGGAGGCTGCGCATTCAGGAGCAATGTGTGATGCAGTTTCTGAATTTATTGATATCGTCGGAAAGTAAAACAATGATAAGCAATGCTTACCTTCACATCAATATGCAGAGTGATATAGGAGAAAAACAGGAGAAGGACAAGGAAAAGGAGGACATACATGAGGAAGGGAGGAGGGTTCTGAATTTAATGTTGAAGTAACGAAGTTAGTCTCAAATATCTCTAATAGAATATTTCACCTCTTGCCTTCTCTCTCCGTATTGCAATAGAGCTCGCATGTGCTTGTGCTCACAAGTTCTGATGTCGCTTTCAATTCGTGCATTCTGAAGGAACATATTCTTATTTTTCTGTGAAATTTGCTTCAAACAGGTGACCGAACTCACATCACAATTCTCCTCACAGATTATTGTCAAGACCCGTGCTTCCATCATCAGACACGGTGTTTCGAGACGCACCTCACTCAGGAGTGTACGCCATTCCCCAGATCGATTCCAGGGAAGAGCGAGAGACGCACTGAGGTCATCTGATATGAACAGATGCGTGATTTTCACTCTCAAATCACGGATACCGTAAATTGAGGGCCGTAGTTGAGTTCATGGGTGAACAATAAGAACATCTTCATCGGGATTCAAACATACCGTTCGTCGGATACTTCCTCAGCGTCACTGTGCAATAAAGAAAGTCGAAGTGTTCACATTCGGTTTTGTTGAGTGCGATTGTCTGAATGAATCTGTTAGTTCAATCAAAATTCTTCAGTTCTCAAGTCGAACGTCTCTATAAATCGTGCTTGCTAGTTGATCAGATATAAAATATGAACAGTAGCTCACCCTTCCTCCACATACAATTTTCCTCGTGCATGGATCCACTGACTCCTAAACTGGATTGGATGACTGATCGGAACATAGACTGCAACTACATTGAAGTCTATCAGAAGAATAATTACTTGAAGGCTAGCAATAACGCTGCCGATCGAGATGAATGAAGTGAGGACGATGAGCATTGTAGAGAAGAAGGCGATTGAATGAGATCGCTATCTCTTTTCTCCCTTTCGGAGAAGAGGAAGAGATGATAGATAGTTTAAAATAGAAAACTCTCTGACACACCACGCAACCTTCATGGAATGATTACTAACGCATATTGTTTATTACATTCCTCAGTATTCTCAAGTTTACATCAAGGTTGTGAAACGGAGAAGATCGTTTCATACAAACCAAAATGGGTTAGGCTTTCAGTCGTTTCTTGTCTAAGTCAGACAATTTCATTCATAGCTTCAGGTACTGTTGATCGTTTCGCACTGATAGCATACTCCAAGAGGAGAATCAAAGAACATTTCATGACAACGTTTAAGACCAAACTCTTTGTGTACCTTGAATATCTCGACGGTCACACTTCCGTTGTTGACAACATTAACTACTCGGTATCAAGTGACTTTACGTTGGAGATCTTTCATCAGGTTTGATCACACTCTTTCGAGGTCAACTCTCGGTATTTAAACCGTTCACCGCTCTTCCTCCTTCTCTATTCCTCTGACTCATGGGGTTTAGTAATCCCGGAGCAAATCTCATTTAACTTTTTGCTCATCAAGAACGTTCCATACAATATCTACTCAAATTTTTAGTAGATTCTCGTTCTTGAACGAATGTAAAGACTCTTTTCAGAAATGTCATCTCCACCAGATAAAGTGAGCATTTTCTCTATAGTACCACAGGTCAGCAGAGATCATTTTATTGATTAAAATCGGTTGTTTTCTTAAATTTTTATTCCGTTCCATGTTTCAGCGCATTAGACAGATATCTCTCACGAAGCATACGGCAACCGATAGAGAGGTACGATCATTTCAAGATCCCGTCGTAAAATTTCAAGCAACTCAAACATACGAAGAATTCATAACGGTGATTTGTGCAAATACTTGTTCCAGCTTCTCTTCGCACTGTTCGACTACACTCCTGGTGCCGGACAGAATGGATATCTTGAATTTGTGAGAGACGACGAATTCATTCTGAAGGCGGAGGAGAATCAGAATTGGTGGTGCGTTCTCTGCGTTTTTGCAGTTCTGCACTGTGAAGATCTTCGAAAGATGAACTTCAGGTACGTGAAGCATCTCATCTCCGGCAAGAAAGGACTTGTGCCGAGGAAATATGTGGCCAGGATGTGCGACAAGGAGGTTTTGCAGTGCGTTTCGTTCATGCTTTCATAGCACTTCTATAATATGATGTTGTATTTCACATTTCATTTTTCAGAAACAATTTTCCTTCAGGTGGTGCAGCCTGACAACGAGTCGAGAGGAAGCAGAGAAAGCACTGAAAGAAGAAAAGTACGCGAATGGTTCTTTCATCATTCGCTGCCCCACTGATGTTGACTACTCTGAGGCACTTGCTCTTTCAGTGAAGTAAGTGTCTTGATTTACCAAAATATGTCCACATTTTCTGTTACAGAAGCATCACTGAAACTGGAACAACAGTTCAGCGCTTCGGAATAACTAGAGAAAATGGAAAGTTTGGACTGAACTCTACGAACAATAACGGAGGAAAATTGTTTTCTTCCCTATCCGAACTCGTCATTTTCTATTCTCGTAAGCGAAATGCCACTCTCCAAAACATTCGACAGAGATTCAGGGTATGCTGACGACGGTCTAGGGCAGAGACTCACCTACTCAGTGAAGAAGAGGAAGAACATGGCTGATGTTGCATGGGAGATTAGCACATCCACAGAGTTGCAAATGGAGAAGACGATGGATAACGAGCTCGGAGATGGATTCTTCGGAACAGTTAGTGGATACTTGGTTGCATGAATCGATAAACTGATCAGGTCTACAAGGGAATGCTTGATGGAAGGAAAGTTGCGGTGAAAACGCTAAAACCAGGAACAATGACTACGAAGCAGTTCATGAAGTGAGGAATACTTTAACGCATTTCTATGTTATCATTTTTTGCTCACAGGGAAGCTTACGTGGCTCGTCTGTTCAGTCACGAGAATATAGTGAGAACGATCGGAGTCTGCTCTGATTCCAATGAGCCTCTGATTGTGAATGAGTACGTTTTTGCAGAAGTCCTCTCAAACATAAATTTCCATTGAAGGTTCCTCGAAGGAGGCGATCTCCGAAAGTACGTCAAGAGGAAGGGAGAGCAGCTCACAGGCAGTGATATTCGACGAATTTCTGAGAAGGTAACTAGGAAACATTGTTCCGTCTAACGTGCATCAGATCGCTTGCGGAATGGCTCATCTCGAGAAGAATTGCATCGTCCATAGAGATCTCGCTGCGAGGAATGTCCTGGTTGGACTGACTCATGAGAACATCAAGGTTCGTCTGAGTGAAGATTCTTGCCAACACCCAGCTACCTCGTTTCAGTTGGCAGATTTCGGTCTGGCTCGATGTCTGGATCACTCCACCTACTACAAGACCAACATCGACATCTTCCCTCATCAATGGACTGCTCCGGAAGCATTCGTTTTCTGCGAGAATGAAGGCATTCAGGTTTTCGATTCCTCATTCAAGTAATGCAGCAGATATCTTCAGCCGGGTCGATCTTCATCAGCCTCTGATGTGTGGAGCTTCGCTGTGGTGATGTGGGAACTGTACACCAGAGGAGCGGTAAGCAACCAAAAATGAAAGGAGATCCCTGAACAGAGTTATTTCAGACACCCTATCCAGGAATGAGCAGAAACCGACTCTACTTCTTGCTCACGAAGAAAGATTATCGACTGGAGATGCCGATTGGTTGCGATGAGAGGGTAAGTTGACGACTTCAGATGATTCCAGAACAGTGTTATTTCTCAGATCTACTCAAAGATGCTCGAGTGCTGGTCTCTCAATCCTGCTGATCGACCGACATTTGCTGACCTTCACAAGTTCCTTCAGAATTGAACGTCCTCTGAAATAAGATCGCTGTAAATGATATGTAAATATTGTATGTTTATCATGTTATTCTCTGCTGTCTCTTCAGTCTCTGCTATTTGAAACTTCGTTTTCTTTCTCACGTTCTGATCGGGGACGATAAATTATTTTGGAAAATTTTATCATTACATTGAACGATACATGGATTGTTACGAAGACTTTCACCTTCGATCAGAGTGGTTCTTTGTGATAAGAAAAAGTTGAAATGTTTGCTGAAGCATCAATCGCGCATAACAATGTTCAACAGAAAGGCGTGAAATGCGTGAGAATCTTCTGTGTACAATCACTGTATAAAACCGTTCTCCACTTCTTCAATCTACCCAACAATGCTTCTTCTTCTTCCACTCCTTCTTCTGATTTCTTCCGTGTTCGCAGATCCGCCAACTTGTCCAGAGGGAATCAACGAGGACGATACTTTTGTGCGTTTGTGATCCCTGTGTGATCCCGAACTTCTGCTCAAAAAACACTGAGTCTCAACAGCAGCATGTTTCAGAATGATGGAAACTTCTACTATCAGTGTCATTCCGGAACGGGGCACGCGCAAGGGTGCATGACGCCAGAAGGAGAGGTGAATCAACTATCGATGAACGAAGCACATGTATAATTACAGGTAATTGCATTCGGCGAGAAGGCGGTGCTGTCGCGCAATCAGAATGTGAGCCTTCTTTACTTTGTTTAGATGTTAAAAATTATCCAGGGCGAGTATGTGCTCAATTGCTGGAAGAAAGAGACGAAGGCGGGCTTTGAATATGGCAGATCACCACGATTTGATTCAAAGGTTATCAGTAACATCATATTTTCTGAATATTACCAATTCAATGACGTAGCCGGATGATCAGCTGCTCTGCTCAAACGGAAAGAAGATCGGAGAGCAATTTGTGCGTTTTATTTTTTTCTTACCGTTTTCTTTATTTTTCTGAGAAAATTCGATTTATCATCCCTAAAATCAAATTTACAGGTCGATGCTAAGGGATTCGTTCATCGTTGTAATATCACTCAATACGGCGGAGATTGGCCCGAAGTCATCGGTTGTCTCGCTAGGGATAACAAAACGGTCATTGCCGTAGGACAAAATCGCACCGTGGTAAGTCGTTGTTATTATAGTACTCTAGATACTATTCTGCACACAGATACTTTGCAGGGTCGTATAATCGAAAGATGTATCCTGGAAGGCAACGTATATAGCCGTATAGTAGACCTTCTCCCTGAGGTTTGCCGTTTTAGAGCTGCTCGAAAGTAATTGCGATACAATTCCAGGTTCCGTGCAAGTTCAACGGCAAGGAGTACGCACATAATGAGAGGTTCTGTTTCCTAAAAAATGAGTACAGTTTTCCACTCTTGTTCAGATTTACGCTGGAAGACAAGTTCATCTACCGCTGTGCTCCCGATGAGGATGGAAATGCGCAAGTGATAAAAATAACTCATATTATCAATAATTACCATGTGTTCAGGTGAAATTCCTCAATTGCAAGCTACCCAATGGTATTCCTGTTAGTCTGGGAAAATCGCAGAAATATCAAGGCAAAGTAAGACCATATCTAAACATTCTCTGATTCACAACCGTTTCCATTGTATTTTCAGGCCTACACTTGCAAGTCGGAAACTGAACTTGTCGTGGAGTGATCAATGAACTGTGCAATCTCTAACACCAGATAAACTATTTATATCAAATGTTTCCGGACATACTCAAGCTATGATGCACAAACATTCCTGAGAAGCCAGAAGAAAAGTGAAAAAAATAGCAGAAATGAGAGAGAGAGAACTCAAAAAAGAGAGAGTGGGAAGAGAAAGAAACGAGGCTGTTTTGACTCACGTTTACTCTCTTTCTCTACCCTAGAGAGATTCGCATCTCTTTCTTGTTCACGGTCAAATACTTTCTCTGTTCACTTACATTCACTTTTCCAATTTGTGTGAGCACAGTATGCACGATGTTAGACTTTAACGTTGGGGGACGTCAAAGCAAATCGATCATCGAAACCCAGCCCTCAAGTGGAACAGTTGTTCCATCACTCTTAGAGTAACGCAATAGCTCGAGATGTTTCTCTCGGCTTTTCTCAGTGACCGAAATGTTTGTTAGTTTCTTCGTGTGCCTCATTCGTTCCTTTGCACCGCACACACAAAATTTCACACAACGCGCCCAAATCGGCCGAGAGAATGAGCGAGAACTCTTTCGACACTGACTCTCCCAACAAATGTACGGTAGAGGTTGGCGATCAGTAGCTGACTTTTCAGTAACTTATTGCTGTTCTGAAATTTGATCTGTCAGATAATGCACGCTCGTGAGCTCACTCGTGTTCTTCGCGCCAAAGGAAATGCGACTGTCACTGTGAACTCTCTGCATCCTGGTAAGGAGTACGGCAGTGTAGGATTGAGAACTGACTTTAATCTCAAGGTGTCTTCCCTTCGGAGCTCTCGCGTCATCTCGGATTCCTTGGTACCATTCACAGAATTCTCGGGTACGTACACATTTTTATGGAGATGATTCGGTAAATGCCGAATGAGAAGATATTTTTTCTGCAAATTTCGGGCGATAGCGATGTAACATTCCGATAGTTTATTAGTGAAATGAGCTCATCCGACACTCTGCTTGAGGATTGCTTCAAACATTATTTAAGTTATTTCAGTGCGTTCTTCATGAAAACGGAACGCGACGGAGCTCAAACTTCTCTCTATCTCGCACTTTCGAAGAAGGTCAAGGGAGTGTCCGGATGCTACTTCAGGTAGGAGTGAGAACAAGATTTTTAGCTTCAGAATTCTACTTTCATGTTTGCTTCGCTAGTGAATCAGCCAATTCAGTGATTGCGCTCGCCATGCGGAGAGCGCAGCCGCATTGAATGATCTCGCGTGCAAGCAACTCTACGATTACAGCAGAAAGGCTGTCGGACAGGAATGATCGGGGAAGAACTTGATACAGAATCATAATAACTATAATCCTCCAATTGATAAAGCCTTACAAAAGAAAATTGCCCATAAAATACGATTCAGATTAGAGTCAGATAAATCGAGCCGAGACAGTCGACACACCGACTCTCAGTGTTGATTTCGATATGAAGGTCAAGACGTCTCCTGTCATTCCCAAATTGTGATGAACAAACATTCTTGAAAAGCAAGAGAAATGTGAGGAGGTACAGCGGATGTGAGAGAGTACACAAAGAGGAGAGAGAGAGAGAAAGAGTGGGAAGAGAAAGAAACGAGGGTATTTTGACTCACGTTTACTCTCTTTCTCTACTCTAGAGAGAATGGCATCTCTATTTTGCTCTCGGCCGAATTCCTTCTCCGTTCACTCGCCTCTATTCCTCCCATTTGTACTCGGTGCATTGTAAGACATCTAACTTGAGAACTCAAAACAAATCAATAATGGAAACCCAGCCTCAGATGGAACAGTTGTTCCATCACTTTTGAGAACAACACATTAGTTCGAGCCGTTTCCCCCCCCCCCCTGCAAATCTCTTCGTCGACGTTATTATGTCTTTCTCTTCACACTCTTGCTCCATAACCTTCTCGTCAGGACAATGGACGAGTCCGACTCAGATGGCTGCAGTTTCTGCAGTCTGGCCATGTGGGGAATCGGAATTGCCATTCTCTTGTTCATCCTCAGGTGAGCTTGACAATTATTGTGTCTTCATTGTAAACAGCACCTTCCTTTTGTTTTGTTTTTTCAACTTGAACCTAAAATCATGATTTCAGGAAATGGTTCAAGGGCGGTCAGTTCACAGAACAAGTCTCCGCAGAGGGACTGGTGAGCGAATTGATCTTTGATCTTTGTCCGGCTTAATGGGATTTATCATTTTCAAATTGATCTTTGACCTGCACTCGCATTCCCGGGACAAAAAAGGGAGTGTGAAGAAAGGAAAAGTGATCTTTAATCTCTCTCAGGTCGTTGCAGTCACTGGGGCCAACGCTGGAATCGGCCTCGAGACTGTTCGCGAGCTGAACCTGCGGGGAGCAAGGGTACCGTAGCTTGAAGATTACGATAGTCGGGCTACGGTATTATATTATCGATCTTTGATCTTTTCAGGTCTACATGCTCTGTCGAAGCGAGGAGCGCGCAAACGAAGCAAAGGTCAAGCTCGTCAGGGTACGGTAGCTGTTATTCATTGATTCTTGATTGTTATCCTGCATTTGATTAATCGTTGATCTCTTCAGATGGGCTGCAACGCAACTCGCCTCATCTTCCAACAATGTGATCTGTCCAAGTTCGCCAGTATCAGAGAATGCGCAAAGAGGCTCAGAAAGGGTTCGTTTCTTCTTTCACCATCTAGCTACCGGAATACTTCTCACTTCACAACTAGAATTTTTTTTTAAATAAAGCAAAAATTTGTGATCGTCTAACTTTTGCAGAAGAACACCATCTGGATATCCTTGTGAACAACGCTGGGATATTTTTTTACCCGAAGCATGATCTGACTGAGGATGGACATGAGATGACGTGGCAGAGCAACCATCTTGGTTAGATTCTATTTATGAACGAATGGCATTTTTCCCATTCTATTTCCACGAAGAACCCTTTCCTTGACATTTTTGAGGGAAATGTATGAGTAAGATCGAATGAACTCTCATAACATTTAAAAATACCTGAGCTGTAATTTCACTGGAATTTTTATATGGATCAATGGAATTGCAGGTCCCTTCCTCCTAACTGAACTCCTTCTTCCAATGATCGAGAGAGCAGAAGAGGGACGAATCGTCAATGTGTCCGCCAAACTTCATGAGCAAGTAAGTTACATTAGGGGAGATCAAATATCTTCACTGTTCGTAACAATCAGAAAAGTGTGGGTATCAAGATCAGATCCAGATGTTTTGTAATCAATTCCTTCATTAGGTCAGCCATCTCGATCTGGCCACTATCGACGACAAGAAGGATTTCGGGCGCCTCGCCGCCTACAATCGATCTAAGCTGGCCAATGTGAGTACTGTAGTGGAATTCGATCGAGAACTGACTATTCACGCATATTACGAAGATGATCTTTGATCTCTCAGATAATGCACGCTCGTGAGCTCACTCGCGTTCTCCGCGCCAAAGGAAATGCGACTGTCACTGTCAATTCGCTTCACCCAGGTATCTAAGCACATCGAATACGACAGATCAGTATTCATTTTTTACAGGAGTCTTCTCGTCTGAGATTATGCGTCATCTCGGATTTATTCGCATCATTCACAAAATACTCGGGTACGTTTACATTCTATGGCGATTAGTCATGAACGCCAGTAAAAAAAATGTCGGATGAGGAGACATTTACAATGCACAAATTCTGACGATTAACAACTGAATCGTAGCCATATCCAGCAGGCTATCGAAATTACCTCTCGTCCTCCATTATGCCTACTATGTGGATTGCAGTTCGATCAATACAGAGTCACGTTCTTTCAGTGCCTTCTTCATGAAAACGGAACGCGATGGAGCTCAAACTTCTCTCTATCTCGCACTTTCTAAGAAGGTCAAGGGAGTGTCTGGATGCTACTTCAGGTAGGAGTGAGAACAAGATTTGAAGCCTCCCACTTCTCATTTCTCCTTTCTTTTGGTAATCAAACTCTAATATTTCAGCGATTGCGCACGCACAACGGAGAGCGCCGCAGCTCTTGACGATCTCGCATGCAAACAACTCTACGATTACAGTAGAAAGGCTGTCGGACTGGAATGATCGGGGAAGAACTTGATTGAAGAGTGGATAATTGTGCTTCGATTCGTATCAAATGTGTTTATCTTTTTTTCTGACTGGTTAATCGTTTTCGTGTGAACTCTACATACAAAGTATGATTGAGACTTTAAAAGAGATAGGATAAAGCAAGAGTAAAATTTTAGGTCAAGTCACTTTGGAATAATACGCTGAAGGTTGTTAATAAAGTGGACGATGGGCAGTTTAATTTGTACCAATTTCAAAAAAATCGTCTGCGAAACTCGGTCTTCGTTGTAAATCTCACGTGAATCAATCTCATTCCTCCACGTTGAATCACATTGAATCGCGCCTTGATTGAGGTCCCTCTTTTTTGAATTACTCCAAAAGTGTTCTGAAAAGGGTAGTATGGACACCAAAATGGTGAAACAAATCATAATTCGTTCAACAGTTGTGATATTAGCTCCGAAGTTACTCCACAAGATAGGTCGTTTGGTTTTCTACTAGGGCACACGTACCAAAATCAGCAATGATCTCTCACGGACTTCATGACTCTCACCTTGTAATTGGTCCCCAAAAGCTGGAACGCGATCGCTGCGTCTGTTAGATGACCATTGAGAGCGAGCAACCAAGAGCTAGCCGAATCTGAGTATTCTTTCAGACTGTCCATGTGTGCCTGTAATCATTATTTGTTAGGGTTCAACCAATTTTAGATCGTTATTAGATATGGTTTATCCATATCGCAAGCTAACAGGACTGCATGGATTTGGTCCAAAGTATGTTTGGCCAATGGGTAGAGTGAAACTAACGATGATAAGAGTGCCGATCCAATTAGCGTCAACGACGATAATCGATGATTCCAGATTGTTGTAGTGAGATAGAGAGGGAATGTCGGAGTATTGAGCACGAAACTGTTAAGGACAACAGATTGAGGAATTATAAAGCGTAAAAATTCAATTGTTTCTTGAAAATAAGTGAAACACTCACTTGTACATCACGCGTGGTCGTTTGGGTGTAGAGATCCTTTAAGTTTGAATCAGCCAGGTCTTTGAGTACAAGCTCGTTCATAAATCCGTTCAATGCAGGAGAGTAAGTCAACTCCAATTTTACGACTCCGAGAGTTTTGATGAATTGAGCGAAGCTGAATAACGTATTCTTGCGTTGTTTCATTGTAATCAATTTCACCTTTTCCGTAGCTCGTAAGTATTCTCCTCGCAAGAGACTTCCTTCAGAGTGAGACTATTCACTCTATGACCGGCTAGTACAGTGATCAGCTTAGAGAAGAAAGATTCATCGATACAAATCTGCGATTTTACAATCATTATTTAGTTATAGCTCCAAATTATGATACCTTATCTAGCAGTAGATTATTCACTTCGTGATGACGTAGAATTTCTTTGAGATTCTCGAAGAATCGAGGAGGAATTGATGAGAGATTGTGATGAGTAGTAGAAGCCGTCTGCAGAATGTATACAACTCTTATTGAAGACTGCTCAAAGTACTCTTACCAATGGAAGTCCGTTCACCAATCTCTTCTCCAAGAATCCTTCTTCCTCTTCCACACAGAATTCGATTGCATACTGATACGAAGTCATTTCACGATCAGTATTCAGCGGATACTCAGGACAAGTCACGTCTAGGTCGAAACCGAAACCATTCGTGATCTGTAATCATTAGGTCTCAGATAGTGCACGATTATCGGGTGTATGTGGAATGACAAACCTGAACAATCGATAATATGCCTCCGTTCCACTTCTGATTGTCCAATGAGTGATAGAAAGTAACTGGACCGAGTCTTTTGTTGGAAAGGAAGATATTGCTGAGGTCTTTCCTGGAAAAGAAGAACCCGATTGGACAAAAAGAGTTCCATAATCTATAACTATAAATAAAGTTGAGCAGCCTTCTTGCGTTTCTTTACTATTGTAAAACCAATTATTTGGGGCCGCAGGCTGCTTCGAAAGACCCGATTGGTAAATGATAAATCCGACCTCTTGAGAAACTTGAAAATATCGAGCAGACACGAATCGGGGAGGCGGGAAATATAATCCTGAACATATTAATCGAAATGATAATGCCGATATTCAATGAAAGCAAAACTGTCAACCAACCTGATCTGCTAAGCTGTAAACTTCCCAAGGTTTCAGTAGAAATCTCGGTTCTTCTTGTTCAGTACTCAGTTGTTTACAAGGACTTGAAGTCATTGTCAACTGAAAAGAATGAATTGAGTCCGATAAATCGATAGAAGGAAGCCCATTATTTTATAGTTCTTTTGCAACTGGGAGGCATGGCCGCAATCAACCACTCCGCTCACTCTGGATTATATAACGCCCATAATTTCAAATGACTAGACAGAGAGGGAGGGAAACTTGGGGTTCAAAAATTATCTACCCGCCGCATCTTTTCGCGTGTCGCCATGCGCCAATGACGTGCGAAGATAAATTTGAAAGAGGGGCAATGGATGAAAAAAACCAAGGTTGGAATTTGAACGGATAGAAGGAATTGAGAGATGTAGGCATTCGCTAATGTGACAGTGGATCAGAATGGGAAGAATGAGATCCATAATGAGGCCAGTATTGTGTAATTCTGTAGAGGAAGAAAAAGGAACGGCAACAAAGACCCTCGCCTAATCTTTCACCATTCAATGGGTAAAAGGGTCTGCCGAATAGAGCGATGCTTTGTTCACTGTGTCCTCCCTAATGGTGACACCCAATACCTCGCATGGTGAATGGTCGAGGATAGCCCTGCTGATGACGCAATCGGCCATGGCTGGTAATTATCTCACGGGTCAAAACAAGTGGAAAATGCTCCCTCGCCTGATCTGCTTCTGAAGTTTTCGGTAGTTGAAGAATGCATTCCCGTAAAGCTTATTAGTGGAAAATTCAGATGAAAATTCAGAAACGCATGTAAATGGAAAATAGTTGTTTGTTGGTAATCCGAGCGTTTCTTCATTAGAGTACATCACGTCCATAAAGAATCACACAACTTGCACATGGCGGAACTGTACTCTGCAGTGTTCACTGATAAGGAGATGTGTAGTTTGAAGTGTTTATCATTTCCCTCTCTCTTCATTCACTCCCCGTTACTACTCCTCTCTAAAAATGCATCGACGCTCTATCAAATACTCCAAGTATGGAGATCCGCGAGAGGTATTCTCACTTTTACTTTCTTGTTTGAGTACACTACTCACAGGTGGCAGAACTCGTGACAGATACCATCTCTGCTGAGCTGGGGCCGAATGAGGTACGGAACAGGACATGCTACAAGTTGTATGCGATCCCAGCGTTTTCTATAGAATTTTTTCTATAAAAAATGATACGAACAGGCGCTAATTCGATGGTTGGCTTCTCCTATTAATCCACTCGATATCAATAAACTCCAAGGAGCGTACGCAGTCAAACCTCCGCTTCCCGCCATTGGAGGGAGTGAGGCTGTCGGAAGAGTGGTGAAGGCAAGTGAATCTCACGATTCTTCTACTGATATCCGCTGTTCAAATACGCATAAGCACGAAATTCATCAGAAAAATGAGAAGTCAATTGCAGATAGGTTCCTCAGTAACTCATCTCTCTCCTGGGGATAAAGTGGTTATCTTCACTCTTAATTCATCTTGCTGGACTGATTTCTCCGTCGTTGATGAGAGTGACGTCATCAAGATCGATCCACGAATCACGACGGTTCGTCAGTTCTAGCGTCATCGTTGAAGTGTCTCAATCTCAGCTGCAAGCAGCCACGTTGATGATCAATCCGACTACAGCATGGATAATGATGAGAATGGGAGGAATGGAGAAGGGAGACTGGCTTATTCAGAATTCTGCCAATTCTGGAGTGGGAAGGGCTGTGATTGAAATTGCCAAAGGTGCGACATGAATTTCATTTTGTCAGAAACTCAATATTTATAGTGAAAGGCTACCACACGATCAATATCGTCAGAGACCGACCGAATATCAGGGAGCTGAAGGTATGGAGCGCGTTGATAACTGAAATAAACTCTCATTTAGGACGAACTTACTCGAATGGGTGCAGACATCGTTTGGACTGAGGAAGAAGTGAAGGCTGAGGGAAAGGCATTCAAGGTGATTTTTTTTCATTTCTACTCATTTCTCTACTCATTTCTAATAGAATCATTTGCTGTAGGGTCGTCCCAAACTGGCTCTCAATGGAGTTGGAGGAAAGAGTTGTCTGCAGATTTCCAGTCTTTTGGCAAGAGGAGGAATGCTCGTCACTTATGGTTTGTCTCTCAAGCTACTGTTATGAAGCGTATTCATTTGATCGTCATAGCGGTCTGATCCCTCATTCTTAGGCGGAATGAGCAAGAAGGCGCACGAGATCTCCACTTCCTCTCTCGTCTTCAATGGAATCACAGCGGTCGGAGTGGCGAATGCAATGTGGATGGCGAATAATGAGAGGGAGAGCGAGATTATGATTAGGGAGATTCAGGTTGAACCTTCGTTTGTAGAAGTCTCAGAGATTGAAGGAGTTAATGTCAGGACTTCTACCTCCGTGGCACTCTCCATGCGCCTCCAATGGACGAGCATCCATTGGAGAATTACAAGGAAGCAATTGAGAATTCAATGGAAGGAAAGCACTCTAAGCAGATATTCATCATTGATGAAGAGAAGATTTCCAAGATTTGAGTAATTCATGAAAATCAACAGAAGCTGAATAAACAATCGATCTCTAGGATTCAGCTATCAGTCTTGAATAGCATTGAACCTTCTCCTGTAGCTTTGGCAATCTTATGTATCCACCATTCCACCATCGGATGATACTATTCTCGCCACTTAATCCTCTCCAGTGAAGTCTCTTCATCTTCTCTCAGGTAGTCATGGGAGTCATCTCAATTTCTCCCTCTTTATTTCGATGTGAAACCGAAAAGCACAGTCTTAGTTGGGGAATCGTATAGCACAAAGAGTATCTCTTCTTTGTCGAATGGGCATTCATATTCATTAGAAGATCGAATATTGTCTTGGACAACACAGTGTGTCGTTATACGGAGGAAAATGGATGCAATAAAATATTAATCAATTTATGATAGTCCCTACTGATAGTTTTAGCCGTGTTGTATGTTTATCACTGCTATCTATCATTGGATGCAACTATCACATTTCACCAGGTGGAAACCCTTGAATGAATCATTGTAATCGAAAGCATTTGGTTAGGACATTCATCTCAAACAAGTGAACGAACCTTCTCCCATCTGTTTGTTGTTCACGTTTTAATGTTGTGTTGAGCTGGGATGGATGAGAGGGAAGAGGGAGGGAGGAGGGAGGGAGGAGGGAAGGAGGAGGAGGGGAGGAATGCGTAGGAGAGTTTAATAGTCCTCCCTCGTCAGACTTCTCAGTTCTCAGTTATGGCTAACCTTTCTGCAGTCTTCGCTGAACATGAAATCACTCCCAATATTATCCCCAATGCTCCCTCTCAAGTACTCAATGTAAGTCTCTTCTATCTTCATCTAATTGAGTATTCTCTTTGAGTGTACATGGGATGGAATCCAAGTGCAGCCTGGTCAGACAATGAGTGCTCGCAATCTAAAGAATGCTCCCAGATTCACTCTCAAAGTTGATCCCGAGAGTACTTTCTCTCTTGTCATGATTGGTAAGAGATTGCATGGCCAGCCACTTCACCACCATTCCTTTACAGATCCTGACAATCTCTCTCGTAAAAATCCCTCTGTTGCTGAATGGCTCCACTGGCTGGTAGCTAACATCCCTGCATCGAATGTTCTCGAAGGAATCAATGGAGGTGAGTGTCTCCCCTTCTTTCTTCGTCTCACCATCTCTCTCGTCTAGGTCAGCATCAGATGGCATATGGATCCCCTGGTCCTCAACCTCGAACGGGACTCCATAGATATCTCATTGTTCTATTCGAACATCAAGGAAGAAGAATTCAAGTCAGTTACAAAATTAATTGATTCGACAGCAAATTAATTGAAGGTTCCCAAGATGGATTCACGTGCTAAGTTCAGTCTGAAGAAGTTCATGGAGAAGCACAATCTTGGTTAGTTCATGTTTACGAGATGAGAGAGATGAGAGAAGAAGAGGGGGACTCAGCCATAAGCATCATATGGCCACTCGTTGTAATACAAGGGAGTCGGAAGATCGATTGATAGATGAGAGAGAGAGAGAGTGGAGAAGAGAGAGCAAAGAACCTTTCTACCAACGCTGAAACACAGCGGATATGGATCCGAACAATGTGTAAGGAGGGGGGGACAGGAGAGAGAGAGAGAAATGTGGATGTAACCCTATGCAATTCTCATTTCTTCAGGAGATCCGATCGCAGCAAACTTCTTCCAATGTCAGAACGAACAGCAATGAATATCTTTATTGATACCAATCACAATCGGTCGATTAGCACTACTCTATCAGTCATTAAGCTGTACCTCGATGAAGAATTATTTGATTCAACCCCTATCACAGTTATGGTATTTTGCCTCAAAATTTAAACATTTTCCTCTTGCATTTTTCTAACCAACAATCTCTCAAATATATGGTATTCGTTGCTCGCTTTTCGCTGATTCCGCAGCTTGCTGGCATTCAATAGTAGTACAGGTTGAGCTTAGCTTCTTGTTGACTTCAACTTTTGATCTTGTTGATCTCATCCTTTGATCTACCTCGAGTCTCTCATTGTCTTCCCTCCCCCTACGCTCCTCCCTCCTTGAGGTCAGAAAAAAAGGTGAAGTCAACAAGAGGATGGGAAAGGGAGGAAGGCGCAACAACTTAGAGCGTAGCAACACTAAAAAAACCTTACTCGAAAGGTGGACCTTTTCATAGAATAACAAACATATGTTTGAATTCCTCTCTTCACGCCGGATCGATCTATCCTACTTTCCCCAATTGCATTACACTCTCCAAACAAATCATTTAACGCTACTAATTTCTACATTTATCAAAAAAAAAGAACCGGACATGCGTCACCGCCTCGAGAAAGCACTCTAACAAGACTCTCATATTTGAGGAAATAGAATAATTCGAAGATTTGAGTAGCTCGACTCAATCTCACGAGTCTTCTATTATCGTCACTTACTCCTCTCCAAAGTCTCTTCCTCTTCTCTCGGGTAGTCATGGGTATCATCTCACTTTCTCTCTCTTTCTCTCTCTCTCTCTCGATGTGAAATAGAGAAGAACAGTCTTAGTAGTTGAATCGTATAGCAGAGAGGACACTTCTTTTTCGAAAAGGTATTCAAATGCTGCGGATGATCGAACACTATCTTGGTCAAAACAGTTTATACGGAAGCAAAGATGTGATAATGTCAAAAATCTTGATCTTCTTATGGCTTCTTATGGTATCGGTGATGTCATGGCTTGGGAAGAATTCATTAAATGGCCGTTGGATTCGTTTGGTTGCTGTCGTTGATTTGATCATTGGATTGATTCGCTCGCAGAGACACTATCAAATTGTCCACTAGGGACCGCATAATTCGGTCGTGATTATTGAGGCAGCATGAGGTTAGGTCTTTGTAACCCAAAGATATCACACATTACACTTACCCCTTCCGATTTCATCTGCTCCATGCCTGTGCTTCTCACAATCGCCAGCCATTGAAGAGTTCGTAGTGGAGATGGGAGGCCTCTCTGCTCATTCGTGCAGATGCTCTTTTCTCCGTCTAGCAGGCATTGACACGATATCTGAAATTATGACGTTGAAATCGAAGACAGAAATTGAAAGAATCAGAGAAAACTGTTGAAGCAGGCTCCATTCTTCGAAGAGTGAACAGTTAAATTTCTGACCGTTCTTTGATAGAAGTTACTCGAGATTCGGTCACGCGATTTCTCCATCGGATATTCAACAAGATCGAGAGAATCTGAAGAAGAATGGGTAAATCGATAGAGGAATGAGGGAGGAACTGTAACCATGACGATTTCGTAGGAACGACTGTGCTTAGATCCATAGAGCAGAGTGCCTTCCAGTCCATTAGTGGAAGGGAATAGGCGAAGCCATTAGAAGGGAAGATTGAGGAGGATCATTCTGAAATTGAAGCAACTATGTCGGGCGTTTGAGGGGATAACTGACCGAAGAGTACCGCAGGAAGGTGATTTGGCAGCATTCGCTTGCATGAAGTATTGAAGTGGAGGCAATTCTTTGGATTGCTCATTGGATTGAATTGTTCATTGAGGAGACGATGAGTTTGAGTTCTGATTGATCCATTCGCAATCACAGTAACATTACCCGTATAAATTTATCGCAAAAGTTTGTTACAACATAGTATGCGAAATAAATATTATGCGTGTGTGCCTAAATATAAGTCACGGTAAACTAATTTTTTTGCCAGGATGGGGAAGTTGGCCTTCATTTTGCTCAATTTTGGAATTTGTCAAACATTCGACCTTGAAAAAATGTCAATTTTCTTAAATGAGTTTTTGACAGAATTTCGATCTCGAAACCATGTCAAACCGTCGATGGCTTGGCAAAAACCCTAACGCACCCAGCGGGGTTCGAACCCGCGCTCATCTGTACTCCAATTCAAAACTCTAACCACTCGGCTACGGCCGTTAATGTGAGGAATGATTGGGGATCATCTTATTCTGCTTCGGAGGTTCTCATGAGCGGTTGAAGCAGTTCATTCCATTCCAGAGTTATACATCGCCCAATCATTCCTCACATCAACGGCCGTAGCCGAGTGGTTAGAGTTTTGAGTTGAAGTGCAGAGGAGCGCGGGTTCGAACCCCGCTGGATGCGTTAGGGTTTTTGCCAAGCCTTCGACGGTTTGACATGGTTTCGAGATCGAAATTCTGTCAAAATATTTTCATTGGATTTTGGCATGTTTTAGAGCTTGATAATTTGCCAAAAAATAATTTGGCAAAAATGGGCAAGATTTTCACCATCTTCCTCATCCTGGCAAAAAAATTAGTTTTCCGTGACTTATATCTAACTAACGAACAAACTAATTCCCAAGCATAACTAAGTAACAACAAAATTGAAGGACTCAACTCTCAAATAATCAGATCTGTTGTGGGAGGGGAACTGATCTCTACAGAGATTCAATGGTTCGAACGGCAAGGGGATTGGAAAAGTACGATTAGAATTGGAAAAATAGAACGAATGGAAGGTCTCAATGGGCTGACATCTTGGTCTCATTTGACACAACTATCGATTACAAGTGGGTCGGGAAACGAATTGAAGGGAAAGAGATTACAAGAAGAGAGGATTGGAAGAATTCGATTAGAATTGCAAGTGATGTTTGACAAATAGAAGGGGGATTCTCATCTGGCAAAGATTTCACGCTGAAGTAGCGAAACATCGATTCGATTGGGTCGGGGAAAGAATTGGATTAGAGGGGAATAGATTGGAGAGAGATTGGAATTGTAATAGAAGAGATTCGCATATTTGAATTGATTGGAGTGATTGACATTGTAGAGACTCACATATTTTTGGGTTGGATTGGATTGGATTGCCATCTACTGGAGCAGGGAATAGTAGTCCCAAAGGTCCCAGTAGACGATGAATTTCCGCAAATAGCGGTTCTGCATTGTAATCCATTAATTAATCTCAGATGGAAGTCAAACTCACATCATCCCTCTCGCCCTCTGCCTCGAGAAGGCGATTGAAGTTGGCCTCACTGAAATATTTAGTTGTTTCCAGCTCGTTTTGTTCCTACTTTACAGTTCAAAATACAAGAGAGTGTCTGTTCTTTCCAATGAAGGTTAAATAATCGAAAAAATTTCTCACCGCAGAGGGTAGATGGTTCTCTCGAGGCAATAGCGCCTGTACAATGGACCGAGCGGGATATGGTACTCCCGCTCTTTGGGCCCAATGAAGCTGAAAGGGATTTTTAGTAATACTACCCTTTTCATGCTCGTGTTTTGGCCTATTTGTCAAGTGAGACCAAAATTGATCGATCTAGTCAGGAATGAGCAAAAGAGAGTGGGGAATAGAGAAATTGAAGTTATTTTTTTAGGATTTCTCATATTATGAGCATATCAGAATAGCTAGAATGCTCACTCCGGGCGCCACTGGTCGTATTCCCACTCGTTGACGGGCGATTTGCGAGGATTCTCGCTCTTAATCTTCTTTCCGTACGGACGAGCATTGCGGACTCTCTGTAATACGTTGATGTCGTAATTCATTTATTACTACCGTTTTTGCTCAGGCTGATCTTTAAATGGGAGTTAACCAACTTGAAGCTATGTACCGTCGCCCCCGAAAACTTTCGGTGAATAAACTTTATCGAAGTTGAGTGATTAGATGGAAGAGGCAAAGGAATGAAATAACTTACGAAGAGTTCCAGCACGAGCTTCCCCCACTTCTTTTTCTTCAATCTCCTCTCGAAGAAGTGCCAATCGTCGTTGAAATTCTGAAATAGACCATTTGAAGGCGAGTTTTTTACATTTTCACAACTCGCTCTAGGTGTCATCGAAAAGCAAATGTCCATTAGTATTCTGGATAATCTAAGTATTCCATAATGGAACTTCCATTCGAACAGGATGACTCTTCTCAATCGATAAACTACCGTACCTGGGCACGCAGCCTGTTCTCGTCGGCCCGGTCCAGCGTCAACGCTTCCCACTTGGTCTCCTCCTGAATAGATGTTATTGATTTGCATAATTTCGAGATTGTGCACTTCACACTAAAACGAACTAACTTGTAAGGATAATAAAATAAGGTAATCGAAATGGTCACCTGTGCTTTGGTGATGCAGGGGAGCTCCTTGATCACCTTCGTTGGCCAGGCAAATCCGTACTGAAAGGAAAGTTGTTGTGAAGGGGTCATTTCAGTTCAATGCACACTCTAAACTCTCATGAATCTGAAACTAAACTAATCAAAGAGAAAATAACTGAAGAGATACTTACGGGATCCACCCATCTTCCTATTCCGAACTCCTCCTTCTCGGGTACGGAGTACACAAACATCTGGAGGGCTGGTTCCAGGAGTCTCTGAAATGCAAGAATTCCCTTCTGATTTCCTGACTCTATCCATTCAGCATTCGAAATGATCCAAAAAGAGAGACAAAAACGTACCCTCTTCTTCATATCGACAGGGCATTCACGGAGGCGCATCTCGAGGGGGAGTGTGAGCATGTCTCTCATGAAGTGAGGTCCGAGGCTGTCTCGGAAGGCCTTCTCTGCCGGCTGAAATTAAATATTTCTTTTTTGAACCAATTAGAATTGTTTTGTCATGTTCAGAATAACAGCAAATCAGCAAAAGAACAGCAAGTGAATAGAAATGAATGAATCAAGGAACTGACAGTGAGGCGCACGGAATCCATACGGTCCTGTCTTATCATGTCATCGAACCACTCCCGCAGCATCAAATGAGACTGCGCCTGAAAGAATGGCAATGTAAGTGGTGTCGAAGATTATCAGTTTTGATCTCAGATTGCAAAAGAGTTTCACAGGCGTTCTTGTAGGCTAACTTTCGTGAGAAAATTGAGAAGACGTTATCGAAAGGAAACTGACTCTCGGACATCGGGATCCTTCTAGGAACTTGCTCTTCTTGAGGGAGTTGACCACGTGCTGAAATGAATGTTGATTGTCCGTTCAAATGATTTTCAAATGATGGAGTTATCTAGGTTTCCGAATAGAGTTGATATCCAAATAGTATTTTTTTCTCTGTTGGCACCGTAGAATAGAAGAGGCAATTCGAAAATGACTTACTTGTAGAGCGTCCGTGACGGAGCAATAGACCTTCACTCGGGCACAATTGTAGACGAGGGTCCATTGGGTGTAGTACCATTCTCTCTCGCGGGCACTGAGGTAGAACTGGAATGGAATTGATGAGATCAACGATCTACTATTGCGTTGCCCCTCAATCAGTCTGGCGTTGATTACAAAGAACGTTGAACTAAACTCCCAAAACACTTCTTTCGCTAATGTTGAACAAAGTAAGCCTGTCAAACGAATGAATGCATACCTTGTGTCCCATGTACGGTTCCCAGTTGTACTGCTTGCACGGAACGGGTCCATCCAAAGAGGGATGCGGGTGGTATGCAGCGGGGATCCGCTGAAAGAGGAATATCAGTTGTTCACATGATATTTTCCAACTAAAAACATTTTCAATTCCTATGTTACTACTACTACTACTACATTATTCCAATAGTTTGTGGACACCGTGTGGACGTGCTGATAATGCCGAAAGAAAGATTCCAACGACAAAGGGACTGCTCACATTATCAGTGAAGAACTGTCGCTGGCGGGCCATCTTCGCCACTTCGGCAGCTCGAATGGCTGCTGCTGCCTCCTCTCTCCTCCTTACAATATCATCGTACCATCCTCGTCCCTGCTGGGCTGCAGTCTCGAGTCTGAAATTCGATTGCTTCGTAATCGAGCAATAGCTATTCTTCAACAAATACCATCTCAATAGTAAAGAAGGCAAAACCCGAGTAAAGCTTC
>LS511626.1:0-15550 GCA_900490845.1 Pristionchus japonicus
ATTCTACCCCAGGAGCCACGACAGCTTTATTTTAGCGGCCTCGAGGGCCGAGTATCACACACGCCCCCGATTTCGACGCGACGTCATCTGGGGCCGGAAAAGGTCCAAAATGAAAAATGAGCATGTCCATCGTCATCAGCACCCTTAGGAACCTCAAAGCACACATTTTCAGAAAACCGACCTTTCTGAGCTGTGCCAGCCCTTGACCGACTCTCTCGCGAACGGCCTCATATATGAACCAGAGGGATTGGCCGTTCTGAAACCTTTGACAATTATTAAACACCCGAGACGTGGATTTGTTTGGTTTGAGTATTTTTCTTCAAAACCTATTTCGTTGTACGAGAGAGGAGTTTCATCCCTTCCGTTCCCTTGTGAATATACCGTATTCCTTGTTCAGGTGGTCTCATCGGAGCAACATGCTCGTCCATTGTGATCGATAGAACGAAGATGTACGAGGAAACGATGAAGGTAAGGAATGAGATAATATAACAGGTAGATAAAATGAGTACTGGGCAGCTCATATTTTGAAGAATTCGTTCACGTATTTCATTCTTCATAGCCCCATCCATCTCTTTCTCTATCTATCAATCTTAATCATCAGATTGCTCTCGGTCTGGCAGTGGTCTTCGGTCTCATCTTCATGCAACTCTCCCTCCACGAAGAAGTGCCAGGTGAGTAATTCTAAAAGTAATTCTTCATCAAATTTGCATTATTTGCTATTGTGTATTAGGATTGCTCATTTTGAAAACAAAAATGTAAAAAAAATTTCCCTTGGTTTTTAACACAACGAGCTACAATAGAATTGCCAGCATTTTCAATTTATATCTTCACGTTTGCCTTCTTTCATTCGTTTTCGTTCAGCCCTCATCGCCATCTGCTGTTTCCTCTTCGGAGTGCTCGGACTGGCTACGTATCCAGTGGGATTGGAGTTGTCGGTCGAGTGCACCCATCCCGTATCCGAGGCCACCGCCACCGGACTCATCGTCCTGTCCGGACAGGTAAATTCTAAGTTTGTGGCAATGCGAAAACTCAAGATCACCTGGTTGACATTTTGCATTTCGCACAAAATGTGATGTCTCGAGAAGTTACCAAATTGTTGGATGGAACGATGCGAATTACAGGTCCAATCAGTAATCTACGTGACTCTGATGGAGAGACTGCGAGTGATCAAGGAATTCCCTCTGGAGAAAATGACCATCCAGGTATAACCTATTTTGCTGTTGTCATTGATTGCTGCTTCAAAATTTATGTTGTTTTGTCTTGTTAGGAACAAAAAAGAGAGAAAATACGGGTCAATTTCGCGTTTCAATGCTGTTCGAAAGATTTGAATTATTGTCAAGAAAACTGGGTTCAAATGAATAACATTTCCAGAGGTGCACTGTGGACGAGTTCGATACGGTCAACGTCCCGACGAACAACACGATTGCAGTGATGGTGAGTGGAGGAGAGGAGAGGGGGGGGGGGTACGGTAGGGAGGGGGGGGGAGTTATCGAGGAGTGACTCTAAATGAATGTAATATTGCTTCAGGCGTTCTCGATCATCGCCGCTATCCTGGTGGTCATTCTCGTCTTCTTCTTCAAGCCAGTCTATCGACGACTCGAGGCCGAAAAGGTTGGATATTAAGTAGTTGAAAAAGAATCTGAGAGATATACTGGCTCAATAGTGTTTTTCGTGGATTTGAGATAGAGATGAAACAAGAATCGATCGGATAAAAGTGAAACAATTGTAGGCGAACCGCGCGGCGGCCGACAAGAGAGACGAGCAGGCGAGGAAGACGAATGAGAAGGTGAGGAGGAGGGGGAAAAATCATTTGTCGATTCCGTAGATATTCAAGCTCCTCGATTATCGGTTGCTTTATGAAAAATATGAGCCAATGCTGCCATGATGTGGGTTGGAGGACCATTTGAAATTTTTTTGTGGAAAGTGACAAAGGTTGATAGTCATAGACTTCCGGTTGCGACAATCTTGCGGGTATCATACAACCAATCAACCTTCATTCCATTACAGGGTCTGCCCTCTCTGGACAATGCTACGCAGCCACTGAACGCCTAAGTCTGATCTCTGATCTCCCCTCCCCCATTCCCCATCCCCCATCCCCTTCCATCCTGTTCAAATCGCAACTATCGCTTTCACACTCCCTCGTCTCTCCGCCCAGTATTCCATTGGTTTTTCGAAGATCAAAGATCATTCTCCTCCCCCTTTCTTACACTTTCATACTGTATTTTATCTAGGCAGGGACCAGCAGCGAGCTTTTCGATACCCGAACCAATCTCGGCTCTTCCGACCTCTTCTCTCCCTTCTTCCTCTCCATTCATCCATTCAATCGATGAAGTGACTAGGCGTGGAAAGGGGGCGGAGTCTAGGGAAATGGATGGATGGATGGTTGAAATGGTATTGGACTCCTCTCTGATAACATCCCCTATAGGAGTCTTTCATCTTTCCGACTCGTCCCACTCTTTTATTTCTCTCCGCCTCTCCATTTTCATGCCCAAATCACTTCACAACTTGTAGCGATCACTCTGATCGATAGGCCTACCGTAATCCCTTCACCCTACGGGTTCCCGTTTAGACCCCTTCCTGCTTTCCCCGTATTGCAACTTGATTAATTAGGATCGACTCGTCACTCAGATTATTGATTGGGTAGATCTCTCATTCTATCGATTGATTCATTTGGATGAGTCATTCAGATCACTCTACTCGTCTGATTCGTATTGATCTTTCTCTTGTTTCTCAGATTCTATTTAAAAGTTCTAGCTCGAAGTTGTTGCTAATAATATTGCACTGTCTATTTGTATTGTATCTACAATTTTATCCATAACGAAGACTGTTCACTTTTGTTCCTGTGCTAAAGCGGCTAAACAACGTTTCGAATGCTTGAGTAATTGGAGTGCAGTTCAATCGTCTTCATCCACTCTTTTCTCAACTCATCAACCCATTCTCTTCTCTCTTCTCCCATTCACTCATCTCAATCACTTTCATATGGCCGCCCTCCAGTCTCGTTGCATCCTCTCCCCACTCAGTCTCTCCTCTCCTCAAATATGTCCCATAACCCATCACCCTCAATGTCTAAATCCCCCCCCCCCCTCCCATCTCGACCCTTTGGCGCATCTGTCTCACGATGAGAAGTCAACTTTCACTCGATTAGAGCTGTCCTGAAGGGAAGAACTGCCACAGATGGATACGGTACTCAATCCGTATCGATCAGTTATTGATGTAGCAGTTCATTGTGATTCATCAGAAGTTGCAGTAGGAACAATAGGATCTCTCCACCCTCTGGATCCAATCATTCGTCCATCAACATTGGTCATTCACTCGTGCACTCTCAGTCCTACTCCCTCTCATTTAATTCCTCCGATTTAACGTCCGTTCTACGTCTTCCGGAATGCGCAACAGTTGCGTCCGCGTGTCGTAAAGAGAGTAGCGAATGAATGAGAGAGTGCGGTGGTGTACTCATTCCGACGAGATCTCCCATTCGTCGTCCAATGCAAAAAGGGACAGATTATCAAGTATGAAACTGGGAGTGGCCCTATGATCTCTTCGTCTTCTTCTTGTGTAATACTTCCCTCCTTCTCTCTCTCCATTCCCCATTCTCTCTCTCAACTTCGAAAGGGGGTTCAACCTGATCTCTTCCCTCTGTCTTCTCTCTCTTACTGCAGTTGCTTTTACTCCGCTGTCCAAACTGCCCCCATCACTCAACCACATTTTGACACCCACCATCAACACGACGCTCAGTTCTCGATCCGAGTCCTAGTCTGTCGGAGGATTACGGTAGAGAGACGGACTGTTGGCCATAGACGGATTGAATCCGTGGATCTGTCTATCAATCTCTTGTGTCCATCTGGTATTATTCCAACTCGATCTTCTTCTATCTGGTGACAGACCGATATATCGTCCCCCTCCCTCCCTCCCTTCGTACCAGATGCGTGGAAGGATGAAGAAGGAGGGACAAAGGGGGAGAAGGGGAGGTCTCTCCCCCTACTCAGATTAACATAAATCACTCCCCAGTCTTATCAGAAGAGGAGACGGAGGCTACTGCAAGTGTCGTATCAAGGACAAGAGGGCTTCTCATACTGATCATCTCTTTGTCCTGTCGAACCGCCCTTTGAACCAGCTTTCTAGAGTTACTGTAGGGTACTGTACTGATAGTATCGTTGTATGGATGTAGCAGGTCTATGTATTCTGTTGATGATCTCAGTGATAGAGAATCAGAATGATTCTTCATCCTTCATCATCCCTCCATGCCCCATCCTCCCCCACTGGACCCTCATCTTCCCCCCTCTGCTCCTCCTATCGATATGCCATCAATCACTGTTTCCTCCTCCTCCTCTTCTCTCCTCCCCTCATCCCTTCCTCCCTCCATCTCCTCTCCATTTGTCTTCTCTCCTCCCTCTCAGTCTTCGTTCCCGCGCGCGCGCCAACTCGAGAGTGAGCAAGAGTTGCACCTATTAGGTGGCAAATGAAGAGATTACTCTCCTTATTTAGCGTGCTCTCTCCTCTGTCTAACCAGTGAGAAAGGTTGTGAAGATTAGAAGAATCACTTGCCATACCTACTTGATGATGCTTGGGGTTTCATTAGCTACCTAATGAGAGAGCATTGGATTTATGGAGAGTTCGCACCTGCTAGCCACTTCAAACACTATCCAAGCATCAGCATGCCCTGAGGGTATCAGAATGGACTCAATTTCCGCCCAGACAACTCCTTCCTTCGTCCCTTCATCACTTCCGGGAGCAGATTAGAGAGTGGAATGGGTTGTAGTGATTAGAAGGATAGAGGGAGGGAAGTTATGAGGGGGACGGAGTGAGAATCCAGGGGGTAGATAGACTTGGCTTGGTCTAGAGAGAGAGAGGGAGAGAGAGAGGAAGGGTGCTAAGAGACCAAGAGTATGGACATGTCCGATCTATTGTCCGTTGTAAATGCTAGACTTTCGAAAGTAGACTTCCGTTCATTCTACTATTCGTGCTGTCTTCACTGATATGATCAATCACTGTAAATCTCTCCTCCTCTCCTCTCTTCTTCCTATCAATAGCACGAGTGTTCATCAATCCTCACCTCCTTCTCTCTCTCTCTTTTTGCAGTTCTCTATCTGTCTGCACTCTCTCGATCCTCTCCACTCTCTCTCCTCGTTGTTCTTCCATCGGTCATTCTCTGAATCCGTCCATCCACTGCAGATGTCCTCAGCCTATTTGCACCCTCCCCCCATTCTCGATACCGTATCCCTCCCCTCCCCCTTCAATTTCCCTCTCTCGCCCCTCCTTCTCTCCTTCCGTTTCCGTGGTTTCCTTGAGAGAAAGACTACTGTAGCGTTCTTTTCTCTTTGTTCCTTAACGCTGAACTCCTTTAAAAACCACTGGTTCCGATTCTGATTTACGACTAGGTCCTTCCGATTGGGGTTCAAGAGACCACTGTCTGCCACTGCCTGAAGACCCATCGGATGCTTCCGATCATTCCCTCCCTCCTCTCCCTCCATACATGGATCGGATATGGAAGAGAAGTCTCTCTCTCTCTCTCTTGATCTCCGTAAGCAATTCGATCGATGAGTGAGTAGAGATAAGAAGGAGAGTCTATGTTCCTCCCCTCTCCTCTCTCCCCTTTACCCCCTCTCTCTCTCTACCCGTGTATCTCTTTCCACTCACTTTTCTCTCTTTCACACCTTAGCTTTCCTTTCTTCTCTCTTCTCTAATTCAATCTCTTCTACTCATTGACCCCCTGAGTAGTAACCCCATCCCATTCGATCGTCCCCTTTGATTAACTTCCTCTTCCCATTGAGTAAACTGACTCATTTCACACCCTTTATTGTGACTAACGAGTGTAAACAAAAGAGAGTCGTCCTCCTCTCCAATCACTCGTGATGTAATCGAATCATAATCGACACCTCTCTAACACCTTGCATGATGGATCGAAATTTGGTCTGAGATTCTGGTGAAATTAATTATGATCCAAAGTTTTCATCCCATACGTTCTTTTTGTCGGTAGAACACAACTGATCAATCTCGTGATAAACAGTAGACACGCTGTTATCTTATCTCCCTCCCTCATCCCTCTCTTCTTCCCCTAACTGATTCGGGAGTCTCGACCTCCTCTACTCTTTCCCTTCTTCCTCCCTCTTGATTTGTCGTCGGCACTTCTCTTTGAATCGCTCACAATTTATCGTCATTCACCCGAATTTGGACATCTCTTCAGGTCTTTTCCTTCTCTCTTCGAACCTCAAGGGAGGATAAACTGGTGACGAGAGACAAGAGGAAGAGGAACCATGCATCGAGAGGTGATACTTTTGTACCATTGACAAAATAAGGTAATTGAGTGATCAGATGAGATAGCAGTGAGTAGGTGACCGACTTAGGTTCTTTTCTTCTTCCGTTTCAACTCGACAGTGATTTAGATAAATGATAATGAATAGGTGGACCCCCTGGAGGGAAGGAATGCGAAAAGAGACAAGGGGACGATTTATGGACTGACGAGTTAGTAGACAGTTAAAGGAGTGAAGAGGAAGAGGGCAAGTGCTTGAATGAGAGTGAATTGAGATCGTGCTTTGTTCTCCTCTCTCTATATCTCTGATCATTGATTAGGGATATCATCGTCATTCATCTTTTCTCTCTTTCTCTTGTGCAAAAGCCTTGGCACATTCAGTTCATCTTTCATCCCATTCAATGAGTTCCTTCCTTCTAACCGGAAAAGGTGCGAGATGATGATTGGAGATAAGAGAGAGTCGATAAAGAGTGCGATTGAGAGAAGAGAGGTCATGGGGAATGAAGAGAGTGGAGAGAGAAGCAGAGAAACCGAGAGAGAAGGGGAATCGGGGAGAGACGCCTAGCAATAATTTGGCGGCTCTGTTGACCAGAGGCGAGTGTTTATGATCCAATTTTATGGAGTTGGCACCTCGAGAAAAGAGAGACTCTGAAGACTGTACTCAGAGGGGAAGAGGGAGGGATGGGATGAATGAGGGAAACCTTGCAGATAAAATTGGCTGGGCAAAAGCGTAGTGAAGCAGACACGTATTAATGAAATATTGATTAGATAATTAATTAATTAATTAACTAATTGCAGGATGCGTGCAGTGGTCCTTCCACCTCCACGGCGACTCCTCCCTATCCTCACATTCAGGAGGAGAGAAGAGGAGAAAGAGGAGGAGGGAATCTACTCGATCTAGATGGAAGACATCAAGGGAATATTACTGCTGTGAGTCAATTGAGATGATTGTGGAAGAATCTTGGTTGGGTTTATCATTCAATTAATCAGTGATGAAAGAATGGAGGAATTGCATGACACTGGTTTTAATATGATAAAAATTAAAGAAAATTAAATTACCAAGGAGTTGGATGTAACAGTTCCTCTTTTCAGCCCCTCCCTCCTCTGGAGACTCTCTATCAAGGGAATTCTCCTTCTCTTCCCCCGATGGATCCAGCCGGATTCAAGATCAATCGATGGCAGAATAGGAACTTCGACAGTGGAGTGCAGACTATGGTCCATTCACAGGTTAGAACCGATTTGCTTACTCAATTCGTCATGTCATCTTTGCTTTCATTCTGAACTTATGTATTGATGCTTTCGTACACGAATGCTGCTGCAAATCTGGAGTAGAAAATATTTATCATCCTCTTTTCAGACGCAATCCCTTATGTCTATCCATCCGTCGGAGATCTCCGTGATGAGTGGAATGACGGAGGATGTGACCAGGCAGGATCTCACTGATGCACAACGGTCAGTAAATGTTTTTTCAGCCCAGATTTTTTCGTTTCTAGAGTAACTGAAATTGGAGTAGTTTCTGTGATTGTGAAAATGGAATCGAATAATTGTGCTTTTCAGTTGTCGATTCGAGCGTCTCTCGATCACTCCATCGGGCAACTACGAGCAGAGTGGACTGCCCGAGTTAGTGCAGCTGATGAAGGATGATGATGAGGTGAGTGGGGAGAGGATAGTCGAGGGGCTCCGACGTTCAGCTTCGAAGGGGCATCGCTGGTTATGAAGAAGAAGAGTGGAAGGGAAACAGGGAGGAGGCAAATTTATGATTAACGGCCTTTCTGTGATCATCGAGAGTGGGATGAGTGAAGGGAGAACTAATCAATAGAACTGAATGATTCCATTGCAGGCAGTGGTCTACAAGGCAGTCTACATGATGCAGAATATTGCGAAGGTCGATTCCGATGTGAGTTACCTTTCTTACTTTACTAGTTCCGTCTCATTGTCAGTTTCATTAGAAATATTTTCGAAAATGCGATGATTGTGCTGTTTTTACACTCTAACCATTCTAGCTTCGTCGAGAGCGAATCATCACTGGCGCGCAAGTTGCGGCTGCACTGCGAGAAGTGCTGGAGAGGAGGAGTAACTCGCATGTGAGTAACTCGTTAATCTTTTCCTTCTTACTAATCGCCTCTCTCTTCTTCAGAACATTGTTCGAGTGGCTCTGGGGGCTCTCTTCCATCTCTGTAATCACCCCGATGGAGTGAGAGACGTCGTCGAATTGGTCGGCAATGAACCATCTCTGCTCACTCATCTCATCAAGCACATGAGGTACGAGTCGCTTCTTTCTGTGGATTTTGCTGTTCAATGAAGGTAACTGATTGTGAATCGATTTCTTTCAGAACAGCGTCCTTCTCTTCTTACAAATACGCGATCCTCTCTCTCCACTCGATTCTCTCCGATCGAAGTGCACTCGGACTGGCGGCGACTGCTGAGGCGAGGTGAGAACGAGTATCCTTTTCGAAGCAGCATTGCATAGTGAACTATCAAGGCGCATCAAGCATGATGAGTAAGAAATAAAATGAAAGATTCGACAAGAAATCTCTTCAGACAGCGCGACGCTCTCTCTCCAGCAGTGGAAGTCCTTCGTCCCGATCAATCGGAGAAACTCCTCCCCATCATTGTCGATCTGATCAGAGTCCTCTGTGAGAAGAGCAACGAACAGAAGGTAAGAGATTACATCAGATTGAGTAGGGATGATGCAATCGATAATGAAATGTTGTGACCTCGATGTTTGCAGAACCGCTTCGTCGAGTTGGGAGGAGTTGCCAGACTGCTGGAGATACTCAAGAGGTGAGGGAGATTGGGTGGTCACGGAGATGAAAGTTTGATGGGATGAAGACGAATAAAATCTGTTTCCAGATGCAACTACGAGAATCTGCTGTGGAGAACGACCAAATTGCTGTTCCAGATTGCGAATTTTGTGAGTATTTTCGCATTCTTCTCTCTGCTGATCTTATAATAATCCATCATCATTTCAGTCTCCGACCTCTCTCATCGCCTGCTCTGCTCCCTCCATCCTCTCCACTCGTCTCACCCATGACTCGCAACGAGTCGTCCTCTGCATACTCGATTGTCTGAGGGCAATTTCGGATGTCGCTTCCCCTCCGGTGAGAATGATGTCAAGATCTGAAGTAGGAAATTTTTGTTCTCTAGAACCATTGAAAATGCATTGAAATTTGACGGCTTCTGATTAGAATGAGTTTTGCAAAAAATGTAACTTTGAAAGGTTCCCTCTCAGGGTACGGATGCGACACCCGTTCTCTCTTCCATCCTCCGTCTCTTTGGTGGTCCCAATCCACAAGTCAGCCTCTACTGCGCACAGATTCTATCCAATATGATTGCCAACCATCCGAAGAACAAGGTAAAATCATCTTATTTCTAATTCATTATTTCCGTTTCGTTGCAAGTTTTTTTACACGAAACGTGGCAAGAGGGTCGAGGTTCGTAGAGTCGATCCCGCATTCTTTTAACATTATTCATCTCTTCAGGAATTCCTCGCATCGGAAGGAGCAGTGTCCACTCTAATGCGGGCTCTCCACCAATCGACCTTCCTGATGGGCAACGATAGGGAGAGGGAAGTGAGCGAGGATATTCAAGTGAGTGCACTCGTTCATCTTTTCATTTTCGTTAACTTTCACATGTCCAGGAATCTCTACTCGGTTGCCTCTCTCATCTCTGCAAGCAGCATGATTACGTTCAACAGGTACGATCGATTGAACTTCTTAGCATGTTTTTCGAATCACTTCTGTCTCAAAGCATCATTGCAATTCCTTCTTCAGGTGTGTCACCAAGTGATGGCCGATGGACACAGTCGATTGCTTCTCGATCGACTCTACAATATGAGACCCGCCGTGTTGAGACAGACGTTGTTCATCCTCAGAGAGGTACGGTATTGGTTTCATCCATTTTCTCATTTGCGATCATCGCAATCGAATCACTGCTTCTCCACTGGATAAATTCTTGTTCCAAATACATGTCTCTATAAAACGCAGAATTTAGAGACCCGTATTTCGAAAAAAAAATCCAGAATGGAAATAATCCCTTGCTTCACTTCAGGCAGCTCCACTGGATGCGAATCTGATCTTCTTCCAACGAACTCAATTGGCAGCGCGGGAGGAACCTCCCATTCCCCTCACTTTCGTCCATCAAGTAATCATCATCCTGAGGGTCGCTCTGCATCAATTCCCATCGGCGCAGCCCGGAGTTGTGAGTTTCAGTCCTTTTTGATTCTCGTATGTTGACTTTCTTGTAGATTCAAGTTTCTCCAATAACATCAATATCTTGCAGCCGCTCAAAGTGGAGAACGTAAAAGTGGTGGAATTGGTCGTCTCAACCCTCTCGATACTCGCCTCTCTCTGCAGAGATCGACACTTGTTGGAAGAGGTAAGAATAGAGATTGAGTAGTGATGATTCAATCCCCTCTCTTCAGACTGTCTTCCACTTGCTTCAACCAATCAATTCGGTCATCCAAGACAGACGATGCTTCCTGCCACTCTTCCCGTTGGAGCAACCATGGGTGAAAGTGAGTAATTTAGCAGACTTTGGCAGCATTTTTCATCGATTTATCCATAATTATCTCGAATATACTCCTTCATTCCAGGATGATTCGATGATTGGCCCGGCTCTCTCTCTGCTGCTCAAACTCGCCACTCCTCCATGCAACCAACAGGTATGAACGAAGATAATCGATATAGGGCTACCGTACTCGAATTGATCTCTGAAACCCTAATCGAATATCCTGGCAGCTGTCGGCGTATCTCTCCACACAGTGGCTCTACAATGAACTGCAGAAGTATGCGAGACGACCAGAACCGGCGATTGGTAAGAGACACTATTCCGTCAATTTGTCTCCTTTCTACTATTCAGACAAACTATAGAAGTTCAAGAAACGATCATTCAACCCTTGCATTCCAGCCGATCCAGCCATCAAACTTCTCTCCACCCTCTACAATCAACCCGCTGTCGCTCACGATCGATTGATGCCACAGTACGATAACTACCAACAGGTAATCGATTTATCTATCTGTTCCTGATGATCTACCGTACCCCTTTCAGTACGGTCCCTCAACGAGTTACGGTGGATATCCGATGGCCTCATCGTATCCTCCTCCATCTCATCTCCATCAACAGCATCATCATCAGCCTCCTCTTCCTCATCCTTCGATGGTCGTTCCCCATCACTCTTCTCATCCTTCGTCTTCTTCCTCTTCTCGACCTCTCCCTTCTCCTGAGGATACTCCCATTCACAATGGAGGAGGAAGGAATGATGGAGGGACGGCAGCAGAGAATATGGGACCATGGCCTGAGGTGAGTCTTCAAGCGGTTCTTCAAGCAAATCACTTTCCACAGTAGTCTTCACTTCTAAATTAATGAATGAATCAATCGATAATCTTTTCAGGACCTTCAACCACTCGATGGAGATCCATTCGCTCAAGTCTTCTGTTCTCCCACCACTTCCACTTCCCCGACAGCTCCATCAGTCTACGATCCCTTCGTCCCTCCCTTAGCTCCGCCCATCAATCAATATCCCATCCCGCCCCAACACAATCTACCGTATCCCGACCCCTACTCCTCATACTACCCTCCTCATAACGACACTCAGGAGTGACTACCGTATTCCATGATTATCGACCCGTGCCAGTATCCCCTTCCCCCTTCCTCTCCTTGCCATTCTGAATCGAGTGATAGAACACACGATCTCGAGAGAGTCTAGACACGAGAGAGAAACGAGAGAGTGTGCGAAAGTGAGAGAGCGCCCATTTCTTCCCTTATTCTGACCACCTCAGCCAAATGACATTTTTGTTGCTCGAATCTGGATACTGAACGAGTTACTTTCTATTGTATCTTGCTATCACTTGTAAATGAATAACTAATGAATTTACAATTCGATCAGTCTAGTTACTGTGCTTGCACGTGGAAAGACAGAAAAGCCGATGTGAGACTTCACAAAGATAGAGCTCTGCGTCAGAGTCAACGCGAATCTCCGCTCCCTCTCCCTCCCCTCCCCCGCCTTTCTCTTACCCGGCGTGTCCAGAACGCACGCTCCCTTCATCTGCTCTGTTTTCGAATTCTCCTCGAACTTGCCACGCCCGCATGGGTTAGCGTGCGAGAGAAGTCACAACCGTCGGGTCGTGATAATCTCGATGACCACGATAAATGGTAAATGATGATTTCGGTTGGTAGTAGCTTGGCTAGTGCACTATCGTGGTGCTTGCTGGGCGACGAAACCACCGTTTTGGAAATGCTGTACCTCATCGGGCGTGGCAAAAATTGAGGAAGAATGAAAGATGATGTTCACATTTCATAGCTCGCATTTTGAATTGTTCCCCATCGTACGTAAGCAAGAAAAGGCTCTGTCCGATTTGTTGAAAACAATTCTTTCGGAAATTTCATGGACACTACCCAGTATAGTTGTAAATGGGCTAATATTTTAGGTTTCTTCAACTTCTTGTGTAACAGTAAGAAAATATTGAATTATACTTTATTTAGTCAACAGCGAACAATGCCTGTCTGAATGCGCATTCCTTCCGTTCTTTCCTCTCCTTTCCCCGCGCGAATCATCGCTCCCTCTCCCTCCCCTCCCCCGCCTGTCTCTTACCCGGCGTGGCTAGAGCGCGCGCTGCCTAGAAGGGTCTCCATTTCGGTTTACCGTCAGAAGATCTGTCAGCCCCATAATGAGCCCTCAAATTGGAGGCCCTCATGTGGTGGATGTGATCGTTTCTTGAAAACCTCTGCGGAGGTGCTCGAGAAGAAGTCGAGTTTTGTTAAGACCTCCCGGGTTAGGGAGGCACCAATAACCAACTTTTGGAATGAGACGAAGTCCTCTTCAATTCCTTGATTATCGAAGTTCAGACAGATATGTGGCCAATCACAATGAAAACAACTTTCACTTAGGTATGCAAATCGGAACAAACAACTAGAGTCGAATTCGAGTATTACACCGTGATTTGTAATGAAAGGGAGCTCGGAGGTTTCAAAACAGTCAAACATTTATTTGATTGTTCAAGCACACTTTATCCGGCAAACATATTTTCTTCCTTCGCTCTAATAGGCTTACAAAAAGAGCGTGAAGCAGAGGGACTCTCAAGAGATTTGTCCAGTTCTTAAGGGTTTTGATGTAGATAGTGTTGAACACACGTGGGAAACGCTACCTACAATGCGCACACTTCTGAATTATACTTCCTTTCACCTGCAGCTAGCCAGCTTTTCCTCCCATCCCAAGAGGGGAGCAAAGTTCCGCTCCCTCTCCCTCCCCTCTCCCGCCGATCTCTTACCCGGCGCGGCCAGAGTGCACTCTGGCTTCATCCCTCTCCGATTCGTTTACTCCTTGGTTTGTCACGCCCGGTATTCTTGTGGAATATCCACTTGTAATGGAAGGCATGCGTAGCTGGAGAGGGCCTCTCTGAGAGAGGCTCTCTCCTACGCCTACTCCCGTCAGTTCTCCAGAATGATGGATTTGGCATGGCTGGAGCACTTTGAAGTGTCCTGCAGTGTCGTCAGCTTTTGGTGGTCGCTGCTTACGGGCGTGGCAAACAAACAATGAAGAAAAGGGGAAGCCTTTTATAGACAATTCGGCAAAATAATATGAATGGAAGTGCCTGCTGGGTGAAGAAACCACCGTTTTGGAAATGCTGTGCCTTCGGAAGTGGCAAAGAGTGAGGAAGAATGAAAGATGATGTTCATATTTCATAGCTCCTATTTTGTATTATGCCACAACGCATGTAAACAAGAAATAGCACTGCCCATTTGTTGAATCCAATTTTTTTCGGAAAATTCATGAAAATCACCCAGTTATAGATGTGAATGCACTTCTATTTCGATTCGTCAACTTCTTGTGTAAGAAAATATTGAATTCGACTTTATTTACTCAACAACGAACAAAGTCTGTCAGAAAGGGCATTCCTTCCGTTCTTTCCTCTTTTTTCCCGCCCGAATCGTCGCTCCCTCTCTCTCCTCTCCACCGCCTGTCTCTTACCCGGCGTGTCTAGAATACGCGTTCCCTAGAAGGGTCTCCAATTCCGTTCATTTTTTGAAGATCAGTCAGCCTCATGAGTTGAGGGGAGGTCTTATCCCTCGAGTATCCTCTAAGTAGTACGGAGGTGCTCGAGAAGAAGTCACTTTTGATAAGACCTCCCGAGTTCGACGAGGCATCCATAGCCAATTTCCATGAAGAGATGGAATGCTCTTCAAATTTTTGAGATGTGGGTCCAAACGACAACGAAACAACTTTCACGTATGTGTTCAAACTTCAACAATCAACTAGAACGACCAGAGCCGAATTTGAATATTGTACGATGACTTGTGATGGAAGGGATCTCGGAGGTTTCAACGCGAGAGTGCCACATTCAGGTGTTGTTAAAGCACACTGAAAGTGAACAACTTCCCTCCTTCACAACTTGTTATTCTTATCGGTTGATGAGAATTTACGTAAAACCGAGGTATTCACATGCGATTGCCAAAGATTTGGCCACTTCTTAAGTGTTATATTCTATCTAGTACTGAATGCACGTAGAAAGCGCAACATACAGCAGAATTCTACGTCCTTTCGTCTATGAAGATCCTAGATCACATGCAGCTAGCCAGCTCATACTCCCATCCCAAGAGAGACGCGAAGCTCCGCTCCCTCTCCCTCCCCTCTCCCGCCTGACTCTTACCCGGCGCGTCCAGAGTGCACTCTGCCTTCATCCCTCTCCGATTCGGTTCTTCCGTGGTTTGCCACGCCCGTTCTTTTGTGGAATATCCACTTAAAAGGAGGCATGCATGCGTTGGAGTGGGGGCTCTCTCCCACGCCCACCCCGTCACCTCATCCAGGATGATGTGATCGGCATGGCTGAAGCACTGTGAAGTGTCCTGCCGTGCCGTCAAACTTTTGGTGGTCGCTGCTTACGGGCGTGGCAAAAAATGAGGATAAGGTACTGGGCTTGTTTTGTTATTGATTTCACTTTCGTAGAAATGTTCGAGGTAGAGGATGAACTGGAGATGTGAAATCCTTTTTTCAATCGTTTTATCCTTCTCAAGAATCATAAGTTGCGATTGGAAATTTGGCGAACAATAAATGAAGATGAAAAGGAGAAGCTTCTCATTGCCGTTGTGAAAAAAATAAGAATATAATTGTATATTATGCAAGACAACACAGTTGTTGAAGTATAATATTTATTATATATGAATGGGGGGATCCCATTACAATGCTTCCCTTTCTTCTCCAACTTAATCCGAAGAGCCGCCAGTCAAATGCGAAATGATGTGAATCGTAAACAAGTTTGTTTTCCTCATTCGCACGTAGGCTGGCAATATAAAAGGGGGGCGATC
>LS511661.1:46741-139577 GCA_900490845.1 Pristionchus japonicus
GAGTGTCCCTCCCTCGTATCTCCCATATCAGGTTTGTCTTCTAATCTATTACCTACGACTCCCCATGCACCCGCGAGTCATGGGAAGTGATGGATCCCCAATTACCTGCATCACACTCCTACTGCAGCTCTCCAACACCGGCGGCGAGTGTCCTTCTCTGGTATTTCCCATATCAGGTTTGTCTTCTAATCTATTACCTACGACTCCCCATGCACCCGCGAGTCATGGGACGTGATGGATCCCCAATTACCTGCATCACACTCCTACTGCAACTCTCCAGCACCGGTGGCGAGTGCCCCTCCCTCGTGTCCCCAGTGTCAGGCGGGATGGCAAGGCAGAGACCAGAGTCGAGATGAAGGAAGGAGGAGGTCTGAAAATATACTCACTTATATTAGCCAAAAGATCAAAGATCAAAGATCAAGTCCAAAGATCAAAGACCAACTCACCCTCGCAGAGTACCGCCACACCTCGTGCGAGTACTCGCCACACTCGCGCACTTGGACGGTATACGAGCCGTCCCTGCAAAGAGAGGAAAGATCAAGTTTCCAAGCCACAGAGATGCTTCTTTGGCACGACATATCACAATGAACTTCCTTACAGCAGCCCAACATAAAGATTCGAAAATGAACTCCTAAACGCAGTTGCAATCCCTAGTGTGTTTCATGTTGTATGCGAAAGGTAATGAAGAAATCAGAAACGATAGCAGTGATTGCAGAGTTCAAAATATCATCTGAAAGTTATGAAGAGGTGGTCTGAACTAGAGATCGAAGGTCACTCACTTCGCGAACCCTGCCGGAGTGGCTGAGAGGCACTGATGCTCGTCCGATCGAATGCGGCCGTCGGGAGTGAGCACCCACAACTAAAATTTGAGTGATTAGTATTCCGAAGTTCCTGCGCTTGAAATCGTACCAAAAATGCAACGTTTGAATCCTAGGGGTTCATTTTGCGAAGCTTCACAGCTCGAAACGGAAATATCTGTTCACACCAACAACCATGGATAAAACCTGTTGCATTGGCTTGAGGTTCTTCCTTTTTTAGAATGCAGAACAAGAATAAAAAGGACATTTTACCTGCCACAGATCGAACCCGAACGTGCACTTGCTCAGCGTCAGCCTATGCCTCTTCACTCCACTCTCGCTGCTCGGTCGAGATAGTAGACACAGGGAGGAGAAGGAGGAGGGCGAGGAAATCTGGAAGGGATAGTTGATCTTTGATCTATGATTTCTGATCTCTGATCCTTGGTTCTTGATCTTTGATCTTCGATCGTTGATGTTTGGTCTTTGATCTCTCCTTACTGAGGTCCTTACCCTCCCGAAGACGGACGAGTTCGTGGGCAATACGTTGTCTCAGGATATTTTCCGCTTTCTGATTCATGACCTTTGATCTCTGATCACTTACCCTTCCGAAGACAGATGAATTCGTGGGCAGGAAGTGGTCGGTGAAGACGTTGTCGAGGTACCTGCAATGTGTTTCATGTTTCAATGTTGTTTATGTTGATTTATGTTTATGTTTATGGTGCAATGTGTTAATTATGATTCACCAATGTTACTTGAGCCCCGCTACTTCGGTTTTGACAGAAGGCGTATTTGCAGATCAAACCAAAAACAAGGAATTACTGAATTCATATACATAAAACGGGTCTTGCCTCTTCCTATTGTACCCTCTATCGCTTCTCTGAACTTCAATGAGTGCGCGAAAATGTGTAGAAAATGTTTCAGACGTTTCAGATGTGTTTCACTGCTACTTCTTCACACGAATGAGATTTTCGCAGCAATAAGAACCTCGCTCCATGTCTAAAACATAAAAACCAACCACTGGAAGCTCCTGCATCTCAGCTTCTTTCTCAGTTCCACCCGGTCACTGACGTCGATTGATTCGCGCATCTTGAGGGCCTGAAAATCGATAATTGACCCAAAAAATCGATAATTTATTTGAAAAATCAATAATCGACCAACCTGCGGCGCCGTCTTGTAGAACAGCCACTTCCACTCGTCCATCCACACCTGAGTATTGATTGATTAGCGGAGTAGGGTATTCTTCAAGGAACTACGCTCAAAAAATTCCGACAATCAAAATATTGCGTAATCAAGCACTAGTCGATGCACAAGGCTTGACAGTTTCTGTTTGGCAGCACAGACATAATACAGATCACTCGCATCAATTCGCGCCAAAAAATGATAGATCTCTCCATTTTGCACTATCTTTCGATTCTCAAACAGCGCGAGAGAGAGAAACAGAGAGACGACGTGCCGTATTTCAATTCCTTTGGAGAATTCATACAAGAACTAGGCTCACCTCTGCAACCCTCATCAGATTCGCGTTGAGAATGGCGCCTGATGTGCGACCGGGGAAGTCGTGAGGCGATGATTTGCTGGAAGGCAGAAGAGGTTTAGAGGGAAAAGGGCGTGGCTTATGAGTTAATAGGGCGTGGCTTATAAAGTGGGCGGATCATAGGTGAAAAGGGGCGTGGCTTAGAAAATGAGTTGAGTGGCTTAGAAAGTGAGTTTAGTTGAGAGGAAAAGGGGAGGAGTTTAGAGGAAATGGGGCGTGACTTAGACAGTGGGCAGATCATAGGTGAAAAGGGGCGTGGCTTGAAGAAAGTGGGCGTGGCTTGAAGAAAGAGGGCGGAGCTTGGGACAAAAGGGGCGAGGATTTGCTGAAAAAGGGCGGAGTTTAGAAGAAATTGGGCGTGGCTTAAAAAGGTGGCGGGGCTTAGAGGAAAAGGGGCGGAGCTTAGATGAAAGGAAGGGGAGGATAATCGAAAAGTGGGCGTGGCTTAGATTGTGGGCGGAGCTCATAGGCAAAGGGGCGGAGCTTAGAGGAAAGTGGGCGGAGCCTCATTCACTCACCGGAAGATGTGTCCGACGTGCGAGCAGGGCACGATCTCAACGCGACCGCTGCACTGCCAGATCTGAGAAATTTGATGAATTAGAAATTAAATGTTTCGAAAAGTTTGAAAATACATTTTAGAACATCTGCAAAAGGTGCATCATTACGTTCATTTTGAATGATTTTTTCGCATTCGAAAGGCCGATCCAATCGACTGAGAAAGTCGATTCAATTGATGAGGAAACTGTGAAACGCATCTCAAAACGGCACGAGTTCTCAGCTCACACGCTGTGAAACCTATCATTGTTTTCCTCCAAATTGTGATCAACACTTGGAATAAATCTGCGACTCACTCGGAAGCTCATCTCCAGATTCTCCACTTGTCTATGACTCTCCTCCTTGTGCTATTTTGTTTCAATTGTCTAACATTTTTACATTTTGGTCAGTTTTAGCACTGATTTTGATTTGAAATACAAGAAATAAAACTCACTCGGAAGCTCATCTCCAGATTCTCTCCTCCCCAAATGTCCATGCCCGGATCGTACGCTCCCAATTCTTCGAAGTACCGACGATCGATCGAGAAGAGACCACCCGCCATCGTTGGTGACCTACGAAGGATTACTGTATTCAAACAACGGTAAAGTATTGATCCGTGGTCTATCAATCCGCCATAACTTCAAAGAGGGCCTATTCATAGTTCAAATCCTGGTTACGGTAGGATCACGGTAGCTTGAAATTCGCAAACTGACTTTATCGGCTGAGTGTGGTCTCCCACCCGCGCGTGGATCATGTCGGAAGGCATCGAGTACCATCTGAAAGTAGGGAATTCGAATAGCGAGTAGCAGAATGAATGTTCAAGTCAGCTAATTTGAGGTAAGTTTCACAATTCCTTTTTCATTCAGGTGATGCTACTGAGATAATACGTACATCCACTCATCTATAAAGAATCAATAATATCAACTGCTCAAGGCAAAGGAAAGACAACTGTGAAGAATTCATAAGACGAGCCATTGGCGTGACGCCAAGAAGGATAACCTCAACTGCAGGTTTTTCTAGTCAATAGTGCGTCAGTAACCGCCTCATTCATGAATTCCTACTACCCGATTATCGTTTGCGGCTCACCGAAACTGCAGATTCCAATTGAACCCTCCCCTGAACTGCTCGACTCCTTTTGGATCGGCTACTACAGCCTAATTTTGCGCATTTTCAGCATTTCAAACGCACTGGCATAACAGAAGCACAAAACAATCATTTCCTCACCGAAACTGCAGATTCCAATTGAATCCTCCCCTGAACTGCTCGATGCTCTTCTGATGTGCTAATACAGTTCACTTGTTCGTTTCTATCCAATGTTTCTATCTATTCATGCAATCCTACTTCCCGGTTTTGGTTTTCGGCTCACCGAAACTGCAGGTTCCAATTGAACCCTCCTCTGAACTGCTCGATTCCCTTCTGTTTTGCTCACACAGTACACTGTTTAGTCGGTTCTAGCCAATGGAGTGAATTCCTACTTCACGGCTTTGGTTTGCGGCTCACCTAAACTGCAAGTTCCAATTGAACCCTCGCCGGAACTGCTCGATTCCCTTCTGTTTTGCTCACACAGTACACTGTTTAGTCGGTTCTAGCCAATGGAGTGCATTCCTACTTCACGGCTTTGGTTTGCGGCTCACCTAAACTGCAAGTTCCAATTGAACCCTCCCCGGAACTGCTCGATTCCCTTCTGTTTTGCTCACACAGTACACTGTTTAGTCGGTTCTAGCCAATGGAGTGCATTCCTACTTCACGGCTTCGGTTTGCGGCTCACCTAAACTGCAAGTTCCAATTGAACCCTCCCCGGAACTGCTCGATTCCCTTCTGATACGCGAACGAGTTGTCATTGATGACGTCGATGATCGGGCATGGGACGTTCTTTCTGAAGGATTCATCATCTTTTCTGAATTCAAAGTCTTCGTTCCACATCGTTTCATAATTAACCTATCCATACGCCTGCTTAGGATTTTGTCCAATAAATCATCGAAGATTCGCAAGATCAAATATCTGACCGATCCTCCCTGATCCTCGCTAACAACGGTTCCAGCCACCCTTCAGTGCACTCGATATGGGAATCAAGGAAGGTGAGGACATCGCCGGTTGCGTGCTGAATGAAACAATTGGCACTGAAGACATTTTACTTCTCTAGGTTATCATATTTGCGGTGCCGAGAACGTTCAATGGATTCACTCAAAAAGTGTTCAGTATTTCAGAACAAGGATACATTTTCGGAAACAGTCGGAAAACTTACATTCGCCCCGATCATCCTCGCTCTGATCAGTCCTATCCTCTCGTTGAATCGAATCATATATTCTACATCTTCTTCCCTCAGAAGCTATTCAAATGCCGTCATACAAACAGGAGAACACTTTCAGAGAGGTATACGATCTAAGCGAGCTACTCACATTCGCCCCGATCATCCTCGCTCTAATCAATCCTATCCTCTCCTTCGATCGAATCACTTTGATGGGCACTCGCGTCGAGAGAATGGCTAGCTCGTCCTCGAGAGGGGTACGGAGGAAGACTGGAAAAGAGAGAGTCTGGAAGTGAAGGGAAAACGTCTGGATGATAATTTGGATATCATTAAAGATCTACTAGTTTTATCTAATTACATCAGGACTAAGCGCCTAGACCTCGAGGGGCGTGCGGAGGAAGGCTGGAAAGTAGATATTTTTCGTAAAACTCTGTTCTCACTCTCGACAGGATTACGGCCGAAAATCATCTCTAATATCCTGATCAAGATAACAATCAATTGTGAAACTCAAGTGGTCTAATTCGTAGTGAAACAAGGGAGAACATACGATGCTTTCATCATCATTAGGCAAGTTCAACTATGCAATACCTCTCTGGCTGAAGTCGTCCACCAGAATGATTTCGCGAAGAAGATGAGAGGGCGATCTGCGGAAAGTACTTTTTTAAAATTATTATTTTTGTTTGTTTCAGCCGCATCTCATTGAATAACTGTCCGAAACTGACCAACTCGCACAAAAAAATATCGTGAAACACATGTCAAATTGGTCTACTTTTTCGCGCGTATCAAGACGTGTTCATATCAGTTTCGTTTCGTTTCCGCAATTGGTGACTACTCGACTTTGCTTACCTCGAAATAATCGAGTTCACGGATCGCAGCAGTGTCGAGAAGGCCTCATTGTGGAAAACGATGATGATAGAAGTGGACGGGAGGTCGACTGAAATTATACGATTCATTAGTTAATTAGTCAATCGGCGCGGTCAACCATAAATTGATATTTGCCAGTTTAGATAACTCGGCCCTTCTCATGTCCATTGCTGATACAAGTGCGTTTCACAAGGTGCTCAAGAGTATGAACGCCTGGAAACGACAATAGGATGTCTACGTTCAGTTGAAAAAAATAAAAACTTTCCGATCCCTCAACTCACCTCTATACTGCTTGCTCCGGCACTCCCTCCTCCTCATGTCGGGCAGACTTCTCTTGACGGAGACGCGATCAGAGACGAAGAGGTTGAACTAAACACAGATGCCCTATTTTCCTACAACAAATGCTCGCTTGCCGTGTAAGCACCAATAATTTTTCCTTTCATTTTCTCATAATCAATCACTGATTTGCTAATCAGATGGATTGGACGGACAACGACCGTTCCATTCCCAGTCTCGCACCCTCTCCATCTCTCCACCCCTTGTCCTCGGCAGATATCAATCTCCCGTTATGATTCTTCTCAAACAAAGCCAACGAATTCGTTCCCGCTTTTTTATACAACCCAATTCCCTTCATCAATCACTGATAGGCTAATCAGATTGGTATGGTCCGTTCCATTCCCAGTCTCGCACCCATTCCATCCCTTGTCCTCGGCAGATATCAATCTCCCGTTATGATTGAATAGGTCATCGCGGGTCCCGATCTCTGCCCCGCTAATCCCCTCCTTTCATCTCTCTTTTCATCCATGGAGAATGGCCCTTTCCGACAACCGATTTCCTTTTTTAATGACCGTCAGGTCATGCTCAGGGCACTAGGGCCGAGTCTGACAGTGGAATGTTCTAGATATTGTAACCTCGCTCTTTACTTTTCCTGAATCTTGAGTGAACCTGCCAATGCCTTGGATCCAGCCCCGATCCCACATCCCGATTTCCAACCTCGCATTGTTTTGTGACCCTTCCCACTAGACAATGGGACACCCTCTCGAACGGATCCCCGATAATTACAGTACATCGGGGCGTCTAGTAATATTCATGTCTCTCTGTTTCACCCGCTCCCTAGCCGATCAGACCACTCGATAGAGTGTGGAAATTTGGGAGAATGAGAATTGTTCGCACGGCGGGGGATAATCGAGCGATGGACATGGAAAAGAGAATGAGGGTCAAGCACGCGTTTGATTGCCTATGGATGACGCAATTTTCGAAAAGAATAACCAAACAGACAAACTTGATTGATGCCGAACGTCCTCAAGCTCTCGATCTCCTCAGATACGCTCAGAGTCACTGCCCTTCCGTTCTCTCCCCAGCCATCGATGGGTGAGTACTCGTTGGTGTCGAGCTCCTCTGGAAATTTTTTTTGATTCGAGCTTGTTTATTTTTCCAGACAAACTATATTTGATGCAAGGGAACTTCGACAATAATCGTATCCAATCTTTCAATCATTACTGTATCCCTCTCTCCAATCAAAATAACCGTCATTCCATCATATTGCTCGCAAACTTCTCATAATTATAATGAAGGTTCTGGATGCAGTTCCATTCATCCGCCTTGAATTCTGAGGAATAGTTCTCACCCGACCCCCTTCCAATCAAAATAAACGTGTCCATCCCTCATCATAGTGCTCGCTCGGCCAATCTGAGGCAATCATAAATCAATCTATCTCCCTCTTCTTCTCCCATTTCCACTCCCGATCGGGAGCGGGAAACGATCCAACTCTATCAACTCTCTATCTCGCTCTCTGTTAGGTGAGAGAGCACGCAAAATTGAGAGAGTCAGACAGCGAGAGACGCAAATTCCGGGCTGTTTTCAATGATTGAATGCAAACGAGTCAGTGATAACTCGTTAGAGAGTGAAATTGCATTGTTGATCTGGCCCTTTCGGTTTGTTTCTCACCATTATGCATGATCTTTCGCAAGGCAGAACTTATCGAGTATCGCGAACTGATTTATCAAAACTGATAAGTAACTGATAAGAAGTTTCCCTACCTTGGGTGAAGTTGTGCTTGTCCTTGGGCAGATTGCCGTTGTAGTGACCGATCACGACCTATATTATGAATTGTTCAGTGGTATGAAAGAAGGGAAATGGCTTGAGAAAACGTTGCCGGTTTGTTGTAGAACTTCAATTGTTGTGCATGATTCTACAGTAGATCTTGCCTAACAAATTATATCTAAACACACCTGAACACCCTTTGCAATGTAGCTGTTGTCGAAGTCGTCGTTCTTATTCGGAGCTTCGGATGGACTGAGCAACTGCAAAAAGGCAAAACATTCTGGAGGTATGGGGAATTGAACCCCAGCCCTCTCGCATGCTAAGCGAGCGCTCTACCACTGAGCTATACCCCCGGTTGGACACTAAGCTCATCCACCCTGCTTTGGCACACTCGGCTTGAGCGGATCATGCGATCAAGCGCTAAAAGCCGGGTGGCAATAGCAAAACAGTGGGATCGCGGCAGATCAGTGAATGTTAATCGATAATCATGACTACCGTAACCCACCGAGTCCTGCAGGTACAGTATCAAGAAGGTGAGGAAGGACCAGGCGAGCAGAAAACCGAGCACAACGAGTAGACAGAACATCCTCTGAAAGGTGAATTTGAATTTCGCGCTCCATTTTGATAAAATTCAGATCCTGTCGAAATTCGCACAAGACTGAAATAATGTTCGAAATGCGGCGGGAATTCAAAAACATAATTAAAATTCAAACCTTCTTGAGCTTCCGCTTCGCTCGAGCGCCCGCGAGCATGAGGCCGCTGGGCCCGACGGGCCTCCGAGCGACCTGAAGTTACTTAATTAATTAAGTAAATAATTAACTAATTAGTACTTAATTAGGTTCAATCAATCAACGTGAATGTGGGTCGAAAACGGATGTGAACTGATTGCATTTCTCTCGCCCGAGCGGTAACCTAGATAGGCTGATCACTCCTCTCTCTCTCTTCTCGCTCTATGATACGGTGAAACTTTGATAGTGCGTGTTGCGGGCGACTTATCCCAAACGTCGCACTTACTTGGGGTACGGTAGCTGCCTGCGGGCAGCCGATATACGTTAATATTTACTCAATTCGTCGGGAGCAGGGGCAGGGGTGACTATGAAAGGCCTTGAGACTGGTTGCAAGGAGGGAGAAGAGAGAGGGATGGACAGTCTGAGAACACTCGAGACGAGAGACAAGGCGATTCGAGGAGAGTGCTGACAGAGAAAGACGAGAGACAATGCAGATCGGAGAGGGCGCAGACAGGCAGAGAGTGGTTAGAGACCGCGCGAAATGAGGAGAGCACGGCTCAGGTTGAAAGGGAAATCTAGGAGGAAGAGTACTAGATACTACTGCGAAAGTGCGTGGGTCCAAAACTGATTTTCGGTTCTTGGAGAGAATATGGGGGTTCCTGCACTAGAATTAGCATAATCTAGAGATCACTTGAGATGATCTAGTCAAATCTAGTCAAATCAGCTCATTTCATTCCTGGGAAAACAGAATGTGAAATTCACTCCCTCATTCTCGTCCAATGGCGCGGCTCCGGGCGGTTCTTCATGCGGTTTTCGTGAGTTTTTGCACTGTTTTGCCCTGTTTTGACCCCTGTTTTTCGTTGTTTTCGCTCAGCTTGCGATCGCCAAAACAGGCGAAAACCCACTAGTGAACAGCACTTTGAGTGCTTAGGCCCGGGGCGAATGAAAGAATGAGAGGTGAATGGGGGTCAGGGGCATTATAATATGGAAAGATGGAGGAGAAATAGACTCGAGTGGTGTGCGAGATTGAAAGGAGTGAGGGTACTTGGCATAAATGGGCAACGACTGATCAAAAAAGGGCGCGGAGATTGCTATCGAGACAGGGGTTTTAGTGAACGATGGCTGAAAAATCAAGCGATGATGGGGTTTCTAGGACACTGAACACCCAGTCGTGGATGAACTTGGGAAGAGACTCTGCAATGCCTGAATCAGAGGCTTAGAGGGGGAAGGCCTGAGTAAAGGATGGCTGCAAAACATCTAGCTTTGTTCAGTTCCAATGCGGGCAGACAACTGTACCAATTGTGCAAAGAAGGATTACGATAATTTATTTTCGAAAATGAGAGCGAGTGCAATTCTGATGCTCCAATGAGAATGCGTGCTCCGTTTTATCACCCCTGATAAGCAGGGCAACCATTTTCGTGACTATGAAAAGGTGAATAGGTCAGAGAAAGTGAGAGAGCTGGCACTTCGGAGAGTGTTAGAGTATTCCAAGAAAGACTGATGAAAGGGCATTGATTACTAGGGCGCAGAAGACACTAATTCAAAATCGTGAAATCGAAAAGAGGGCGGTTGACAGTCGGTTGAGCGAACAATGTGGTTCAGTTGCATAGTTTCAGTTCACCAAGATCAGTACTGTTTATCACCAGCAATGAAGTTAATTCATCGACTTGGCACAAGGTCTATAAGCAGACAAGTTCCATCAAGTAATCACCGTAGAACACGAGCAACATTGATGATATGATGGAAACAAATTGTGTTTCGTCCGAATCGAATGATCACGAAAGCCATAATTAACACCATCGGGGAACATAGTGATCAGCACTCGGTAAATGCATGATGATAGAAACAAATTGTGTGGTGTCCCCAATGTCGCGACGTTATCACTAATTCTATGGCGCGAGTGAGCGATGAAAACATTTGGGAATGTTACCAGGAGAGGAGGGGTAGTGGGGCGAATGAAGGAGTTTCTCATAATTTAGAATGTTCTATCGCAGGTCAAAGAAGTGATAGAAAACGGAAATCTAAGAGAATTTTGGGGGAAATAGAACAGCGCAAAATGAGATCGCTCTTTTCATTCGCCGAAATTCCGCGCGAATCACAAATTCTGTGCGATTCGCACACTTCCGTTTCACGTTACACGATGTAATCGAGAGTGAGATAGATCGGGTGAGTTTCAGTTGATGCGAGGGGCGGAGTGTTGCGACCCGTGCACTGTTTAGGAGATACCAATCAGAGTTTATGAATCGGTCTCTCCATTTCACACTCATTCTCTCGCAAATCAGATAAGCAAAATTGATTGGAAATTCGAATTCGGGTCTTGGTTCCACTCTTAGCCGGTCAGAGAGGCGAGGTAGAGTGCGAAATGAAGAGACGGTGATGATTTCGCACTGATACGCGTATCTGATCTATCCAATCTACTTGACTGGCCCATCAGATAGGCGAAATAGTGTGCGAAATGATCATCGCGAACTGATACCCGTATCTGATCTATCTCATATCTTCACAAGATTTCCCAATTAGGATGGCCGTCTCTCCATTTCGCATGCTATCTCTCCATCAGATATTCTAGATAGTCTGCCAAATAAGGAGGTTGAACTGATACGCGTATCTGATCTATCGTTTCCACTACGACCTGAATCACTCTGACCGGTGAGAGAGTGGTTGAAGTGAATATACTGAGATCTCGGGCTCTAGCGCACTGATACCCGTATCTGATCTATCGTATCTCCACTCTCGGCCTTGGGGCGCGTCGGACAGATTGGGGAATGCGTGATTGATATACAGCTATCTACGCATCGAGAGAGATTATCTCGATTGGGTCTCTCGTCTCTCTCGCTTGTCTCGCCAGTGAGAGAGTGTGTGAAATGAAGAGACGAATGCCCGTATTTCCAACTCTAGGGAGCAGTGACCTCTCCATTTCGCACGCTCTCTCGCTAGATTGAGGGTGAAATAGCATGAGGAATAGGGAAAGATGGTCGAGATTGGGGAATGAAGGAGGAAGTGTGAGCGAAATATCTGCGAACTGTGAGGATTGGAGTGTGTGTGAGTAATGTTCGATTTGTGTAGCTTATTGCACGTCGCAGCCATCTCTTAACGAGTGCGAAGAGATCGAATTTGAGAGACTTCGAAAAAGTAGGATAAAGACAAACGATCGTACTAGAGATAAAACTGCGAAAAAAATAGCTAGCCGATAAAGCCTAAAAAGTAATCTCGATGCTAGAAAAATGATGCCAGATTCAATGTGATCGAAACACAGGGAGATGAAGGGAACAATGAGGCTTAGCTAGTGTGTGAGAGACAAAAGATTATGAGGTGTGAGTGATAACGTTTTGAAAGCGCGACATTATGGTGGATTTTGGAGAGAAGGCATCAATGATTGCATGCCCTTTTTTCTTCAGTGATCCGTAAAAACAAGCGAAAAAACAAGTTAAAACATGCATGCCGATCCGTTTTAGCAATGCTTTATCCAGCCGAATCCCTGCTTTCCAGCTCCTCCCCCTCCTCCTCACCTCCAAACCCTCGCCCTCCTCCCTGCCCTACTCGCTGCTGCGACTCGTCGAGTTCAAGGGTGAGCAGATCAACTATAGATCGGATATCAAAGATCAAAGATCATAGATCAATCTCCATAATACAACGCATTCTACTGTAGATGATAGGCCAACGCTGAAAGATCAAAGATCAATATTTAAATAATTAATTAAACTAATTGCAGCCAATGACGAGGTCGTCGAGCAGGACCTCAAGTTCACTGCGGAGCTCGATGACGTCAGTTGATCTTTGATCGTTGAACTTTGTAGTTTGATCCTTGATCTTTGATCTTTCGGGGGCCTCAATCGCACTCAATCTTTCCTAGTCTTAGGCGTACAGCAGCTTCTGTAGTTTGTTCAATGATCTTTGATCTTTCAGGGCCTCAACCGCACGACCGCGTGCCTCGCGGCCGTGCCGGACGCGCGCGGCGGCCGCCTGCTCTGCTCGGCGCGCGCCATCTTCGAGTCGCAGTTCGAGCCGAGAGGAGGGCTGATGGTGAGAATTGTTCTTTGATCTTTGATCTCTGAACTTCGGCCCTTCATTCTGGCAGTGTCTCTTCTACAGATGCATTAATTATCAGTGCTGAAGTTGATGTTTGATCTTTTGGATTCCTTAATAGAATTGAAACAGTAAAATTACGATCCAACTCTAGGGCAAGGACACTTTCGACGGAATCTACAAGGATCTGCTCAACTACACGGTACTGTTTCTTCCAATTTTGACCATAAACTCCCCAACATCTAGACAACTCCTTAAATACCATAGTTGAATACGGAACAGTTTCCACTAGTCTTCAACACTATAATTCGACCTCGTTCTTGTTCTGAACTTGCTCTTCCCACAACAACTAACGACTCATCCCAAATGGGAGTTGAAAGTACGATGGCTGAATCCTGATGATGAGCAACCCTCGTTGCAGAACCACCCCTGTGACCTACAGAAACACTACCATTCGCTGAACATATAATCAATCGATCGATTACAGCACTACCGTATACTCAGTCAACGCTTGCAGAACCACCCCTGCAACCACGGCAGTCCGCCCTCAGAGGGGGACGAGCACCCGCCTCCCGGCCCCTCAGCCGAAGTGATCATCGCCCTCCAGGGAGGGTTCCTGCTCTACGGCTGCCACAACTACATCGTAAGCGATCGATAACTGAGTTACCGTATCTAAGAGATACAGTATCCTCGTTGAAACATCGTTGAAGTTCTTGAATACTATGGCAAAAGCATTTAGAAGAGGGCAAAAGATGATTGGAGGTATGGGGAATTGAACCCCAGCCCTCTCGCATGCTAAGCGAGCGCTCTACCACTGAGCTATACCCCCACTTATGCACACTGCCTTGCGGCACACACTCATCCTTGCGACCTCGCCTCTCGTCCTCGAGTGTTATACTTGCCGCGAACCTTGCTCTTTCTCCTCAATCGATACAGTGCTCGATACCGCAACCGATCAAAGTGACGAGAGAACGTGTGAAATGAAAAGGCGGTAAATTTGAAATTGCAGTCGCTCGCCCTGCAACGGCCCAAGAACGAGCTCCTCTCCAACTTTGCCCTGCTCAAGGCCTTCAAGGGTGAGGAAATCGATAACCTACCGCAAATACTGTAGCTACAGTAATTCAATCGAGAACTGACTTAGCGTCTCGCAAAGATACAGTAGCCACGTACAACCAATCGATAACTGATTTAGATACCGTATCAATTGCAGTTCCCCACAGCCTCGTCTCCGAACGGGAGTGCGCCGAGACGCCCGCTCCGCCCTGCACCCTGACCGCGCTGTCGTGGAATGAGAAGAAGACACTTATCGTGAGTAGATCGTTGACTACCGTAGCCTTAGCCGATCGAGAACTGGTTGAAATTTGACTATTATTGATCGATAACTAGCACCCTGACCGCGCTGTCGTGGAAGGAGAAGAAGACACTTATCGTGAGTAGATCGTTGACTACCGTAGCTTTAGCCGATCGAGAACTGGCTGAATTTTGACTATTATTGATCGATACTTAGCACACTTATCGTGGAAGTAGAAGATGGCACTTATTGTGTGTAGATACCGTAACCCTTATCGATCGATATCTACCGTACTCGTCTACAGTACCAGCTCTATACAGGAGGAGTTCTACGAGCGCCTTACTGTAGCTGTTATCGATCGAATACTGACTTACCGTACTTCGATCGATAAAACCGTACTTTTCTAGGCGGAGGACTACGTGTGCTGCTGCAACGGGACCGGCTGCGCCGCCGTCATCGTCGATCAGGTACGGTATCGATTACGGTATTGATCTATGGCTACCGTACCTAGTGGCTTATCGACAAGTGAGTGTTTCACCTTTTGATCTTTGATCTCTGAGATTCAATCGTCTCATCTCTCCTTTCATTCTGTCAATTGTGATCTGTGATCGTTCACTTTTTGATCTCGAATGTTCCTTGATCTGTGATCTTTGATCTCTGATCTTTTAGGGCGGTCTGATCTCTCCGTTCCCCCTTCTCCGCTTCAACGTCGAATTGGACGACGCGGTCACTGCGCAGATCAGTGCGATGATCTACCCCCATGGAGGAGGGAGATATAGGATTGGTGAGGGCTTAGCCATTTGGAGTTAGTTAGGCCTTTTTAGGTTTTGAAAAAGTTTCATGGTCAGAGAATGAACGACACTGAGCAAGTCCTCATTAAAAGTCTGACAATGAAAAGTTTGATTGAAAACGAGCTTCGGTGTCCTTGCGAGGCGGTAAAGAATACAGTTTTTCAGGCAACGAAATTCAACAATGAATGTTTCAGACTACAACGGCACGACGACCCGGCGTCGCCACAACTTCAGGAACTTGGAATCCTTTGGCATGACGTGAGCTGATTGATCTATTATTCTCATGTTTTGGTCTTTGATATTTGCCCTCTGATCTTTGTTCTTTAAGCTTTGATCGTTGATCTTTCAGTGACATCGTGCTCATCTGCATGGTCTTCCTTACCTCTATCGTACTCTGATCACCCGCCCCTTAGCCCCGCCCCCAACTTGACTCTGATCCTTGATCTCTAGTCTCTGGCCTTGATCTCTAGTCTCTGATCTTTGATCTTTCGCAATGACATCGTGCTCATCTGCATGGTCTTCCTTACCTCTATCGTACTCTGATCACCCGCCCCTTAGCTCCGCCCCAACTTGACTCTGATCTTTGATCTTTCTCAGTGACATCGCTCTCATCTGCATGGTCTTCCTCACTCCCCTTGCACTCTGATCACCCGCCCCTTAGCTCCGCCCCAACTTGACTCTGGTCTTTGACCTCTGATCTTTAATCTTTAACCTTTGAGCTTTGATTTTTGATCTTTCAGTGATATCGTCCTCATCTGCATGGTCTTCCTCACTTCCCTTGCACTCTTATCACCCGCCCCTTTGCCCCGCCTCTTAGCCCCGCCCCTTAGCCCCGCCCCATCACTGACTCTGATCTTTGATCTTTGAACTTCAATCTTTCTCAGTGACATCATGCTCATCAGCATGGTCTTCCTTACGATCGTCGGTGCGATGGCACTGCTCCTGTGCTTCCAGTGGTTCTGCCAGGTGAGTTGATCTTTGATCTTTGGTCTTTGGAATTTGATCTTTGATCTTCGAACTTTAGTCTAGGTTGGACTCTTGGTAATTTCTTGGTAAAAATAGGGCGTTCGGTGGTTCTTCAAAGACCAAAGACTTTCCAGCGATTTCTATTCTGCAAAGAGTGTTGATCTTTGATCTCTTGAACGCTGAGTGATGCTGATTCAATAATGATGAAGATCAACGATCAAACTTCGATTGCAGGACACAATCGTGAACGACGCCTGAGCAGTCGCTGCTCGATCAAAGATCAAATGCCAAAGATCAAAGATCACATCTCATACCGTTATCAACAAAGAATTCTTAGAATAAATGCTGTGAAATTGAGCTTACGGGACAATGCATGACATCGAAAAAAGTTTGAATTCAAGTCACACGGCCTCAATGAGTACTATTCTAGTAGTGTATCCAACACATTCTGAATTGTCAACAAGCCAAACGGCATTTCGTTATCGAAGGTGGTGTGCACAGAAGAGCAAGGTTGAGATTGAAGCGAGTAGCGTCCTCTCTAATTCAATTCCCTGTATTGTGAAAAAAGAAGCACCCTCTGGCTTCGCTCATTAAATGCTCTTTTATGCGAAGCACTTGACCCACACCACTTTTAAACGTTGACGCTTTCGGATACCTCAAATAAAGGAATCACTTTATCGGAGTTAGATCTGTATACAACTCATATTTTTGTTTTTGTTTCAGTCTGGAGCAAGCAAATTAAATCCGAAAATAATTGATAGTTCAGTGGTTTATCAATGCATAAATTGTTGGAGAATTCAGTAATCAACGTTCGGTAATGATGATGGTACTATGACGCATTTGAATGCATCCGCGCGCACTCTGAGTTCTCCAATGTGAACGTTACGTATGAAACCAAAATCAATTCCGGATGTTGAGAAAGTAAATTGTCTCTCTGTGTGATGAGCAAACTGAAAAATATTAGAAGGTAAATATATTAGGTTGTACCATAAGTCTTGCTCGTTTTTTCTCAAAGTGGGTGCCAAGCCTCTCAATGAAGAGTGCTACTCATATGCATAGGGGTATTTCAAAGTTCCTTCGTTACACTTCCTACCCACACCCTGGTTCAATCGTGACATCAATTTCGAGGATACTAGAAATTGTCAAAGTATGCCTTGTTTCGACGATCAGAAATGCCATATGACGAAGTGCTCTGCTAAAACGACTGATCCGATCGAGTCGTTCAGGCGCTCATTTTGAAGACCAACCTTTCCTGTATAAATGTTATGAAAGGCAGAGCACATAACTATTTGATAGTTATTTTATGGAATTATATTTCGTACTACTCGATTTCGAAAATTTTCAAAAATTATCAAAAATTTCGCGACTAAGATTTTTCGATTTTTTGGAGTCAAAGGTAGATCCCACTTCACTCTCTTCTGGTATTTTTGTAGAGCCGAAGCTTGTGTATGCAGCGCCCCTAAGCTCAACCCAGACACTCTTACCTATCCAATGTAGCAAAATTTTATTTGGACTCTTTTTCTTTCGACATGTCTTGAGAAATTGCTGGTCAACTAATTACAATGAAGTCGGAGGGCCATGCTCTCAAGTGGAGCGATTAGGTAATGACAGTAGTTATCATTAGGCATGGATAAGCCAATGTGGAAAAAATTATCGAAGGAGAGCAAGCCATTGAAAATATTGGAATAAATTTTCAAATTTTAGCCATTTCATTTTATATATTTATCTCGAGTGGCCAATTGAGTAGAAGCGGCTAGCACGCAACATTCAAAAGTTGAGATGACCGTGTACTACATGATTTCAAGGGGCTGGGTAGTTTGCAGCATGAAGCGAAAAACAACGCTTCAAAGTTGCTGCTCAAAAACGAGCAAGACTTATGGTACAACCGAATAGAAATAAATTATAGCCATTCATTCCATATTTTCATGCGATTTTCCAAATTGGAGATAACAATTTTCAGACAAGTTTCTCAATAGATGCGTGTACCTGGACCAATCTTTCTGTGTCAGAGCGTGATAATTGATGATTTGTATGATCTCCGGCGATTTTGACGTTTGCACATTTTCGATACCAAATCTCTCGAGTCAGTGAAAAATAAATTTGAACTTAGTTCAGAGTAGAATTTTCCATCGTAACGATAAGAGACCGATTCAGTCAAGTCCGCCAATTGCAGTACGAAATTTAAAACTTCTGAAAAGTTGATTATACTGCAGTCATTTTCTCATCGATAACCTTTCGACAAAAGTTTCGTATTAACTTCAACATCCTCCGGCTGGAGCTGCTGAATCAATTGAAGAAGAGCTGTGCTAAAATAGATTTTTAATAATACTAGATAATTCTAAGTTGAGCGTACAAGTAGATGCTTTCACATGACTGAGAATCAATGTAATTTTCCATATCTGGAATTGTTTTCCCTTCTAGTAAGGATAAACACATTCGAATATGCTCCGTGCTAGCGCTCGCAATGGAAATTTCGCCAATTTCAGCTTGTCGAATGAATTTAAGTCGAATTTCAGATAATCGAAAAACTGTTTCACCGATGTTTCAGGCACGTTCACAATATGTGCCTGGATAGTAGGAGATTGCTTAGTGATGACGCAATCAAGACTCACTATTCCGCCACAAGCGCACCAGTCGATGCCCAATTTCTTCACAATTCGCTTAAAGCAACTCTTAAATAAATAACGTTCCACTAGTGTCGAACTTCCATCCAGATCAAATTGTAGTTGTGTTTCATCCTCATCATCTTCAGCCTGGGAATAATGGAAACATTTAAAATGATATGAACATTATTCACACACGTCTTTGAAAGAGAAGGTCATATTTTCGAACACTATTTTTGTACACGCAAGGAGTGAGAATTCAACCAATTCTTTCGTTGAATTTGCTACCTAAATTTAGTTTCGGTCAAATAAAATCAGTGAAAATGAAGCAACTTCTCTCATAATCAGCATAGATTTCTTGTCCGTGAAGCGTAATATGCAGTCGATTGCTTCCCGAGATAGATTCTGGATGTTGAACGGCATATTGCCCGTTTCTATTACGACTATAGATAGTCTGAAATTGATAAAATGAATATAGGGTTCAAAGAATGGCGTCCACCCATTGATAATTCTATCGCACAAGAAAGAGCCCGTTGGCTTTGCTCTTTCGTTTTTTCAGTAGTGCTTCGTACTCTTCTCACGATGAGATCACGCTTTCGCCTCGCGTCTCTAAATTCGCACACAATAAACGAATGACAGTATGAAAATCGTTTTTAGGCGTATGCAAACACCGTGTTGACAGTAGGGTTGGCAATTCAAGGATTCAAGGAGGCTCCAAGGATGAACTAATTAAAATGCCTCTCTCATCCTTGCGCTAGGATGAGAGTGAGACTCATTCCTTGCGCAAGGATAAGAGAGACCGGCCATCCTTGCGGAAGGATGCGAATCCTTGCGCAAGGAATGAGGGGGGAGAGGGAGAAAATGATAAGGAAATGAATCTCCCCTCCCCTCATTTTCCCTCTCATTCCCTCACTCTCCCTCTCATTCCTTGCGCAAGGATTCTCATCCTTCCGCAAGGATTTCCGGTCACTCTCATCCTTGCGCAAGGAATGAGGTGATTTGCATCCAATTGAAAAGTGATCGCAAGGCCTTGAATTGATCCTTGAATTGTCAATCCTGGTTGACAGTACATGCTCACCATGATACTAATGTACTAAGGGCAACATCGATGGATCTCAAAGAAAACGAATAATCTAACAACTACGAAAAAAAAGTATTTGCGTCAACCACCAGGACCGAAAATATGGTGTTATTGTGCGATACAGGTAGAGCTATCAAATTCATTTGGTGTTGCATACATAGTGCAACAATTCTCGCCAGCACTCAATTCTAGAGTTCGAAATACGGGTAATCGTCTCTTCATTTCACACACTATATCACCGGTCAGAGAGGCGAGATAGTGTGTAAAATGAAGAGACGATTACCCGTATTTCGAACTCTACTCAATTCCCTTTCCTTCTTTATGTATGTAAGTGAGATTGAACTGATTTCATACAGCCATCAATGAATCTGATTTATTCCCTAATGATCATCATTGTATGAAAACCGCACCCGAATCCTTGTTATTGTAGTGCCCATCGAGTCAACACGCCGACATCTATCTCATTTCTCTCTCATCAGTTCAACTTGATTAATTTCTCGTTTATCCACTCCATTTTGCACGATGCACTATTTTCCGAACCATATTAGCGTACCAACAAACCTTGCCCATTCCACTCTCAGTTTCCTTTCCTCCTTCTCCCCATCCTTTTCACGCGTTTACGACCATCCCTGAATAGGCGGATTCTGAATCGTGACCCCTGAGTACCATTTGGTTGTCTCTCTCTGTTCTGCACACTATCTCGCCTTGTATAGCCGGTGAGAGATCAATGGATGTGAGGATAGGCAGACCACAGCTTCTCGGCGAGTACCATTTCAAGCGAAACTCTTAGTCGACACGCGTGAAATCGATCGAATTTCTCAGTTTTTCTTATTTTGATTTTAATTTTCGAAATGATGCCCTATCTCGACCCTTCGGAGAGCTATGCGCTGCATAATGAGAGTGGAGGTGAATATCTTAAAATATTAATTCGTTTATTAATTTTAACTAATGAAGTCAATCCAGGGAGCGTCATGTCCCCAACGGTCTCCAGCTTCTTCCTATTCCGACGGTACTTTGACATGACGGGATCGGTACGCCAATTTTATCCTTAAAATTCCGACCGCATCTGTATCAAAAGAACTTCGATTTTGGAAAAATACAGCAAAAAGAATCCTGAAATAGCGTTTCAACATCCCCGTAGACGATGTATCACAATTCCTCGGCTCCTTAGAAGTTCCCTAGTATTCTAGAATCAGCCTTTGCGAAATTTACAACCGTCGCTAGACTAGCTGGTACATCATAGTTACGATCTACTCATGATCTTGCCATCAGGATCTATTTCATGAAATGAATCGATGGCCCCCTTTCAGTGCCTCGGCCTCGTCTTCTGTTCTTGTCACCTCGCCCTGCTAACGTATCTCGTGATCAAGAAGAACGGCAAGAGCTACGAACTACTCGTATCGCAGGTTAGTGAACTCTTCTGTTTTCTCGGTCAGGCTTCTCTGATTGCAAAGCGAGATCGGGGTTGAGAATGCTAGCTACGGAATACCCGGAGAGAACTGCACTTACAACTTACGTAGTGATCGAGATGAACTCTTTTTTTCATAATTTTGCTGTAATTTTGCTGTGCATAATTGAAGAAGAAGTTTGAACTCTGATTTTTATCGTACGTGTGAAACATATTGTTAGTGAGCCCAACTCACTTACTTGATCAAGAATAGCTGAATAGATTAATGTATTTCTATTTTTCCTTCCCATTTTAGGCAATCATTTCCGTCATCACCCTTATCCTTCTCATCTCCGGCTGCATCCTGGACATTCTCGATGACTATTTGCCGGACGTCCTGCTGTTCTTTCGAGCCTACGTTTGGCTGTTTATGGTGAGTAGATCCACCTAATATTGCATGATGTCTTGCTGCTTTATCGGGGATAGAGTGGTGAGGGTGAGAAACTGGACATCCTCGATGACTATCTGCCGGATGTGCTGTTGTTCTTCCGAGCTTACGTTTGGCTGTTTATGGTGAGATCATTCTTCTTTTTGCTCTCAAATTCATTCAACTTCTGACAACCCAGCAGTCTCCAGAACTCACGAGTCTCTCTTGTTTTCAGTCATGATCGATGTATTTTCCAGGTCAACTCCCTGATGGGAGCGTACGGTAACCTTGTCGTCGTGCTGTGCCTGGACCGATACGTCGCTATGCACCGTCCACTCTACTACAGGAACTCATTTGCGAAGAGGAGGGTACGGTAGTATTGATTTATTGAGGGGGTTGTGTAGGGGTGTTGCGCTGTTCTATCGAAACTCTATCGCGATGAGAAGGGTACGATACTATTGATTGTTCGACCACAGTTCCATCGAATTCAGGAGGGTACGATATTATCCAGTGGTGTTCATTTTTAGTTTCGCAAAACCTGATAAGAGCGAAAAATATTCAGTATTCAGTATTTGTTCAACCGATGAAACATATCGTTCGAACTGCAAAACTAAGATGCGACACATTTACCCTCTATCTGTTGCACTTCTTCCTCGTTTACATAACTTCCTTCTTGAAAGACGAGCTGTTCATTTGACTATTACCTAACCAGTTCCTTTGTTCCTCTTAAATGTCTAATCAGTCTGCTTTTTCATACATTTCTTCCATTCTCAGAAATGGTAATCCCTCATTTTACCCTTTCTCTAGTCGGACGAACTAGCTCCTTAGCTAATTTTGCATTCTAATTCAACCTGCTTTTTTACAAATTTTATTCAATATCAGATGCGCTACTCCCTCATTCTCGGCTCTCTGCTCATCGGTCTGCTCACGTGTCTGCACTGGTTGTGGGTGAATACGATCAATGAGGAGGGTGACATCGTGGAAAATTCATCGGTATGTATGCAATATTTACCTCAATACGCTGCCATTCATGACAGATAGATGCGAAAGTAGTCGAGAGAGGGGTTTCTCACTAATTTTATGACATGGATGGCTGTGGGTGAACACGATAAATGAGGAGGGAGATATCGTGGAGAATTCGAGTGTAAGGCATTGTTTTGTCCCGCCTATGGCCTACTAGCAGATTGAATCGACTTCAAAAGCGTGAAAAATAGATAGTGAAACTCACTTGGAAACAACTGATTCGATTTCATAAATTTTGCAAAACATTTGATCTCGGGCGGGCTCGAACCGCCGGCCTTCTGTGTGTTAGACAGATGTGATAACCACTACACCACGAGATCGCTGGGAAGGTAAGCGCGCGCGTGAGATAGAATGACGCTCTTTTTGCCCTCTATTTTGCATTGAAAGGAGGCTTTATCTCACATCTTATGGAATACGAAATCTTACCTTCAAATTAGAATTCGAAATACGGCCGTTTCTTTATTTCACACATTCTCTCGTCCATCTGACCGGTGAGAGAGTGTATGAAATGAAGAGACTTAAAATAGAAATAATATCATTTGCTCCAGATAACCGATGACTGGCAGTACAACCTCGTTCGAGCTCTTTCATATCTGCTGAAGTACCTCGTTCCCGGAGTGGCTATGGTGTGTTAATGTTCCCTTCGTCGTCATTAGGTAGAAAGAGCGAGTAAAGAGCGAGTAAAAGGAAGAAAGAGCGAGGTGGATCATAGGGCGAAAAAGACCTCGTCGGGGCAAAAGACCATCCTACCTGCTAAACTACCTCGTTCCCGGAGTTGCGATGGTATGTTTGCAAATCTCCTCTCACTATCTCTTTGCACATGCTCTTACAACGGTTGGTGGGAATCAGAGGTATCAGCACTGGCAAACAACGATATTTGGAACTCTGAAGAAAGCCATGAGAGATGATGTGTCTGAGAGTTCAAGCGAAGACCGATATCAATATCGTGAGTAATTCGAGAATGCGATAAATTCCAGTCGACAATCACGTGGGCGAACATCCTCTTCCTGCGGAGATCTGTGAGGTTGGTTTACTCTTAGAAGCAGTTTCTCTGTTTCTCTTCTATCTGTAATTACCCTAGATAGTTCCTTTAATCCTCTTCCTGCGGAGATCCGTTAGGTTGGTTTACTCTTATTGTTAGAAGCAGTTTACAATTAGAAGATGTTAGAATTAGAAGAAGAAGAAGATCAATTAAGATGTTGTTTGTCTGTTTCTCTTCTATCTGTAACTAATCTAGTTTTTTTCCTCTTCCTGCGGAGATCCGTCAGGTACTGATTTATGTTGAAACTAGGCCATGTTCAGTGAAAACAAATGTTAGGAAGACCCTCAAAGGCCTCAAGTTTTGGTTATTGTTGCAGTGCATCTGAAATCGCTGAATCATCAAGCCCTTTCTGATACATTACCGCTGAAACACATCTTGAGACCGAGTTGGATTTGTAGCAATCCTTTACTTGGTTGATGAAGAATAACTCATGATTTGAGATCTAAAACTACAATCAGATAGCACTCTTTCAGATCCTACGACGACGACCTGCGCATCGCCCGACAGGAGAGCATGGACGCGGTCGTCAGTAACCATACGGTGGGTCTGACGAAACTTTCTCAATAGTTGTCGCGGATTGCTTCATAAAGGAAGTTCAATAACTAGAGACAGTAGGGAATGAGAAAATTATGGAATGCGCATTGCCCGTCAGGATAGTATGGATGCGGTCGTGACCAATCACACGGTCTGTGAGAATTTTCTTCATTGTGTTGGTTTTGCTCTCTGCAGCTTCTAGCATCACTAGATGGATTTGGTTGGGATGGCAAAATGGCCTACGAATCGCCCGTCAGGAGAGCATGGATGTGAGCAACCATACGGTCTGTTATTTCACTGTTCGTTTTACAAGTTTTTTTGTAAGTTTTTTGAGTCCAATTGCGACAAGGAATTGTGAAATTCGAATGTTTTGCTTACAAGAATGCATCGTGAAACTTATTTTATGTTCATCAACTGGTTTTTTCATTGTCATCTTGTTGTGCGCACTGGCCCAGTGTTTCATACCTTACCGTTCCTTCCTCAGAACATCTCCCGCATCTCCGTCTTCCTCGCAGTCACCTTCATCGTGTTTCCTTAGCGTCTTAAACCTCTAATTAGATAGATAATGAACTAATTAACATAATTAATGGGTTACTAATTAGCTTAACTAATCAATACTCCAATTAAGAACATCTCCCGCATCTCCGTCTTCCTCGCCGTCACATTCATAGTGTGCAACTGGCCGTACGCAGTGATCGACTACTTCTATGATGAGGAGGTGAGAGATTAACCTATTCCACCACAAATTGAGTTAAAAAGACTGTGAAATAACAAAAAAATGCACCTTGACAGCTCTAAACAGAGCTCTTATCGTTAATCTCGTGAGAATCGTGTAGAGCCGTGATGGAGATCATTTATGATGAGGAGGTTAGAGACGAACAAGCGTTCTAGCGTGTAATCTAGGTTGAAGTCTATGAAAATATGCTTAGTGAGCACTATCTAAAGATCTAGCAAGAGTCGTGTGCAACTGGCCGTACGCAGTCATTGATTACTTTTATGACGAGGAGGTTAGCTTTTCAGTATAAATTATATACTATTAGTTCCTCGGTAAAGAATGAAAAGGACAGGTTCACATGTAATTTATTCGGATATCTTTTTCGAATGGTATGAGAGAAGATACTACAATAAATGTTGAATTTCTTAGTTTCATAAATTGGAATGAGTTTCAGAACCGCTGTGAAAGCATTGAGATTCTGCAACGTTAATTCGAGGGGATTTTATCGTCTGAAAAAAAAGAAATGGGAATTTCAGCTAGTATCGAACACGCCCTACGCCATCGTCGTGCTCATCATTCCGCACGCTCTCTCATCTTTGATGAGGGAGAGTGCGGAATGAAGAGATGACTATCCGTTTTTCGAGTTCCGTCAGAAATTAGAATGTGCTTCAGAGACTCGTTACAAGATGTTGAGATTGTGCAATTTTATTAGAAAAATACGAAAAAAATACGTATTTTCAGCTCGAATCGAACACGGCCTACGCCATCGTCGTGCTCATCATCAATTTCATGCAGGTTCGCATCGAATTTTGAATTTAGTTGAGTCGATTAAATGAGTTCCACACATTCCACCAATACAGTAGAAACCCTGCTTGGACATTGTAATCGATAGCCGATGTGAAAAAATAGGAAAATTAAAATAAAGCCAATAGCAAAATCAAATCATCACAGATTGTCTACATTCAGCTGAACCTGCTCTTCTTCTCTTTGTGTTCTTCTGTGTATAGAAGAGCGTTAATGCATGTGTTGAAGGTGCGTATCGAACGGGGATCACCTAGGTAGAAAGCTTGACTAGCGTTGTACTGACTGGTAGTAGCGTAGCGTTTGGGCTCGGGTACTCACTGAACTTGCTGATCTTCTTCGTCCGTTCGTCGCTTTATTGGATGATGCACGCACTCAAGGTGGATTAAGATGATCTTACTTGTTGAGTGTTTGTCTCAGTGTCATGAACAAGTATCGTTGAGGAACGGGAGTTTTTTCAATGAATTGAATGCACTGATTGCAGAAACCCGTCAACCTCTTCCTCGCTCTACTCGAACGACTACGTGCCTTTCTCGCGTGGAGAAGCAAGTCGAGAAAGATTCATCACGAAGATCGATTGATTTCCCTATCGACGGATTCGAATTCTGGAGTCTCGGCGAAGACTGTGTTTACTGTTTGTTGAACCTATTACTGAGTGCTTCAAAACTATGTACGGGCATTCCATTATTTGACGAACGAAGTAGCGAATAAAGGATACATTCAGTTTCATTTAACGTAGATAAACTTGAACGTTGTTGAATTTCGTACATCCAATCGATTGAGGAAAGCGAAAGACCAGTGAGCCTAGCTCTGCTCTCATCTCAAGGGAATTCCATGGCTATTTGAGCAGGCAACGCAACACCGCACGTTTTCGCTATCACTATCCTGCCAAATGAGGGAGAGAAGAGGGAAAGCGACACCAAAAAGCCAAGCACTATCCAGTATCCTCCACCCCAAGGATCACTTTTACTGCCACACAAGGGCGCGCGCACTAGGAATGGCCTAGGAACCGAACCGCGTGCTCTCTTCGCTCGGTATTATCTCTCATAGGCTTGCTCGATGAGAGAGGACGTTGCCTGAGAACCGCAAGACCATCGAGTTCTATTCTAATATCCCGTTTTCTATCACCGAGGGCGAGAGAGTGCGCCTACCGAGGAGAGTTGATCTTCATTTCAATACGAACCGTGCATCCCTGTGCTTGCAACGACGTTGTGCACTTGCTTATCATTCATGCTTATTATTCCCGTTCTAATTATGTTCCGTCCTCTTCCCCCTCCATGTAAAGAGAATAGGCGGACGCTTGCCATATCGAGATGTTCTGTTCTTTCGACCCTTCGTTGCTCAACGATTTCTTTGTTTTCTGTTTCCGTTGTGTTTTCTCTCTCTATTATTTTCACTTAACGACTCATTTCTCATTTGTTGCAGTAGAGGTGTAGTCGGAAACCATTCCTCTGAGTGCCGATGATGTCCCTCTTCCTACTTCTCATCTCTTCCTCCATACAACCAGCCGAATCCTGTTTCCCAACCTCTGGCACCATTCCATCGCCAGTTAGTGAGTGTTTATGTAGCATGTTAAAAATTCTCCTCTCATTCCTTTTCCAATCAAATGATTCGTGGTCTATACGATACAAGTAACACCGACTGACTGAAAATTTTGGTGTTTTATCACTGACATTCAACCTGACATTGCACTACTCATTCGCTTGGTGATTAGAATATACGGTGAAACAAAACTACATCTTTTCTCATTTCACATCTCCCTCTTTCGTCGATTGCCATTGCCCCTTGCATAAGTGAGATCAACACAACGGCTTGAGGGCAAATCGAAAAGTGAAAGGGTCGCGCACGATCGTTCTTTTATCCGTTTGAGCCTGTAGCAGCATGATAATATTCATGTCTCATTGAGTCGCACTCCTCAAGATTAAACAATTTCAGCATGCAACGTTATCTGCTATCAGCCGTTTACTCAACATAGTTACGGCGTGTCTCAAGCCATTTTTATGTACCATAGCCATAACCTCTACAATTTCAGCCTGCAGTGCCCTCTGTCCTGCCGGCTCCATCGGTGTGGGACCAGGGCTAACTGACACCCCGTCGACCACCCCAGCTGGATGCTCAGTGCGCACCTTCACTTGTCCGATAGTCCCAAATCCAGTTGGCGCACCGTTCACGATGGCCACTATCACGGTGAGCCATTTCACGGGACGTTAGATATGGTTCGATTACCCATGCCTAAGAACAGTATCTTGCAAAAAACATCATCATGCTATCAGCAATGCCTTAGAAATAACGATCTAAGATAGGAGATATGGTGTAGGATGGGGTCTGATCATGGGTGGGGCTGACCGACACCCCGTCGACCAACCCGTCTGGATGCTCAGTGCGCACCTTCACTTGCCCGATAGTCCCAAATCCAGTTGGCGCACCGTTTACGATGGCTATTATCACGGTAGGATTTCTGGAACTTCTTCATTATCGCTCGAAATAAGACAATAGTGGATGGGAAGGTGTATTCCCAAAAATGAATGCTCTCGGTTCATGGTTTCCATTTGTTTGCGTTACCTATGCGGTCTTATCTGACACCTCAAATCAGTGAGTGATTTCTTTATTTTTTTATCGCAACAGCATAAGGCTCTTGAAAAAAAGTTATGTGTACAATGGAAGCGCGCTCATAAACTGCTTTTCTAAAAAAAAAGTTTCGCTTTCAGTACAACGGCGGCCCTGGTGCGGTCACGATGACAGGAACGGTGGGCACCGTAGCCACTCTGGTAGCCACTTGCAATGCGGGAGGAACGGGATTTGTGTACATGGGCACAGTGATTTCCTCGTTGACCTGCACCAATTCTTAATGTTTTGTGAAATTTGAATTGAAAATGCTTCATGTATTTTGAATACGTGGATCCAAGCGTGTATATCAGAAGAACCATGTCATCTGAAAACCGATTACTTGCTTACCATTGAATAAGTGAGTAAAACGAGTTTCCTTGCAAAATGTTTGTACTGATTTGAGGCGTTCTCAATTCCTTTGTTGGTTCCGCACACGTTTACCGAGAGGGAGAGGCAAGACGAGTTAGGAACATCGACATCGCTTGGCCGACTTGGAAACTTTAGAGAGAACGATTTTGCTCAGATAAACAAATGCGGTATGCTAGAAGATGATATTCTAAATGATGATAGGCAAAGCCGAAGAGCCTAGGGAAGCGCGCTAAGGAGTGCGCTCGCCCTTGTATGGCAGGGAAAGTGATCCCAGGAATAGGCGGACAAGAAATAACTCTCTCCTCTTCACCCACTCTCTCACCGCTCTTACCTGTGAGAGTGTATGAACTGTAGAGATAATGCCAAGCCATCCCAAACGCTTGCGTGATAGTGTACCGTATCGAGTTGGCTTTGCGGTGTTGCCTCCTTGCCAAATGGGATGAGAATAGACGCACTTAGCGCACTTCCCTCGGCACTTTGCCTATGTCTAAGAGTTCGAAATACGGGTTATCATCTCTTCATTTCACACACTCTCGTTTCCATGACCGATGAAATGGTGTGTGAAATGAAAAGACGATGACCAGTAATTCGAGAAACTATCATCTGATCTCTGATTCAACTACCAAACAACGATTATGAATCACGCCGTCCCTTGATTCCTTCAGCGAGTGGGATCTTTCCTGGTTGGTGGCCCACACTCTACCGGTCCAACCAAATGAAAGAGGAAGGAGTAAGAATGGTAGCGAGAAATATTATGTAGGAAAAGCCGGGGCCATAAAACAGGAAGCTGCCAGAGAGTGAATACGCTTCTTGAAGTAACAATTACAACGATACGAACTGCTATTATTGATTATTGTTCTATTGTATACACTATCAACGTAAGTTCAGTTCTTTCAAAGTTTCTGTTCCCTGTGAAACATATTGGTCTGGGCAGTGAGATCTGGGCAATAATTTCTGTCCAATGTTGACTTCCACACACCCCACTCACTTTTTGGTCATTACAGTAAATGATAGGTTTACTACTTTTAGATGCAACTTTCTGATAAGATTTCCATTCAACTTACTTGTTCTGGTTGGTTGGACGGGAATCTTAAAAGATGGCCAAGACTTAGAACGAATAATTTCTCAGAATTTTATCCCGAATTGTTCTTGAGTGTTTGTCAATGGATTCCAGCAAGATATTGCGAATAACAAAATCGACTTGAATTTATCAAAACTGTGAATCTCAACATTTCCTCAAAAACAAACAAAAGTAAAGTTATGCCCCCGAATTTTCCTCAATCGCTCAGTTTGTTTACGCGAATCTCAACGTTTTTATCGGTGAAGGGAGCGGAGAGGAAAATGTACCAAACTAGCGAACCAGAACCTCGCTGATGCCGTTGAATAATGTTTCCCATCCGTTTCAGGTATTAGATGCTCGTTTTTTGTTCTCCTAAGTAGACATGATAACTCGATTTTCATCCATATTAATGGATAAGCGTGCCTTTCTCGAGTCTTCTGAGAGATTAGCCAGGAAAAGTGAGGAGGTGTATTAAGGAAACGAACTTGTGATAGCGTGCTATGTGATTACTATTGTTGTTGCTTTAATTTGCTACTTTTGTATTCGTGGTTGTCGGTCAGGCGCTTCTTCGATTTTTGGACCAGACTATTCTCACGGAGTATTATCTCACTAGCTTTCTCATTCCTCGCTTCACTTTTCACTCAACGCTGTCGAGTCTGGGCCAAAATTCGATGAAGTTCCGTCGGTCATATCACAAAGATGCTCTCGAAGGCAATGGGGGGAGGAACTGGAAGCAGAGTTTTTTCATGATACTGGTCTGGGTCATGATACATGGAACATTAGCTACTGGGAAGAGAGAATGGATCACATGAACACATTCGCTAATTTTATGAGATCTGACAAGAGGAATCTGGAAAATTCGAATGGTGTTTCACATCGACCAGCTCAATCCATTATCTGAAATTCCAATTGCGTTTCAGAGCTGTCATAAATTCTCGAACATCCGCTTCAGTTGATCATCTCTCGCCCGGTCGTATCTACCCACAATAATTCGAGAATTGAATATACCAGGAGTGTGCAAAAACTTTCACACACTCGTATTACACAATGCTGTCTCGCCGGCTAGACAGACGAGAGAGCGTGTGACATGGGGAGTACGCGACATCTTTTTTCCCCACTGTCCATTCTTTCTAGTCTTTCTTGTGATCTCTGCCGCTCCGGATGTCTGTGTCCAATAGCCGCTGGGGAAATGGAGAGAACGTTTGCTTTTTTTTATCATTTCGAAGTATTCGAATGGGCGAGGACTTTGAATGCGTGTCGGCATCCCTACTGCAGGATGTCGAGGAATAGTGTAGCAAGGGGAGATGCCGGCCTGATAATCATCATTTGACTGGGTATCTCTCCTCATAATAGTGTGCTCATGTAAATACTAATTTATCTCGTTAAATTGATCGATAAGATGTCGAGTCCCAGCATGCGTGTCTGTTTCTTTCTATTCAGTGAGAACCTTGGTACGGAACTCCTCAAAGTTACCTCTTTTTCTGAAATACGTAAAATAGACGATCGCTGTGTACTCTCATCCTTGTCCTTCTCCCATCTTGTCCTTTGCCTTTCTCCCCGACGATCGTAAAAAAGCAGACTTTCGTTTTTGGATCGTAGCATGTTGCGAGGAGAAATGTTTCGATGGCATGAATGAGCCACACGTTCACTCTGCGATTGTATTATTTTCTGATCCTGCAGGGAGCAATACTACTCTGTGGATGTTGTTTTGAATTGTACTTCGCAGATTTCATGACCAACACTGGAGCTGATCACGAGATCTTAATTTGCTTGTTACCTACGTATTCTACCACCAAATCTACCGAATCACTCTGTCAGTGAGCGGCACGGCATTCGGATTTCATCGATGAAAGCAACGCAGATAATCAAGAAGAAAGACGAGAGCCAAGAGAGAAAAGGGAATGCGGGGAAGTTTCTCCTCTAATGTTGTGGAAAAAGTGGGGGAGGCAAAGAGGAGGAGAAGATATTCTCGGGAAAAGACAAAAGCAAGAAAGGGGAGAAGTGAAAGTTGATGGATGGGTGCAACTTGAAATGCGAAGATCTGCTGTGGTATTCGCGTGATCAAGGAGGAATACTCACAAATGGTGCTCCCACGACTTATCACAATTTTCCTAGAAAACCCCGTTCTGTCAAGATTTTTCCGGAACCGCTCTCTTGGAAACGTCGGAGTGGAATGAGACGAGTGGGAAAGAGGAGAATGAGAATGAGAGAGTCGGAATGACAGAGATAATTTCTCCTCTCTCCCTCTCATTCTCAACGCGTTTTCATTCCACACTATCTCTTTCCAAGAGAGCGGTTCCAGAAAAATCTTGACAAAACGGGGTTTTCTCAAAACACAATTCCGAAATGACTTTTATGAAATATTTTTGACCAAGTTATTCTTCCACGAAATAATTTTCCCAAATAATTGTGACATGTCGTGGGAGCACCCTCACAAATAGGTACACCGTAGCTTCGTGTTTGAGACGATATTGTTCAGAACGAGGTTGCATAATCACTTTCGGCTGAGAACCCTCTGGATGAAAGGCATTTGTGTAATTCGGCAAATTCACGCAAAAAGAACATGAAAAAGCACCACAACGAGGCCAGAGTACAGTGGTACTGGGCCCGAACCAATGTTGCATTGACGCTTCCCGCCAAGGCTAAGTGCAACTTATGACAGCACCGGATCGCAATGGCATCTATCAATCAACATTTGTCTCTCGCCAATCAAAGTTATTATCCTTCTTAGTCTCCTAATTAGAGTGCGATAAGGCAGAGTTGCTCTCCTCACTTCACACACTCACTGACCGGTCAGAGTGGCTAGAGATTGTGCCGAATGAGGAGAGTCAACTCTTGCTTTCCGCACTCTAGCCCTAATGACAGCGCCAAGGCCGATCATAACTTCCTAGAAGTGATAAGAACTCTCCGTACATAGATGAAGAGTGAAAGGGCAAAGCGCGCGAAGTGGGGGAGTGCGTGCAGTTTAACGTAGAAGGTCATCGCGTTTATCCTCTGATCTCTGCTGTCCCGGGAAGGTAACTGGGTAAGAAATTTCCGGAATTTTCGGAATCTTGTGAAGCTCCATGAAAGAAAGAATATGTTTCACTGATTATATAAATTAGATTGTCTAACTCAGGTTTGGTAGTCGCGGATGGATGGTGGGTAGGCTCTCTTTCGGTTAATTCCACAATTAACTACCGGGATCGGCCGCGTTCGACTTCCTAGTTGCGATGCACGGAGAGTGATAGTGAAAGGAGCTGAAGGAAAGTGTGAGTGCACTGTGAACTCTGGAGATCTCATGAGCTAGTCTGGCTTGACTCAGTAGGAAAGTAACCGACAATGAGGCCATCGAGATCAACCTGGCAACCCTACATTTAATGGGAACGGGAGTGGGCGGACAGGCTCGAGAGGTGCAGCTTGACTGTTTTTTCATCGCTAACCTGCGGCGCGGTGAACGGGTTTTTGGAGCTTGAGGGATCCTTGCTATCCCACTTTCTTAGGCTTTTCCCCTCTTCACCCTCTTTATCGGCGATACGCGCGCCCTTTCCCTCCACTTTCATTATCTCTAACTTTCACCTCGCTTGATCAGCAACAGTAGCGTATACTTACCGTCTCTACATCCTTAGGCTTCTGGAGCGATTTAGGATGCTGATCGTGATTACCTTTAACTCAACCTTTCCCTCCACTTTCATTATCTCTAACTTTCACCTCGCTTGATCAGCATCATGTATCTTGCACGGTAGACGATGAGCTTCGTATTTATTTACCAATTTGTACGCTGAGTTCAGCCACTCATGTCTGATTCGTAACTCTATGTTTCCGAACAAGACTCTATTGTTCCCAAACTTGCACTGTAGACTATGAGCGCCTATCCTTTGTAGCGAACTTGGCACTTGCATTCTGGCTTTATTTCTAGGGAATTTTTTTGCCTATCATTATTACGCATTTCATTCTGCATTGACTTTCGCCTTGCATGACTGTATTGTAACTCTATGGTTTCGAACCGACCATTCTTATTTAAGTCATGCTGCATGCACGCGCGCTCCTGCCAACACTGTCGACCATCATCATCATTTGTCCTTATCCTTCTTTTATCCTCGCACGTACTTTTGCAGCGATTTCTGCATGAAACTTTCGTCATTCATGCCTATGTCGACTACACAAACAATGCATGAATGTTCCAGTTATGCTCCTGCCGGTTGGGCACATATTTATGCACCTGTTTCCGTAGCGATTTCTGCATTGAATTATACATTCCAGTTATGCTCCTGCCGACACTGTCGGCTATGCACCTATTCGTGCAACTAACCTCATATTTCCGTAGCGATTTCTGCTTTGAGTTTGTGGTTTCTCCATAGATATTATCGTTCCAGTCATGCTCCTACCGGCCCTGTCGTCGGCCATCATCATCATCACCATCAGCACTATCAGCAGCGCTACTGAATATGCGTCCCACCTCGTGCCTCCGCCCCTTACCGTAGCTGCGTTGGGAGACACGGTGGAGGTTCGGATTATTGATTATCGATCGATTTTGACACATCTATCAAGACTATCGTCAACTTGATGTTGTACTGGACCATCTTAGTCAAGCCAAAATTGGAACGAGAGAAAAATTTACAAAGACTGTAGATTCAAGAGTAGAGTTAGGCAATCAAGAGTTGCTCTTCTCATTTCACACTCTCTCTCACCGGTCAGAGTGGCGAGAGAGCGTGCAGAATGTGGAGAGTCAACTCTTGCTTTCCGCACTCTAGTAGGCTCTAATGTGCATGGCAGGTCCGGATGGCCGATGAGAGAAGACAAGTGAGCGAGAGGAGGGTGTTCAAGAGGCAGGCTGGCAGAGGCAATATCGGAGGATGCGGAAACATGCAGTTGGGAATGGTGAGCGTACTTCTCTGGTTTCTTGAAAGAACGATTGAGTTTCACTCATTCCTATCGCTCAGGGTTGCGTCGTGTCTGTACTTCTGCATTCTCGAAATATGAAAGCAATGTTTTGGACTTGTTTAGAGCGCCTAATCATTGTAAGATTTAACACTGCATCTAGGAAAGGTTGTAGCTAAAATGGCTTACGGTGAGTTAAAAAAAATGGAGTCTGCACGTTTGCTTGTTTCTTGTTACTCTGGTCGATGATTGAGAACCGGCTCGTTTTAGTTTGCTTTATGTTTCAAATCTCCTTTTAATCTTTGCTCTGAAAGCAGAAGAACCGCAATGAATTCCTAGACGTACCTTGAATGTGTTTCATACGTAGTATTATAGTTCAAACTCATTCTCAGGCTGCTAGCATCCACCCTGCCAATGAAAAATCAATCAATCGAAATCGAGAACAACTGCAATATTTCAGATAATGCAACGCGTAGTGAGCCCGCTGCTGTCACGAAATCAGACAAAGATCGGAGATATTGCTAGGGTAAGTAAATTATCATTAATAACGGCAGTACCCTCAGCTATCTGCATACTGCAGGCATTCGATTGATAACTTTAAATTATCAACCCTATTCCAGATAGTCCAACAAACCGTACAACGAGCGACCGGCAAATCGTTCGAGATCTTCATGGGAAGAGGCGATATGGTCACGGCCTCTCATCAGATGGAAGCGGGAACCAGCTGCAGGTTTGTGCTTAGAACATGCCTTGTCAGAAGACCTTGTCAATGTAAACGGAAATTGGGGGGAAATTGGTAAAATGGGATAAAATGAGTAGCAAAAGGCGACATGGTCACGGCCTCGCGTCAGATGGAGGCGGGAACCAGTTGCAGGTTTGTAGTAGTTTCTTTTTTTCTTTCTTACCAACAATGCTCAACAAACTTCCACTCTTATTCGTTACTCTCACCCGACTTCAAACGTTCTCGACTTCTAACGCCCCTACATAGAACGACTCGATTTATGCGAAATCAAATGACGATTTTGAACGATCTTTATACTGCCATATTCCAGGATGCGCATCGGGGACTACTACACAACCGTCTACGAAACACCCGTCCAGTATGATATCACCAATGCGGCTCAGGAGCAGTTCCTGTCGAATATCGATTTTGGCGAACCGCTCGGTGAGAAACACTGTCTTCCCTACGGTTGATTCAAAACAAATACACTTCTTGAAACATATCGAATGCGAACTTATTGCAGGAGGTTCCGGCTACCCCGGACAGGAGGCATTCCCGCATCTGGTCGGGCCTCCATCGGTAAGTTTCGTACACTTTTAAGTGTTCACGTAATCTTCTCTCGAATTTATTGCATTGTTTGCAATCAGGGCAACTCCTGTGGTTCGACAAAACAGTCTAGGTTTTGCTTGCAACGAATTTCTATTGAATTCGGCCAAAACAGTGCTCCCTTCATACTGTCAACTCAGGGCGAGTCCGGTGGATCCTCATCTGGAGGTTCTGGAGGTTCATCTGCTGGAGGGTCAGGAGGAGCACCAGGCTCTGGAGCAGATGCAGGCGGGTCATCGGGCGGTAGTTCATCCGGAGGCCCTGGCGGAAGTTCCGCAGCCAGTAATGCCGGAAGAGCGAGACTCGGAGGATGCGGCAATGCGCAGCTGGGAGCGGTTAGTCGGCATTGCGATTGTTAATTTCAACCTCTCTATTACTAAACACGAACAAAACAAAGCGTAAGTTTCAGCTGAATATAAATTCTAAACAAGTCTCTGGGATATGTTTCACGCTCCGTAGATATGTGTAACTGAAACAACTTGACAATTTTAGCAGCTTAACTTCCTCAAAAAATGCAATTTACCCTCAGGCTACAGAAAACATATTGCAGGTCATGAACCGAGTTGCGGGTCCGCTGCTCTCCCAAGGTCGGCTGAAGATGGGAGACATCGCCAAGGTACTGTAATTGTAGTTGTATTGATTTCATGAGTAAATACCAGAAGAGGGTACTGAAACTATCAGGATATGATTCAATGCTGGAGTAGTGGTAATGTTGTACTGATCAGATTACAGTCCGATTACGGTATTTAATCAATTGCTAATTCGGTCGGATTACGGTAATCAATCAATCGGTATTTCAGAGACTCCAGACATCCGTGCAGCAAATGACCGGCAAATCGTACGAAATCATGATGGGCAAGGGCATGATGGTTTCGTCCTCGTATCAGATGGATGATATGACTAGCTGCAGGTACGGTAGTAGTATCGATTGGGTTACGGTAGTAACGATCGGTGCACGATTGATGTGCTCCGTCTATCAAATGGATTAGCTGTATGGTATTGATTATTGAGTGATTATAAAAAAAACTGAGGAGCGTGAGAGAGACGCGCGAGGGGGCGGGGCTTGAGCCTCTTCTACCCACTGGTCTATGACCCGGCGCCTGTGGAGAGCGCTCGAGGGTACACAGGACGTGCGAACGAAGCCATAATCGAAAACCAATCTGTCAGGGCCTTTTCCAAGACCCAGAGACCATTTTTTGGAGACCTTCCGGGTAAGGAAAGTTTCTACGTGCTCTCAAAAGAGAGAAAATGTCTTGAGTGGATGAATACGGTAGTATTGACCGCATTCCAGGATGCGCGTTGGCGAGTACTACACGACCGTCTACGAGACGCCCGTGCAGTACGATATCACCAATCTGGCCGAGGAACAGTTCATGTCGAATATCGATTTCGGAGAGAAGCTCGGTTAGTCTGTTGTTTCATATCTGAAAAAAATTTTTCTTGCATGTACACACTTCCATTAATGATCATTAATGACTTCGAAACAGACTTGTGATCAATAACATTGATAAATTCCAGGAGGCTCCGGCTATCCCGGACAGCAGTCGTTCCCTCGTCTGTCCGAGCCTCCGGCGGTTAGTTTCATCAATTATTTAAAATTGGTTTCCAATTTGTTTCTTCGTTTTTCACATGAAACTGCTCATCGACTTCCGACAAAACCATTTTCTTGCAGAGCCAGCCCGGACACGCCCGTCTTGGTGGATGCGGCAATGCGCAGCTGGCAATGGTGAGCTTTGCCTCAAGGGTTTAGAAAGTCCGTTTGAAGGTTTTTTCATCGGTTTAAAAACTCGAAAGGAATCGACCTCAATTTCGTGAATAATTGACAGACTGCCATCCGAATTTCGTAAACTCGAATAGATTGAAAATGCGTTTTGCAGATCATGAATGACGTCGCTGGCCCCATGCTCATGGCGCCTCAAGGCAGTCGGATGAGGATCGGAGACATTGCTCAGGTACGGTATTCAGTTCACGATAGTCGGATGATACGGTAGCTGGATTACGGTAGTCGAACTATTGATTTCAGAGACTTCAACAAGCCGTGCAGCAAGCGACCGGTCAATCGTACGAAGTCTTCATGAGCAGGGCTGACATGATCACTGCCTCGTACGGAAGCGAATCGATGAGTTGCTCGTAAGTTGTAGTATTAGCTTTGATCCGGTGATTCCAGTGCTTTGATTCATGGTATTACCGATTGAATTATGATAGAGTTGATCGTTTGATTATTGATACACAGCAATCCTAAAAACTTCATGGATTTTTCAATTTTTACCGTTGCTTTTGATCTCAGCCTCTAAAAAGGTAACCCGGCCGTGACACCGCCTCCGCCCCACCAAGGCGCCAGCAAGGGGAATTGGTAGTGACTAGATCACGCGGTAAAGTAGGTCCGAAGAATAGATTAGGCCCTACGGACTGAACTGGCCTTTAAATATAGTCACTGGCCTAGCAGTGGGCTCCCGCAGGACGCAAGTGCCTTGAGTACGGGGATACCTTTACCTTTTACCTTTACCTCTAAATTCCTATGAACACTATCTGACCGAACCATAACACGACATCCATATGCGATTATTTCATAGCAGATCAACCCAGAGCGAATTTGTTTCCAGTCAACGAATCGGCGATTACTACACCCGCGTCTACGAGTCGCCCGTGCAGCACAACATCTTCGATGCTGCCGAGGAACAGTTCATGTCGAATATCGATTTTGGGCAGGAACTGGGTAAGCCCCAGATCTTCGTTCAACATACTTCCCCAGAATTATTAGGCGTTAGAGTAGAAATAGTGTCCAAATGCACAACATCTTGGTGAGTCGGTCAGGGCATTTGTCGAATGAGAGCATGAGAGCACTAGAACGGTCTATAGAATCGTCGCTTAGGCTTATTCCTTTGCTTTGCCATTGATTTATGCTATGTCTGAACATCTGTTGGGTAGAACTGTGCTTTGTGTTCCTCAATTGAAGGCATTAATTATGCACTTCCTGTCAACAACTCAATTACAGGAGGTTCCGGCTTCCCCGGACAGCAACCCTTCCTGCCCGAGAACTGGTACTACCCGCAGCAGTACGTGCCGCCGCAGTATTATCCACCGGTGGGGGATTTCGACGCTCTCGCGAAATCTATCATTCTTGTCTGCATTTTAACTACATAATGCTCAAACTTTACGTTCTCAGTTCCCCAAAAGTAAAATAAGAGAACGAATTTCTCACTTCAGGCCTACATCCCTCCAGTTGCTCCGATGGAGTGCTTCTCTGGTGATGCGCTCGTCGACACGATAGAGGTAGGCAATGCGAGGTTTCAACCGCAGAGAGTGGGATGTAAACTCGCCTCTCACGGGTACAAGAAAGAAGAAGTAGAGAAATGCGAAACTCTTGTGTTTCAGACCGCTTTTATTCCTGGTTGACGCTTCAAGATGATAATGTGCAGATCATAGTTCTTTCGCATATCGAACAATCATGATCGTTAAGGGACCGAAGCGAATGCGTGACTTGAAGACGGGCGACGAAGTGTTGAGCATCGAGGAGTCCATGGTACGTCTTTTCCCTTTCCCGGGTCGTTTCTAGACAGAGAAACAAGGAGTTCGGCCTGATCTTTGGTATTCAACGTGATTGACAGTCTGTGTCTGTATTACTTGATTCCGAAGCTAATTAGATGTGCGCATTTTCTTCGGCACTAAATCGTATAGTTACCTCATTCAATTGGCAATCTCTAAGGTTGATAATTCATTCAGATCTCCTTCTCGCCCATCATCATGTTCCTGCACCGCGACGAGGAGATACTGGCCGAGTTCAATGTCATCAAAACGGTTTGTGATGTACCTTTCACTCACTTCACTCATATCAAAATTTTTCGCTCAACCTTACATGTTCCGTCGTGAATTGTTCATGCTAAGTGTTCAGCGATCTATGATGTGTCCAATACACCCAATTACAGATGGGGAGGGGCTTGCAGAAAGAGAAAAGTCGAATTTCAGAACAACGGTCGCTCCATCAAGCTCACGAACGAGCACCTCATCTACGTGTCGGACTGCGACCCGACGAGCAAGCTACGATTAGTGAGGTGAGATTGCTTAGTGCTGGTCTGTTTTGGCATGATTTGATGAAATGTTGGGGTAGAGAGGCTGACTACTAGCTAGAATAAGATAAAACGAGCACCTCATCTACGTGTCGGACTGCGATCCGACGAGCAAGCTGCGACTAGTGAGGTGAGATTGTTCAGAGACGGTTAATTTTGGTGTGCGTGGGTAGAAATAGATTTGAGAGGTCTAGTAGTAGAGAGGACAGATATCTAGCTAGAATAGAACGAGAATCTTATCTACGTGTCGGACTGCGATCCGACGAGCAGGCTCAGGCTAGTGAGGTGAGATAGCATTCCACGTATAATTGGCGCAGGTCTTGTTGCTCGTACAAGTAGAACAGAGATTGGATTAGTTAGAATTGAAAGAACACCTCATCTACGTGTCGGACTGCGATCCGACGAGTAGATTGAGGCTTGTGAGGTGAGAAGAAGCTCATCTATGAACTTTCCGTTTAATCGTAGTCAAACCGATGTCTTCCCAACTTTTTGTAGATGAAAACAGTGAGAAATCACCTGAAGACTATTTACTTGCGCAAAGGACTCGCTCATGCTCGTCCAAATTCCAGAGCCAAGGACGTCACCACCAAGGACTGCTTGATGACCGCCCGATCACCCGTGAAGTCGTTTTCGATTTCGAGAGTGGTCAATGTCACAAAGGTAAAATTTAACTGTCAACAATCAACAGTGATAGGAGGCAATGATAGGAGGCAAATCTGGCCAAATGACTTTCAAAAGAGAAGAACCTATCCCATCCTGAAACCCATCTTGATCTGCGCCCTGAAAGCGACACAGATAAAATATTGTATTGTATTGTAGGAGGCAATTAGCCATCATGCGTAGTTTGATAAGAGAAATCACCCGTGAAGTCATTCTCAATCTCGAGAGTGGTCAATGTTACTAAAGTGAGAATGAGCCTGAAACTTCTCTTTTTATTCTGACTTCTTATTCTTTTTTTTCGCAAAATGAGCGTTAGTAGTCGTTCTCCATGGATTAAGTAGAGAAAACCTCCAAGGTGTCTGAGCACAATGATCAAAAGCAACATCGAAGAAAGTAAGCAATGGTGTCCAAAGCAATTTCCAGTCTCCAAGTTACAATATAATACCTTTCAATATTCCCAGACCTACGAGAGAGTGAATAGGATAAATATGTACATATGTAAGCGGCGCGCTCCTGAATATTGATAACCTAAGCATATTTTAAAAAAAATATTCCAGACCTACGAGCGCGGCATCTACGCTCCTCTCACCTCCACGGGCGACCTCATCGCCAACGGCATTCTCTCCTCCTGCCACTCGAATCTCGGCATCAAGACCCTCCAACAGTCCCTGTTCAATGCATATCGATTATTCTCGTACCTGATCCCCAAGGAGGGCGGTTTGCCGTTCGGGTTGGCGTCTCTATCAGCGGCGTTGGATCTGTTCATACCGACTAAGGGTTTCTAGGCCTCGAATCTGTAGATAGCCCCATAATAATCGTTGATCTCTTATCATTTTCACTTTTGCTTCGAGAAAGTTCGATCAAAACGCTGCACACACTTATCTGTTCATAATACTCGTGTCGTTAATAACTAAATTGTAAGAAATTAATAAAGTTTGAATAAAAAAATACGATTGACTTGAAAGATGAGGTCCAATGTCACCCCAACCACTGTCTCTGATGTCTGTCTAGTTGGACATACGACTCAATCAAACTGGCTTTAACAATGAATGTTTTAAAGAAAACATTCATTGCATTGAACAACGTACTTGGTTAGAACTTTTTTTACCTAATTCAATATCGAATGTTCACATTTCATGATCAGATTCAATCTCGGCACAACCATTGTCTCTGATGTCTGTCTAGTTGGTGACTCGCCCCTCTTATCTTTCGGCATCACATCTAAATCGGGGTTAGATCCAGATCACAACACTCATTTCCGGCTCTCCTTCTAATGGTTATCACGCTGTCTAGAGAGCGAATCTGACTTCAGAGGGCGTCTCATCAATCCAAATGCTCTCTAGTGTCTATGAACAGCAAAATTTAGCGAGAATAAGGGAGATTCAACTCTGAACTATCGCCTCCCACTTATCAGTGATCATCAGTGGTGGTCAATAGGCACAGACATCAGGAGCGCATCTTTAGAAGAAGGAGAGGCCTTATAAGGCCGGATGGAGCGTCTAGATCTCACTTCATCTTGATCTTTCAAGATTTGATCCATCTCCATCTGTTGTTGAACGTACTTGTTGACCACGTCTCTCCATTATCAACTAGCATTTTAGAATGAGCTAACTCCTTCTCGCAACTTTATTTCCTCCCGGATACTTTTCTCCATTGCCCTTCTCCCCTTCTATTCTCTCTTGAATTGCTATGCATTTTTTGTGTTGTCTGATAATGGCATACTCCCAAATGATGATCGAATTTGCAGTATGCTCCGACTCCTTCTCACCCTCTCCTCCCTCGCCCTGCTCTCCATCGCAGCCAATCGGCATGATCAATATCACGGAGGGCATGGAATGCCCGTGCACGTGCCGAAGGACTATCACCACCCGCCGAATCACGGTAATGGAGGTAAGCTAGTTGCCCCAACTTTCTTGATTTTTCCAATGAGTGATAAGCACAAATCGACAACTGCACTGGAAAGTACATTTACGTACATTTACGGCAGTTGCGAAACTCACAAATTCGAAAGCAAACTAGGTTACACATGAGAGAGGTCTGACAAAAACTGCAAATACGAGACATGTTATGTTTCACGGTGAGCGTAAAGCAAACTTCGCATCGTCTCTCACAATTCGACGCTCGTTTGTATTAAACCGAGAAATAATGATTGCAGGTCGCTGGCGTCGCGGACTCGCAGCGGCCACTGATGAAGCATCGGACGAGTCGGTGGACAGAGAGGACAAGAAGGATTGGAGAGGGCATAAGGGTGAGCTTTTTTACGCTTTCTTGTTTTAGACTCGTGAATGATTATTCTTAAAATGTAAAACTATGAAAACTGTAATGAAATAGAGTGGAGAAAGAGAGAATTGAGAGGATAAGAAGGATTGGAGAGGACACAAGGGTGAGTAGTCAGCCGTTTGGTTGCTTTCTAGATCGAGAGTCATGAATGAACCCTTTGAAATCTAAAACAGTTAAAACTCTAATAAAATTAGTGGATGAAGAGGAAAGAGTGGATGCACAGAGTTAAAAGACTGTGGAGGAAACAAGGGTAAAAATGTTTATGTACCTAAGAAAAAAGACGCGATTAAACGCAATAGCAGTCGGAATGGTTGAAGCAACCGCGAAACACAACCAATTTCCATTTCATGAAGAGAGAAAATAGGTTGAGTTTCACAGTTTTCCGTAAATGGATACGGTTGTGCTATTTTCGTTTATCGATGCTCGTCAGGTTTGAAAACATAGAAAAGAACCACGAACTCAATTTGAACTCACTTTAGTGATTATCAATAAGCTAAATTCCAGGCCATCACGAGTTCCTGACCGACCTCTCAGAGGACGCGAGGAAGGCCTACTTCTCCATCAAAATGGATGACGATTTGAGCAGAGACGAGAAGCGAGAAAAGATTCTCGATTGGGCGCAGGAGAATGGCGTGGAGGTGAGACTGCTCGTATTCATTCAAGAGGATCCTTTCCAGTTAGAACGAGTTAGTTGTTCGAAGCACGGTCTCTCACTTTCCCATGTTCTCTAGCTTTATCTGAGCATTGCGAAATTAGAGACCATATTTTACACAGCAATGCTTCACAACATGAGAGGCGAATCCAAATTCGTGCTTGTAACTACTCGAAGAAAAACGTGAGTTTCGATAAACAAGCCTAAGCCTACGCACTGTCAAGTTGTATTACAGGAAGAGATCGCGGCCCACTTCGCGGCCAAGGACAGGGAGATCAAAGAGAGGAAGGCTGCTATGGCTGACGCGATTGAAGATCTGCCGGAGGCTTATGAGAAGGCAAGCGGTTCTTAGTGCATATTTCGGAGTACCTAACAACAGCCATATGACTGAACTTTGATTTTTTTCCTGTTACTGAATAGTGAGTGAAATGGCCATGGTTGCGGTGACCGAAGATCTGCCGGAGGCTTCGGAGAAGGTTTGACTCTAGACTCGACTTCAGAGATTTTCAGATTCAATTACAAAGTTTACTAGAAGGTTTTCTAACTTTTGCGTATTTGAGAGGAAGCGAATAGATTGAGTTTCACAGGCTCGGTGAAATGAAGGTGTATGCACTGTTTCGATCTTGCAGGCTTTCCATCCGCAAAAGAAAACCAAAAAATAAACTTCGTCTATCTACTTGTTCCGTTAAAGGTCTCCGCAATCTTCGATGATTCCTCGCTCTCTCGCAAGGAGCAGATGGAAAGAATGGAGGAGATGATGAAGGAGTACTCGGAGGAGTTGAAGGTAGCTTGAATCTTCCTTCTTCTTTGTCCCTCTTGCTGGTAAAAACACAATGACGTTATTGGTGGATATTCCACAGGGAATTTGACCAGAACGCTTTACGAAAGAGGCATAAGCATAGTGATGGATGAGAAAATAAACAATTTGCGTTCCAGTCCCTCCTCCGCGCCGCTCACCCCTGTGGAGGCAGACACGACCACAGACAGAAGAAGTGGAGAGGGTGAGTATCAGGGGGAAATGCAAAAGGAGTGAAATCAGATGAACTACAAAATGAAAACCACAACAAAAAATGTCATTCACGGTGATGATTGAGCCACACAAAGTGGAACGAAGAGAAAGTGAAGATGACGCGAATTGGTAATTTAGTCAGCAAGTTGAGTTTCAGAGATGGGTGAAGAATGGCTACTGTCATCATTTGTAGTTGTAAGGCCAGAGCTCGTGAAAATAAAATATAATTTTGATAAATAATAATTGCAGCTCCAACGGCGGTTCTCGTCGTCACGGGCAGAGAAGATCCTTCGCCGATGAGGAGGAGATTGAGTTCTAAGATCCGGAGTTTCAGTCTATATCATTTCACGTCGTCTTTTCTAATGTAAATAATTACAGTTGTATATGAAGAACGATAAATCATTTATTAAATGTCTATTAGTCGTCCCGGGCAGAGAAGATCCTTTGCTGAGGAGGAGGAGATCGAGTTCTAAGAAGCATCGCACCGTTTTCGCCTGTTTCGAAACACATAACCTTATTCTGTGTACTTAATGCGATTACTATACATAAACGGCCATAAATTATGTTTCTCATCGATCCGTTCGACTGTTCATGTGCAACAGTGGCTCGGACAGATTCGTCACGTACAGATTCGCCGAGGAGGAAGATATCGAGTTCTGAAGACATTTTAATTAATGATGCTCTTATTTTCTTGTAAATAATCAGTACGTGCAATAAAAAATGTTGAGACTATCGATGATCCAACAAGTTCAGAACACAAAATCTCTTTTTTTCTTGATTTCAATGAATCTTAATTATGTTGAAAGAATGATCTGTTTCTCTCGTGACCAGCTAAACAACCGAGGCATTAGCCCCTCTTCCCGGTTTATCGCCAAAGCTCTAAAAAACGAAAGCACCCTCGACTCCCTCCACTCCCGTCACCCTTCTCTTATCACTAAAAAGCATCTCTTCACTTCACATCGTTTCCAGCTCTTGAACATCGTATAGTTCCGCTCATCATGCTTCCATACTCCACTTTTTGTCTTTTCCTAGGAGCTTGATCGTTTCTGTCCTACCTATGGCCTAGTTTCGCTTAAATTTAGGGTATTTCAACACTTCGAAATCGAATTCAGCATGCACATCTCCTTGGTCTTACTCTTCGCCTTCTTTCTCTCCGTCACCGCGTATCTGCATGAAGCTCGCGTTGAAGAACTGACGGACGACCGACCCTCGAGAGAGCAAATCGGTCAGTATTCTGCCATATCACAGAGACCGAACACAATGAGTTTCAAAGATTATTGAATTAGGTGCAATTCTGTCAGCTTTGATAGATCACACGTTTGCTCCTAACTGAAAAAGTTATCAATCAACTGTGCAATGTATCAGGTCGCTGGAGTCGCAGCCTCTCCGTGTACTACGTTGAGTCTGACAAGGTCGGTGGGAGACCAGGCAAGCACGTCGGTAAGTCCTCTTCGTCCCCAACATCTCAATCCCCATGAAAAAGGCTCTAACTTACTTATTGTTGATCGGATCGCAGGCCTATTTGAAGGTGTCATTCCAGTCCACAAGTTCTTGAATGTGTCTGGAGTCTCGGACGACGCTATGGCTACTCTCCACACCCTACAAACAGACGAATCGCTTAGCGAACATGATAGGAGAGCCAAACTCAGGGAATGGGCTGAGGAACATGGTCAAATGGTGAAGACTGATTGTTATTCGCTTTCATTAAAACATTAGATGCGGAATTGGCTCATCAACGATTACAATGTTCGAGTGTAATGATTTAGAGTGCTCATCTCGGTTTCATTTTACGATAGAAATGGCACCTATTACTTCTCAGGAAGCTTTTCTCGCCCACTTCATTCCACTAGATGAGGAGAAGGCCAGTCGATTCGCCGCGTGGTCTGAGGCTACGAAGGAACTTCCGGATGCGTATGAGAAGGTTTGTTTGATGCTCATTTTCTGATCATGAGAGGCTTGAATGTTATAAATCAGGTCACTTCAATTCTTAACGACTCCTCGCTCACCCGTCAAGAACAACTGAAGAAGATGGACAAAACGATGAAGGAATACTCGAAGAAGGTTCAGGTGAGAACTATTGCTACTCTTAGTAGCAAGAGAATTGATTCTAGAGAAGAGATCTTACATCTCAGGCTCTGCTGCGCACAACTTTTCACGGAGCGCTCCCCAACGGCATGAAGCAACGGTATGGGTTGTGTAATCTGATTTCATAATTGTCATGCTCGATGGTGGAAAGCCATGATCGACTTCCTAATTTCCACATTATTTAAGCTCTGGTCGACGCCAGCATCGCACTGGCAAGACGATTCGTCATGGAAGGATGCCGCTTTGAGAAACGACACTATTCTCCGAGCTCATGCACAGACACTAACAACACGATTCTAAAATACTTTCATTCTGTAATTTTCTCGAGAGATATACAAAATAGATGTGTGAATTGCAATAAAACGTCGATAAAGAAAATAAAATGTAGATGAGCACGAATTTATCACGAATATGTTCTAGGTATCAGAAGCTACAACGTAAATAAAGACTGCAGTAGCAGCAATTCTTACTATGAATTACAAAAGATGCCCGGCTGTTTCAATATCTGATCCACTTCGACATAAAGTGGAGATCATCATCGGTGATCACTTGTAGACAAACGTAATACTGCCTCGTTTTAAGTGATAATAATTGACGATAAGGTACATTTATTATGATAATATACGTAGAAGCCTAGCCAATATACATCAAAATAGCGCACAGGACACTGAAGTAATCGGTGCTCTCACGTAGAAAAATTGAATACAATAATTTGATGATGCAAACCAGTAACCTATCATACTTTAAAATAACGCACAGGTCACAGAACTGATCGCCGTTCCCATATAGACAAATGCCGTTCCTGCCGTGTTGCAAGTCGCCACCAGCGTCGCCGTTCCACTCGGGGCGTTGGGAATCATGGTGGCGCCGTTGTACTGGAAGTGGTATCTTTATTCTCTATAATCAGACCCTGAACTATGCATGTCTCTAGATAGATCAACTTGGGGCGTTGGGAATCATGGTGGCTCCGTTGTACTGAAATGTGCATTCTTCGGGTTGTGTCATGAGAGGCACTCTCTGTTTCCTCGCCCTCATTTTAGCGCTGATAGTCTATCCCAGAACAATGAACGTTTCAAATCCACTCGGGGCGTTGGGAATCATGGTGGCGCCGTTGTACTGAAAGTTGTAGTCTTCGGGCAACATCTTCGTTCTTTACAAGCTAACACAGAACAATGCATGTTTCTAAGCATCGTTATGGATCAGCAATATTTGCGATGAAGACACACAGAAAATGCCTAGGCAACAGCCCGTTTCCGATATTTTGTACTCTCCGTTCAGCAATTTCGAAAAACCTACCGTGATGACCGCATTGTTGTACAGCGGCGGCATGGTGGTGCAAGTGAACGTGCGCACTGCGCATCCTCCAACTGTGGATGAGGCATCATTCAGGGGAGGATTGGTAATGATCAGACTGGGCGGGCAGAGGGCGCTGCAGGCTGGAATTGGAGTGAGTGCACAAGAAATAGTTTCGTCATTCCGCACATTCATTAGAAAACATGAACAGTAATGAGGATAAACTTCAGGACAAAGGAAAGACTGGTGCATCAAAAACTGCCAATAATACTCACTGACGGGCGACGGAATGGTTCCTGGCGATGTTGGCAGGCACGTTTCGGACTGCCTCAAGGAGGAAGAAAGAATGAGCAGGAACAGGGCCATTGGCGTGAAAAAAACGATAGAGTTAGTTACTTTGCGGATTTTAGAAATATCGAACTGTATTATGAGCTTTATCAAAGCAAGAGGGGAAATGACGAGGAAAGAGGCGGCGTTTGTTCTGCCGGGGCAATGAGTGATCCCTGCTAAAGGAAGTGTACTGGATAATGCCGTCCCTTCGCCCCATTATCTCTTGCCTGTCTGGGAATGGCTCGGGGAGAGAGACTCTGCTAAATTCAAATGATCTCTCACCGGTCAGAGAAGCTAGAGAGCGTACAGAATGAGGAGAGCCAACTCTTGCTTTCCGCACTCTATCTGGGAATGGCTGGTCATGAAATGCATCTCTCCAATGCCTATGCTCTCTCGCCTCTCTGACCAGTGATAGTGTACGACTAGGCAGCAAGTTCGCAACACGGCAATTGTCCAACCCTCGGCTGTTCCGCTAAGCATTGTCTCTCCCTAGACTTTTCCCTTTCACTTCGCAGTGCTGTGCTTTGGAACAACAGAGCGGGTGAATGAGCAAAGTTATCTAATGGATGAGTAGTAAAGACGAAGTAATGAGAGATAATGCTTGATTGACAGCCAATGATGATTATCGGGGGAATAAAGGTCATTAGCCGGATTTGGTTGGTTTTTAGCACCTTTTCCTCCTAATCAGACAGGAAGAAAGCAATTCGAGTTCCCAACTATTGAGATCACTTGCCATTCCATCACCTTCCTTCTTCGTTCCAAGCGCTGATCTCCCTAGACTTATCACTTTCGCTTCCTCCTTATCTAAACGTGAGAGCTGAAAAGCGGAAACTCGTGCAAAAAAGAAAACGCCACTCTCGTTGCGTATCCCCAGTACAGCACAAATGTAGGACTTAAAAGTTCTGATGCAGAACAAGTGTCGATTTGAGAGATCCAACTCTTTATCTCGAGATCGACAATAAATACTAACAAGCGCATCGACTCTAATAACCGGGCGCGGTTCTCGGGGGAGGGCAGTGGTTGCATCCTCCTCCGTCTCCCTTGCCTCCATGCGATCCGTCCTGTCCAGCACTTCCCGGGTGTCCGGGTGCTCCATCGGGTCCCTTGTCTCCGGCAGGGCCGGGAGGTCCGGGGCTCGACGATCCCGAGGATCCGGGGTTGCCGGCGGGTCCAGGGGCTCCGGCCGGGCCGGGAGGGCCGGCGGGTCCTGGTGCACCAGGAGCTTCGATCGTCGATCCGGCGGGTCCGGGACCTCCAGGAGCGCCTGCGCTTCCGGGGTTTCCAGCGGGACCGGCAGGTCCAGGAGGCCCGGCGGGTCCGGGGCCTCCGGCAGCTGCAGAGTTTCCTGGAGCACCCGGATTTCCATCGGGTCCAGCAGGTCCGGCTGATCCGGCGGGTCCGGCAGGGCCGGGAGGGCAGTCGAAGCAGAACTCGGGGTGAGCGGGTGCGGCGGGCGCCGCGTCGGCACCGGGAGCTCCGGGTCCTCCGGGCTGTCCGTCGTTTCCGGGGGCTCCGTCGGATCCGGGAGGTCCGGGAGGTCCGGCCTTGCCCATGCCACACGAGCAGCACGATCCTCCTCCGCCTCCTGCTGCTCCACCACCAGCGACGAAATCGGCGTGGATGTCACTGGAAAGGTTCAAGATTAGCGGGTCAACTCTTTCGGATGCCAAAGTATCCTGAATCTTAATAGCTTAGCTTACGAAATTTAGTCCACAACACCTTCACCGTGTGTAGAACTAAATTAGTTTCTCAGAGATCAAAGATCAAAAACCAATCGACTGACGTCGGTCCACTGCTGCCGGCGCTATACGAGCTCGCGGCGTGTGCCTTTGCTCTTATGCCCTCCTGCTCTCCAGTGAACCACGAAGCACGAGGAATACGGGCCGAGCCGGTTTGGCGGATCGTGTACTGGAATCAGTATGCGATAAACGGGGTACGGTAGGAGTACCTAATAATCGATTACTCACGAAGGTGTACTGCTAGAGCGAGCGCAACCTTACCTCTACATTTCCATATCGCGCGTTATGGCAATATACTGTAGGGCATGCAAGGTCAGTCGACTGTAGAAAACTCACGAAGGTGTACTGCTGCCAGAGGGAGTTGGAGCGGGTCTTGCAGAAGTCCACGTCGTCCTGGATGCTCGAGTGCACGTGCTGAGAGTACGGTAGCTATCGATTGATTATTGATTAAATATTGGTTATTTGGGATACCGTAGCTGAGGTACTGTAGTTCAGTTCTCGATCGCATTTTGGGATACTGTAGTTCAGTTCTCGATCGCATTTTTTGGTACTGTGTTCAGTTAACGATTGGCTACAGTAATCCTACCGTACCTGCATGTAGTTGTAGATCATGGGCACGGCAATGATCGCGCCCAGAATGGCTACGGTGGAGAGAGAGACGGAGATGAAGGCCACTCGCTTGAGCGCTCGCTCCTCCTCGTGCTGCTTCAGGTGGTCCATGACTGCGAGAGAAATACAATTGACATAGGAATGAGTGGTGCTAAACACAGGAACAGCGCGATAGGCGAGGAAAAACCAGTTCAGTGCGAAATTAAGAGTTCTAGAGGCCGCTCCTATGCTTGAGGTAGTCCATCTCAAAAAGAAGTGAATAAGAATCAAAGCCGAATTGGCAAAAAGTTAATAGTTTTTTTGAACGATAAAAACAAGAAATCGTTCCAAACGGTTCCAGGAAGTATTTAGGCATTGCGTGAAACATAGTTCACGAAAATATATGTGAAAGTATTTCATGAGAGATCAATTGCACTAGGAAAGTATGTTGAGAAGGTGAAAGTGTGCTTATGGTTTCCTCACCCATCCACCATCTTTTATACTCCCGACCTCTTATTGTCTGACTCCGCATCTGCTCCAAATCGCACACTATCTCGGCATGTCTGACGAGCAAGGGAAGCAGAGTGGTTTCGAACCATGTAGAGAGTGTCTGAACTTTGCCCTCCTCCCTCTCCTCTCACCCCCTAGGAATTCACCCATCGGCTATAAACTACCAGTTGGCAGAGAAAGGAAAGTGATCAGTGATAGCGATAGTACGGAACCAGTGGACACTCTCACTGGATTGAACTACGAGTACTGTTAAAACAGTGATTCATTATCGCTGAGTTGTAAATGAACTAATAATCACTTAAAACTCCGAGGAAAATAAATCAGTAATAGTACGGAACCAGTGGGCACTCTCACTGGATTGAACTACAAACAGTGATTACTTCTCGCCCTTTCCTATAGAATAAGCTATTTAAAAGTGCTCATAACCCAATAAATTTCGAATGGAAAATCGATTGATAAAAAGCCTGTGCGCACTCTCACTGGATTGAACTACGAACGATTACTTGACACCCTTTCACCCGGGTGCAATAAAAGGAGCTGTTTACAAGCACGGACGAATAGTTTCAATTTCGAGAAAAAAGGATTTCTCATTCGTCCTTAGAAATACGATGTACTTATTTCGTGAATTTATCATACAAGATATCTTTGATTTTCCCTTGTAAGACTTGCAAGTTTACGTAATGACAGTCGCCTTGAAAACAAGTTTTATCATTGGAACGACGGAAAAAATCAACAAAACAAGTTAAGATCCGTCATTCCGTTCATGGCCGTGGCATTCTTCTTTTTCGCGAATATGAATCGGCACGAAACTTCCGGTCTCTGTACATCCAATCGCTCCTGAGATGGAGCAAGTGTTACAAACTTTATGAATGGAAGCAACATGCAAACCTTGGATCGTCTGTTCCAAGCAGAAGCGCCGTGCAGTCTGCGATATTGAGCCGATGTATGTCGGAGAAAAGGCAGTGACATCTTTGCAGTACAGCAATACTAGTCGAATTGGTGTAGGCAACTGAGAACATAGTATTATTCAAGAAATTACTTTCGAGCAACACTAATTCAAGAGAAACGGTGAAGCCTCAACTAAAAAGGAGGATAAAAGACGCATCTCCTCTCTCCCTCTTTCTGTGCTATACGAATCGCCTGCTCTGCCTACCAACGGGCGGGACTCGACCGCCATAGTGACAGAGGCCTGGCATCGCAAAGAACGATCTCTTCAATTCACACACTCTCTCCTCAGTTGAAGAGGCTAGAGATTATTCGAATCTGATCCATCGGACACTCTCAAAAGAGGAAGTGGAAATCGATCGATATTTTGCTTCCGTTAGTGTCTGAACCTGCCGGTCTTTCGTAATGATAGTAGCTTAAAAATATTTATCGTTCGAATCACAGAAAATATTAACAAAACAAGGAAAGATCGGGTTTTCCCTTCATGACCGTAGCATTCTTCTGTTACACGGCTCTGAATCGGCATGAGCCTTACAGTCCTTTATAGGTCCATCCTTCGCTGAGATGGAGTAAAGGTGCGAACTTTGCGAATGGAAGTAACATGAAAACCTGAGATCGTCATCTCGATGCACAAGCGGTGTGCAGGCTACTATTTTTGGCCGATGGACTCGGGAATAATGTAGTTGCATCGTTTTTGCGGTACAGCAATGCTAGTCGAGTTGTTGTAGGCAACTGAGAAACTTTTATTATTCATGAAAGAGAAACAAGAGAAACAAAAGAAGCTCAAGAGAAACAGTCAAGCCTCAGCTAAAAAGTGAAAGGAAGACGCATCCTCTCTCTCTCTTTCTGTGCTATACGATTCGCCTACCCTGCCTACCAACGGGCAGGCTCCACCGCCATAGTGACAGGGCTAGAGCAGGCATCGCAAGAAATCGCCTCTTCATTTCAAGCACTCTCGCTTCGGTAGAAGAGGCGAGAGAGTATTCGAAATGATGATCTTGCCAACCCATTGCTTACCCATTGCAGAAATCGTCTCTTTGTTTCATACGCTCCCTCATCGGAATAAGAGACGAGACAATCCTTGAATGAGACGGTTTTACACCGAATCCATACTGCATTTTTGCATGTGTGCAAAAAGTTCCATTGATAACATATTATTTATGCAGCACAAAAATATACAAATAAACACCAACAACGGGGAACGTAACGCTGCTGTATACGACACTTGCTTGCAAGTATTTTCTCGTATGTAGAATGCGATCCTGGGCACAGACCTCGGCGAACGTCTCTGAAATGGTTATTGGATAAATACAGATACAGTTTTATTCAATCGTCAAGGTGGGGTCGTTTCGGCAAAATTTGAAAATGGTTATTGGAACCAAATATATATCGCGTAAATCACTTTCTCCGGCCTTGTGTCCCTTGTGGTCGTCTTCATGGAACCCTGCTGAGCGTCCATCACGGTAGTATCGTCATGACGGATGGAAGATTAGTAGAGTGTATTAGATAGTCCACGGCAACAGTGGAAGTCGAATTGGTGTAGGCAACTGAAAAATGCTGTCATTCAGGGACCAATAGATGCAATAACAAGCAAAAAAACAAGGCAGCTATACAAAGAGGAACGCGGAATATTAGCTAAAGCGGGAAGAAACGAGAGTGGAAGAGCCGCCCTCTTGCCCGTTTGCTATACGATTCGCCTACCCTGCCTACCAACGGGCGGGACTCCACCGCCATAGTGACAGAGTCCTGGCATCGCAAGAAACGAGCTCTTCATTTCATACATACTCGCTTCGGCAGAAGAGGTGAGGGAGCATTCGAAACGAGGAGAGTCATTTCATGCAAAGTGATCCCTCATAGTTAGAGATCCCTCATAGTCATGTTGCTGCCATGGCAAGAAATCGCCTCTACAGTTCAGATCTTTGATCAGACAGACGATAGAGTGAACAGGATTAGGAGAGATAGCGTAGCGTGGGGAATAATTTTTCCATTTAGCTTCATCGATCGAAAACATAGCCTTACAAAATACATGAATACAATGAATGAGAGGAGTCGTGAGGATAGGTTTGGGTCGTGTTCAAGCATGCACCACTACATCGATTGCTAGTTTTACACTAGAATTCATGCTGCATTTGGGTCCAATACTTCCGTTGATGACATTTTTTATGCTGCACAAAAAAAACATACAAATAACTACCAACAAAGAGGAACGTAACGTTTGTTTCTATATACGACCCTTGCTTGCAAGTATTTTCTCGGATGTAGAATGCGATCCTGGGCACAGACCTCGTCGAAGGACTCTGCAATGGTTATTGGAACTAGAGTTTGAAATACGGGCAATCGTCTCTTCATTTCACACACTCTCTCGTTTCCCTGATCGGTGAGAGCGAGTGTGAAATGAAGAGACAATTACCCGGACCAAATATATATCGCATAAATCACTTTCTCCGGCCTTGTGTCCTTTGTGGTCGTCTTCATGGAACCCTGCTGAGCGTCCATCACGGTAGTATTGTCATGACAGAGAGAAAGAGAGAGTATTAGTGGAGTGTATTAGAAAGACCACGTCAGCAGTGAAGTAGAGTTGGTGTAGGCAACTGAAAAAAAGTTTTTCAGTACAAATCGTGCGGCAGACAATTCAAAACGCAGCGAAACTTGAACTAAAAAAGGGAACGGGAAAGGAAGACTCTTCTCCTTCCCCCCTCTTCGTCGTCTCCTTCTATGCGATTCACCTACTCTGCCTACCAACAGGCGGGAGTCCACCGCCATAGTGACAGAGGCCTGGCATCGCAAGAACGATCTCTACATTTCCCGCACTCTCTCATCTGTTGAACAGGCGAGAGAGTAATTGAAATGAGGATTATCATTTCTTTCAAGCAGTCCCTAATAGTGACAAAGCTAGGCCTTCCACGGCAATGAGTAGTTTCTTCAATTCAATTCACATTGTTTTTGATTGGTCGGAGGGAATGGAGATTTCGCAGTTTTAGGAATGACGCTTTATCGATTCGAACACACATCGTAGCATATTAAACAAATACAATGAATGAAAGAAATCGTTAGGACGGGATAGGGTCGTGTTCCGGAAACATGCAGATGCAATGTGCTGGTTTGCCTCGGGACAGAAATGCAGTAAGACTTCGCGTCACTGAAAAAGTTTACCTCTTCATGAGAACTTCCATTCTATAGAAATCGACAACGCCACCCTTCATCTTCCACTTAATTTTTCTCTACAACTACTCGAAACAATTCGATTTCTCCACCTATTATTCGGTAAATGGAGAAGTGGTGTTGTGGTTCCCTTCTGGTCACCAAGGTAATGGTAAACAGCGAACCTTCTTCTGTGATTGAGGTATTGCGCTTGGAAACGTGTGCGCAGAGTCAACGTAGTTTTCAGTGCATCTTCAGGTGCAACCATTCACATCACAAAACGTGGTGATAGACGAGTTGGAGTAGGCAACTGCAATAGGAAAACTCGTGTATAAAGGAAAAAAAGTGAGCAAGCAAAAAGCCGGAGAAGTATGAGAAAAAAGTAAAATGTGAGTGGAAGCGCTCTCGTCCTGCCCCGCTCTCACTATACGACTCCCACACACCAACGGAGACTTCACACACGCGCCATGGCGACATGACTAGGGAGGGTGGGCAAAAAAGACTCGCTTCTTTGTGAGTTCTATCTCAACGCTCTAGGACCCAGCCAATGAGCTATGCTGTATTCCCACTGTTCGATTCCTTCCATGTTTATTTTACACATCGTCTTTATAAGTTAGTCATTGATTTATGCTGAATCAAGAAGTCGAGTAGTAACAACACAATGAATGAGATGAATCGCCTCTCTCTGAGAAGGGATTCTTCTTCGTTGACGTTGATGAGCTTGGTTTGGTCACCTTCTCAAGTACTCGTTGTATGTCTCTACCAGAGTATCTGAAATGTTTGATGTTGTCCATTTCAATAAAGGATACACCCTGAGTTCAAACAAAATAATTCGCACGAGAATCAGTATCTTCCAATTACAGAGTCGATCCGAGCGGATGTTCACGATGGGCGTGTATTACTCGATTCTGCTTAAGTGGGGAAGTGGTGTCAGAAGAGTTGGTGCAGACAACTGGTGAATAAGTTAGTATGGAGCGTTCAATGAAATAATGCATGAGTCAGGAAGGAAACATGCGAAAAATGGAAAGTTGCGAATGGTAGTCAGCTCTTTCTTCTCTGCCCCTCTTCCACTATACGGCGCCCCCTTACCAACGGGGGCCTTAGCCGCAGCCATAGAGACAGGACTAGGACTGGCATTGAAATGGTATCTCAATAGCACCTGCTACCTCACTGGTCAGAGAAACGAGAGAGTGTGCAGTATTAGGAGGGTTTTGCAAGTTTCTCATGATTCACTTTCTTTCATGTAGCTTTATCGATCGAACATATCGTAACACAATAAAACAATAAAACGCATGAAAGAGGGCGTTAGGACAGTGATCCGATGTTTTGGTGTATATGAGGACGCATCTATCCGGTTTTCCATGAACGAGTGACACACCAGAGCTTCGAGTCGCTGAAACGCTGATATTTTGTCACATGTTTCCATTTCTGATTTTTCTTAAAATTGGCAAGATTTCTGCCGATGACAGCTTGTGATTTAGACCATTTAGAACATTCCCGGTATAGTTTGGAAAAAATATGCCGGGTTCTGACGAGGGAACTGAGTCATTGTCAGTAACATAATCGAGAAGTGAAATTGTAGAAAAAGGCCCAGAGAGAGCGCTTCTTCTGAATAGAGTGTGCGAACTCAACGCAAGGATTCAGTTCCGCCCTGGTGAACTCGGGCACCGTTTATCCTTAGAGAGCACGCACAAATACAAGAGAGAGTAAGCAGTAGAGATAGACAAAATCACCTGCTGATCACATCGATGCCATCGTACGTCACTGCTACGCCGACCATTGTACGGATCATCGAGTAGTCAGCAAATGTTTTGTAACATTTTTCCTTTCGAATTAGCATATGCCATGAGGTAGTCAAGTGGCGATAGACGAGTTGACGTAGGCAACTGGAAGGACTTGAGCTTGCCGATAGTAATTTTGAAACAAAGACAAGAAAAATACGGAGAAAAGCATAATGCAAGGAGTTTGCGGAGGCCTCTGTTCCTTCTCTGCCTCTTCTCCACTATACGATTTCGATTCGCATGCCTAGCAACGACGACCCTAGCTACAAAGCCGAAGAGAGGCGTTTCGTAATTCCCTATTCCCTGGTGTTGAGTTTCTCCAATTCACGAACACTTCCATTGGCTAGAGAGGCGAGACGAGAGCAGAGAAGTTGTCCATGGGCCATCCCTAGAAAGGATCCGAGGAATAAGTGGTTCTTTTCGATGAAAGATTCCTTCATTGAATGGCAGGCAGTCACTTTATCGTTAACAAGTAACAATTACAAGACATTAAGCGTTTGTGAATTTTTGATTATTTTCCAGTGATTATTTTCCAATCGACATTATCGGCCTTGTCGATAGGGAATACTGAGTGATTCTCGACATCGTAGTTGTTACACTGAGATCTTCTTAGTAGAGCGATTAATTCGACGAGAGGAGAAGCCCTTGTCTACTTGTAAGGTGAATCACGCTTTGATGTGCCCGCAACCGTGCTTTCAATCACTGAGCTCCTGAAAAAATTGACTAGAATGCGCTCAATGCTTGTTGACTGTCTCCGCAGTATCATTTTTGTTTCCGAAGTTCAATCGTATCGCTGTTAAAGGAGGGCTAATAGCAAATATTAGATGACTAATCTGCCGACGCAGAACTGTAGCTATCATGAACCATATCAGAAATCCGAAAACCGCATGGTTGTATCTTTTGCCTGAACGACTTTATAGCGAGTTGGCAATGTGCCATGGACGCTTAAGGTGCTTAAGGGAATAAGGTCAAATATCTAGTCTCGTAATGAATGAGTGTATGTCTACATGACATGAGTTGTGGTTACTCACATCTTCGATTGTACCGGTAGAGATTGCTGCGCGTAATCAGGTTCTGATATTTTGCTTGCTCGAGGCACATTGTTGAGGAGTTGATGTACGCAACTGAGGGGAAATATCATAGTTATGTGTCTGAACTAGGGATGGCAAGTGAAGAATTGAAATGAACTCTTCATTCTCTCCCACAAGGGAGAGCGAGTCGGCCTCATTCTTAAATAAGAGGAGGGCGACTCGGTCTACTCTTAAATAAGAGTTTCCCTCTCATTCTCTCCCATTCGCCGTGGAAAATGCGGCTCTTATTTAAGAGTGAGGGGCCGCGAAACACTTAAATAAGAGAAGAATGGGGAATGGAAAATCACCTCTTCATTTCCCTTTATTCTCTTCACTTGCCAACCCTAGTCTGAACAATAAAACGACAAACAGAACAAAAATTTGAAAAGGAATAGCGAAACGTCAATAATAAACGAGATCTGAAAAGGAAGACTCGTATCCTCTTCCGCCCTTCTTCTTCTATACGATCCGTTCTGCCTACCAACGGATGCATCCCACATAGAGACAGGACTAGGGAAGGCATCGGATGAGGCTCTTCTTTTCTCATACTACCTCTCTGGTCAGAGAAGATCGAATTATGCTTCTTATGGCAGGTCCCGAGCAATGGTCAATGTATCCCACTGTGCGATATCTCACATTGCACGAGTAACAACTTTATGGCAAGTGTATAACAGCAAAAAAAAACAATGTAAAACATGAAGCTTTCGAGAATTTGATGATGTCTTTGAAATGTGCACTGGGCTATTCAATTATCTCAAACTTGGTATTCTTCTTGATGTGTTTCAGGTTGCCCCGAGGTTGAGTAATCACGAATACCTGAAAAGGAATGTGAATAAGGCCAATGAACAATGTTCATCCTTACATTAGATTCCGATGTACTTGCAGTCTTCACACGCTATGGTTCTGAAAAGGTTCCACAAAAAAATCGAGAGGAAGACGTGAACGCTACCTTATGTTCGTTCTAGTAACCACTATGTCGGATATTGCATCAGGAGAAAATCAATAAATATTCAGACTCTGAAGTTGCTTGTTACGCAGGGTTGTTGAGCTGGAGTAGGCAACTGCAAAGACTGAATAAATGCAAAAAAATACCAAGAACACCGAAACAATTGCAAAAGAAGAGAAGTAAAGTATAGTGGAACAGCAAGATGGAAGGTGAATGGAGGCTCTCCTTTTCCTTCTCTGGCCCCTCTCTACTGTACGACTCCAATCCTCCTTCCTAGCAACGACGTTCCTAACTACAGGACCACAGAGTGGCTTTCGTAATACCTGCCTCGTATTTTCTATCGTATATCAATCTGAATTCTCTCCTTTTGGAAGACACACGAACTTTGAATTCTGCAGAACACATAGAGAAATTAATTATAATTAATTTATAAATAATCATTCACATCACTCATTCACGAGGTCTGTTTTTCCCCAATTGTCACAGCATTCTGAATTATTGCATCCGTTGAATACGAATGCAATTACAACAGTTCTTTATTCAATGCATCAATTACACCAACAAGATTAGGAGATGAGGAGTTACTCATCAACGCCTTCTCCCTCGTCCTCCGCGACCTCTCCCTCTCCCTCTCCTTCCTGATTCTCGTTCTCATCTTTATCAGTCTGCTCCGGGGCCTGAATTGTATTCAATTTACTTCTAATTTTTAAAAAATCGTTATTTTAATTTGTACTCTTTGCTCAACCAATGTTTAAGCTACAATTGATCGGATGTTGGAAGAACAAAATACTGAATATGCATCACAAATGTAGTCACTCGGCAACGGGACCGACACACCAACTCATTTTTGAGTATCTTGCAGTTATCAGTGAACCAGTCCCATTGTGTCTCGTTCAATGAACGTGATAGGTATGAACTCACAAACTCTCCGTAGTCGTTCGCCTGCGGATAGGTCGCCCAGTAGAATGGAAACGGATTTGGCTCTTCACCCATCCATCTGAATCAGTGTGAGTGGCATTCAGTTGACGTATTCACATTAACAAAAAAATAACGTATTCACATCACTTGAATGATACTAATACTGGTGTGGAAATAGAAGGTTACGGAAATTCAGTTTTTAGTTTTTCAGTATGTTCGCAGACTGTTTTTTGTTTGTTTACAGTTTCTCGCATTCTTCATTCCAGTTTCATTCTATTGTTGTGCCTTTAGTTTGCGACAGGACTCACTGATTGTAAATCGAGACGAACGCTGGGTACTTCGTCACATCCGCGAAAAACTTGGTCTTGTGCTCGATGTTGTTCCTGGAGATGATTTTACAAACTATTTAATTAATTAATTATTTAATTCACTCACTTCCCACTTTCGTCCAGTGATTTCCAGGTGCCTGCGAATTGGCGGAGCTTAAATTGTGGAAAAATCTTTTTTTTCTATTTTCGAAAATATTTTCGAAACTGACCATCAACTTGAGGTGGTCTGGTTCAACATCTTCTCCTATCAGAGAAGCAGCGAAGATGTGGCAGATCGTTTCGAGCATCTAAAACGTACTTTAGTAATTTTTCGGATCTATTCCGCTGGTTATCGATGCCGACATGTGAGGATAGGAGCGAATAGAACAAAGCGAGGCTTGAGGCTCACCGAGTTCATGAAGTATTTCGAATCATCCCCGGTCGCGGCCCCTTCCGTGTAGTTGCCGATTAGGTACTTAAAACCGAGGAATTTCGTCACATTCTCTTCGGGCAGTTTTCCGATGAACTTGAAGCCCTGAAAATAAATGTTTAAAGAGATATCAGAATCGTTTCCCCATGACGACGAATCAAATCTAAGGAGACATTGGTTACTATCACTGAACGCGTATTCCTCCGTACATAGCATAATTCACTTTATGAAAATTCACGCAATACCTCTACTGTTCATCCCTTGATGCACAATTTCTTGAGAACACACCGTCATTCAAGGGGAGAAGACCCAAGTGAGATAAGTGCAGAACAACAAGCTCACCCTCTCCGCATCATCAGTATCAGCGTAATCCTCCGCCCACAACACGATTGCTTCCTTTTCTTCCTGTGTAAGCTCTTTAATGTAATCGAGGATTTTCTCGTCGAAGAGTTCTGAAATTATTGTTTTACAATGTATTGGGTCTCACTCTAGATCGTTATTATCATTGAGCTAATGGTTCGTTTCATTGCTCAAATCAATACAGAAGGTCGAAATTTACACTTGCGAAGGAAATCCTAGGAATCTCCTTTTCTCTTCTCCTCCTAACGGCTTTACGTTTCTGTTCCTTTTGTAACCAAACTTCGCTTCAATTTCTCTCACCCTTAAAATCCTTGGGCAAATCATCGATTTTGGTGAGATTCTGCAGCTTGATCACTCGCGGTTCTACAATGGAACTATTGCTCCGGATGAAAGTCATGGTTTTTCATGGGTCTCTTGGGTACTGGAATGGATCTCTTGGTTCTGAAATGGAACCCTTGTTTTTGTCATGGAACAATCATTGATCCGGACAGCGCACAACCTCTCAGTATACCACGTTCTCGTGCTTTGTCGGACAGAAAACAACACTAGCACACAGTGCATCGTTCAGCACAGCTAGGGATTGAGAATAGGGTAAAAAAAGATTGAGTTATTCAAGGCACATGAAGTCCTGCGGGACATCACTGTTAGGCCAGTGAAGATTCCAAGATCCGGTGAAGAGAATAGGGATCAGAATGAGATACTCACTACGAGTTGTTGTTGTTCTCGATTTTTCGCTGGTCTCGTCCAGATTATTAGGATTGGACGGCTTGCGAGCAATGAAAACGGGGAGAACAAGGAGAAGGAAGAGAAGAACCTTCATGCCAAATGTCCTGAATAAATGAATAAATGAGCCTTGATGTCGGCCGGTGTACAGTATGAAAACTATGCTACGAACTGGAGGGCATGCAGCGTTTATGGTTTACTCGAGGGCGGTTCGTCAGAGAGCGATAGAGCGTTGAAAATTGAGAGATTCCAGCTCAACGTTCCTCGTCATCGCTCAAATTTAGTCAGAGAAAGTGAGAGAGTGTGCGAAACTGTGAGAGTCTGACCGCCAATCATCTCTCGCTTACAGCAAAAAGGACCTGCCTCCGGTCCGCGTGAGTCATGTGTAAACGACGGGGAAGTAAACTGAACGACGCAGTTAATCCACATGGAGATTTGTAATAGAAGGGCAGAGCAAGCCTGTATCTTTCAAGGAAAAAGTGTTCACGCAAAAAAAGAAAGATATGTTGTAAAAACATTTTTCAGGAGTGCTTTGAAGATTTGCCCTCTGTTTTAGTGCAGTTTGCACTCTTTGAGCACTATAGAGAGAAGGTTAGAGAAGCAGCGCATTTCATGTTATTTCGTTATCACTCTCGCTTTCTTATCACTGAAATCTCTCGCTTTCTCTCACTTCTCTCGAGTTTCAGTGCCATAGATCGTTGTTTTCATCATTTTCGAAACTATTCGAAGTCAAAAATTGTCTGAAACGAGCGCAAAATGAGGACAGTAGCGTTGCTTTTCCTTGTTTTCGTGATTCCTTTCGCCACTTCGCTCAAGTTTCTGTGCTATTCGCCGCGATTTGCGAGCAGCCACGTGAATTTTATGGGCAAGCTCGCGGACTCGCTGATTGACGCGGGCCATGAAGTGGTGAGTAGTTTCTTTCGCTAAAATTGCTTCAGAAAAGCTTTCACTATTTCGTCATTTACACGAAACTGTAGGCGTAGAAATTAGGATTTGTACAGCTATTGCATAGAAAAACCTGTGGATTCGCTGAGTGACGCGGGCCATGAAGTGGTGAGTAGCTTTCAACTTTTGTGTTTGTCCTTTCCAATTATTTTTTTTCTAAAAGATTGATGACCTATTGCCAGCATTATCAACTGAATCAGGCGAAGTGAATCATTCTCAACTCATTTCTCAGGTCGTGCTCTCCCCCACACTCGACTCGACCGTCCCTGAGGGAACGAAGAGGGCCAGGCTCATTCAGGCGAGCACTTGAGTAGTTGTGTCCTTTCCATTTAAAACTTTCTATCGCAAGCGAGAACCTCGAATATAACAATCACAGAAATTCGATGATTTATAGCAAACTATTGTATTGTAGATCCCCATGACTGAGGCCTCGTTCGAGTTCGAGACGGGGATGAACGAGAATCTTACGGAGTGGCAGGTGCAGTGGACATGGCAGGTCATCGGGGTGAGATCCTACGAGTTTTGCTTCTTTTCGAAGTTCAATGAACGTCGAAAATCTCCAATCTGTGAAGTGAATGGTGGAAATGACGATTACTTCAGGGCTGGAGTCAGTACGCTCCTCTTTGGGTTGCTCAATGTCATGGTATTTACTTTTTTAACAATTTTTTAATGATCAGCGGTTGTATCTCTGAGTAGTGATGTGCAGTAGCTTCGTAGTGTGTGTGCTTGGTTTCCATTCAGACACTGATCTCTTGTGACATGTCTGGAAAATGAGATATGCTATTAGAAATTTTCCTTATTTGACTTATCAAGAGTTCCCTGTGTTGCAGACACCCTCCACCGTCCCGGTCTCCTCGATCAACTTCGCGAGGAGAAGTTCGATGCTGCATTCGCGGAGTCAATCGATTGGTGTGCTGTGGGTGCGTGAGTATTTCTTCTACATTGCTGCCACCGTTTCCCCAAGGTTTACATATCTTCAAACGCATCATTCAATAAACTTGAGCTATTGTTGCGCAACGGATGAGTTTCAAGTTCGATACTTAGCTAGGAAGTAAACCTTAGAATCGAATTGTCCACTTCTCTCGTCAGAAATAAAACCAAAAAATCCCGTGCGATCATTTTGGCGATGGCTCCAATTCCCAATTTCAGGAATTTTCCACCTCGTTGGTATCGACAAATTCGCTATCACTGAATCATTCGCGCAGAAGGACGGCCTGTACCCGGTGTCGGGCATGGACGTGACTCTGGCCTATGTTCCCAGTGAGGTTTTTATTATTACCATAAAAACAACAAAAAGATCATATGAGGCCGTTCGCGAGAGTCGAGCAAAGGCTGGCACAGCTCAAAAATGTCAGTTTCCTGAAATCATGTATTTCGGGGTTCCCGAGGGTGCTGATGACGATGGGCACTTTCATTTTTGGTTTTGACCTCCCGTTGGCGCCAGATGACGTCACGTCGATATCGGGTGATGCGGTTGAACTCGGCCCTCGAGACTGCTAAAAGAAAGCCGCCGTGGCTCCCGGGGTAGAATTTGATGCTGATCACGCCTGTCAACTTCATTTTTCATCAATTACTTTTATTGAGGCTAAATAGTGAAATTTTTGCATAGGCATTTCCGAGCTTAGCTTTTTAGACAGATCGAACGGGCTTGACGAGAGGATTTCAAAAAGGTGTTTGCGAGAAATATAGGAGTTGGGAACTCTGAGATTGATTCAAAAGAGTATTCGAGGACGGCACATCTCCACGTTGTTTACAACGAGCCTCTTCCCTTGCTCGGCCCTTCTCTCCTCGGCGAGAGCGCAGACAGGCGAGGGAGAGGTGAGAGAGCGTGGAGATGGGAGAGAGCGCAGAGAGTCAGAGAGACGAGAGGGAGGGGAGGTCAACAGAGGTGAGAGACGCAGAGGAAGGAAGGGAAGAGCTTCGGCGTAAACAACGTGGAGAAGTGCCGTCCTCGAATACTCTTTTGAATCAATCTCAGAGTTCCCAACTCCTATATTTCTCGCAAACACCTTTTTGAAATCCTCTCGTCAAGCCGGTTCGATCTGTCCAAAAAGCTAAGCCCGGAAATGCCTATTCAAAAATTTCACTATTTAGCCTCAATAAAAGTAATTGATGAAAAATGAAGTTGACAGGCGTGATCAGCATCAAATTCTACCCCGGGAGCCACGGTGGCTTTCTTTTAGCAGTCTCGAGAGCCGAGTTCAACCGCATCACCCGATATCGACGTGACGTCATCTGGCGCCAACGGGAGGCCAAAACCAAAAATTTAAGTTCCCATCGTCATCAGCACCCTCAGGAACCCCGAAATACATGATTTCAGGAAACTGACATTTTTGAGCTGTGCCAAACATAAGCGGATCTGCTCGACTCTATCGCAAACGGCCTCATATGAGGCCGTTCGCGAGAGAGTCGATCAAATCAGTCTGGGTCTGGCATAGCTCAAAATGTTCGATTTTCTCAAACCGTGCGATTTGGTGTCCTTGAGGATGCTGAAGGACGTGAACACTTTCATTTTTCATTTTGGGCCTTTTTTGGTGCCCTGCGGTCGCGCGTCTAAATTGGTCCCCAGGGCTCCGCTCAGCCGCCGAGATCGCTAAAATTAAGTGACTATGGCCCCTGGGGTAGAATTTAGTGCTGATCACGCCTGTCAACTCATTTTTCATGAAAGTCAAAAATAAAATTCAAAAATGGAATTTTTCACTAAGTAGGTTGTGGGCAGAGCGACCGGCATAGATCGATCGGGCGTGACGAGAGCATGACACTGACAAATTTTGAGCTAATTAGAGGGTCAGGTATTCGAGATAGGAGTGAGATAGTGAGCCGAGATTGCGGGTTGAGGGAGAGAGCGCAGACAGGCGAGAGGGAGGGGAGGGCGATTTGCATGAGATGGGAAGGGGTCAGAGAGTAAAAAAGGGGGAGGACGTGCGATTTCACCCGCAATCTCGGCTCACTATCTCACTCCTATCTCGAATACCTGACCCTCTAATTGGCTCAAAATTTGTCAGTGTCATGCTCTCGTCACGCCCGATCGATCTATGCCGGTCGCACTGCCCACAACCTACTCAGTGAAAACTTCCATTTTTGAATTTTATTTTTGACTTTCATGAAAAATGAAGTTGACAGGCGTGATCAGCACCAAATTCTACCTCAGGGGCCATAGTCACTTAATTTTAGCGATCTCGGCGGCTGAGCGAAGCCCTGGGGACCATTTTAGACGCGCGACCGCAGGGCACCAAAAAAGGCCCAAAATGAAAAATGAAAGTGTTCACGTCCTTCAGCACCCTCAAGAACCCCAAATCACACGGTTTGAGAAAATCGAACATTTTGAGCTGTGCCAGCCCTTGTTCGACTCTCTCGCGAACGGCCTCATATGTTGGGGAGCATGGTGAACGGGATAACCCATTTGTATCCTTTTCTGTGCGAATGATTCAGTGGTAGTCTCGATATCACCGAATCATTCGCGCAGAAGGACGGCCCGTACCCGGTGTCGGGCATGGATGTGAATATGGCCTATGTTCCCAGTTAGTTTGAAAAAAAATTATAGTGCGCTGTGCACTCCTGCTCTACTCATTCCTGAAAACCTTCTCTCCTTGTTTACCTTATCAAATGTGGGATTTGGACCCTTGAGAATTATTCATTAATTATTACCATTTTATTCGAAAATGAGTCGAAAAAAATGAAAAGACATTTGATAGCAAGCACAAAACCACATACAATTGAATTTCTTTCAGCAATAATGGGCGGCCACTTCGGCGAGGCAATGACCTTTGCTCAAAGAGCATTCAACGTGTTCAACTACTACGTCTACAAGCAATTCGTCTACCACGCCGTGGATCGATATCAGGTACGAATAATAGCAATAGGAACAACTAAAACAGGATCATAAAAACAGCAAAACAATGACAAAAACAATCAATTTCAGGTGATGTTCGAGGAATATCAGCCAGGATTTCCGGGAGTGGTGGTATGCTTCACGTACATTATATAAAAACATAGTATTTATTAATTTGATCGTTCGTGCAGCAGCCATATTTATCCTATTCTTGATTATCAAAAGATTGTCAGCCGTAAATCTGAGTCTAAAGGTTTGATGATAATTTACGAAATGAATTCAGGACCTCATGGCCCTCAACTCCCTCTATTTTCTCAACTCTGATCCACTGGTCGACTTTCCTCGACCTTCGGCAGCCAGAGTGATCGATATCGGAGGAGTTGCCGTTTCCAATGGGGACAATAAGCTGAATGAGGTGAGTTTTTTTCAGAGAGATTATGCTAAGAGCATCGTTTTCGAATCCAGTTGATAGAGTCTTCGAGAGAACAATAATGATGAATATCTTTCAACTTTTCTTTTTGCGTTCACGTTTCTTGCTGACAAAGTCCATTGAGAGCAGAGCATGGCAGTATAAATCATCTTCAGACATGGTCGTCTATTTTTAATCTCCGGCCCCGCACCGTGCTCATGTCCTTCGGCACCCTCGCCAAGGCGTATTCGATGCCCGAGGAATATAAAGAGTCAATAAGAGAGACAGCCAGGGCGATGCCTGATGTGACCTTCATCTGGAAGTATGAGGTGGGATTTTCGAAAAAAGGGGGCCAATTTCTCTCCGTTCGCCTTCTATCGTGTATTTGAGAGCCAGGGGGAGGTGTTGAACTAAGACTAAGAGTGGGAGTTTATTAGGCAAACAGCAAGAGCGATGCAAGGGCGAGAGCGATGTGGCGTTCATCTGGAAGTATGAGGTTCGAGAATTATCTATGAACTGTTTTTTTACATTTCTACTAGCGCGTGAAATAGAGTAGGGGATGGGGTTAGAGTGAGTATAAGGAGTCGATTAGGCAGACAACGAGAGCGATGCGGATGTAACGTTCGTTTGGAACTACGAGGTGATAACGTAAAGTGGTTTTCTGTTCATGACCCGGGTATAGTTAGCTGCGCAACGACAATAACTGCCCATGCCCGAGGAGTACAAGGAGTCGATTAGAGGCTGATGTCACGTTTATTTGGAAGTATGAGGTTCGAGATGAGTTTTGGGAACCTTTTCTGGTACTAATCGACAATCAAGCGCGCGAAGTAGGCTATAAGGGTGAGTAAAAGGAGTCGATTAGGCAGACAGCGAGAGCGATGCCGGATGTTATGTTTGTTTGGAAGTATGAGGTTAGTGATAGGGGTGCAATTTCGGTTTCAGTGTTGTCAACATTTCGACGAATTTTCAAAAATGAGAAGTATAATGCGTATTTGAACGGACTGAGAGAATGACTTATTTGGAAGTATGAACTGCGAAGCTCTTCGGAGAAAGTCGGGAAATGGAGAAAATTGCGTTTGTAGAATCGAAATGATTGTTCATCAATTTGTTAGAGATCGATGTTGACGTCGCATTGAAGTGAAGGTCAGCATTCAGAAATATTGCGCGCCTGAAACATAATCAGTCGATCAGTGAGCTTTCAGAAACCGTCTCACAACGTCTCTCAAGGCATTCCAAACCTCATCGAGGCGACGTGGGTGCCGCAGAATGACATGCTTCGTCAGTTTACTTTAAATTCACCGAAAGAGTTGTTTCAAAACAAATTCAAAACATAGTTGTTTCAAAACAAAATTTTCTAATAAATATTCCAGACGACCCCCGTCTCTCCCTCTTCGTCACACACTGCGGACAAGGGAGTACGACCGAGGCGAATTATGCGGGTAACCTAAAGCATTTTCTTCTGCATGTCTTCGTATTTGAATTTTTTGTCAAATTTGATAATCTGCTCAATGTTGCAAAATCATAGGACACAAATCATTCAAGAACTTGAACAAAGTGTGAAATCGATCGCAGGCGTTCCCCTCGTCGTCGTTCCCGTCGTTCTCGATCAGATCCGCAACGCGTACGCCATGGAGAGGGCAGAGTTAGGAGTGGTGAGTGGGTCCTTGACTTTGTCCTACCGAAGCGCTACCTTAGTCTAAGGTACCCAAACAGAATAGCAATGAGTCATCATATAAATTCGCAATGCGTACGCCATGGAGAGGGCGGGGCTGGGAATGGTAAGAATGGCCTTAACTTTAGCTTCAAGTATCTACTACCGAGGATGGTTTCACAGTTGAATAAACGTCACTTACTCTTCTAGGTACTGGAGAAGAGTTTGCTCGCTACTCCTCAACCATTCATGGCGGCAGTCAAGACGGTGATGGAGGATGAGAGGTCAGAGCAGTGTAGAATGTATAGGAAGTAGACAGTGATGATTGGAAGATAGGAAGAGCGTTGTGTTCGTTTTTCTTATTGAAGTCGAAGCTGATTGAAAGGCTGCGATTAAATTTGCAAAGTCCCGAGCTTCATAATGAACGTCTGAAACGTATCTGATTATCCCGTCGAAATGATCTTGAAAAATAAGCCCGAGCTCCTCTCAGGTACAAGCAGCGCGCTGAGGCCACGGCTCAGATGCTGCGAGACAAGCCCTTCACTGGCAGAGAGGTCGGCTAATTTTTTGTACATACAGGGAATATTTTTTAACATTTTCTCGAGTTTCGAAAGAGAGCGTTGATCTGGCTGAGTTTCATGATTTGTACTAAGATGCGCGAGCAGATGAATGTGTAGTGCGTGGCTGACTGCGAGTACAAAAACCTAAATTGCTCATCTTTTGGTCAGAAAGACGGGGAGAGGGTAAAATGGAGAGACGAGTTTCACAAACGCTATCGAACGCAAATTTCGAAACGTGTGTACTTTTGGCTCAACCCCCGCTCTCTATAAACCGCTCTGAGTGGAGGAATGAGATTGGTAGGAATAGAAAACTCGGAGATTATAGCCTGGGCCAAAAAGTACTGCAGTGTCCAAATTTCCAGCTATTCGTCCGCAACATGGAGTTCCTCGCCGTTCATGGACCCCTCCGACAACTAGATCACTACGGAAGGAACCTGAGTTTCATGCAGTATTATCTCATTGATGTCATTGGAGCAGTCTTAGGAACAGTGTTAACTGTGATCATCTCAGTGGTGTTTATTGCGTATCGTATTATGAAATTCTGCTTTGGTAAAGTCAACGTGAAGGCGAAAATGCAGTAAGCCGTGCATTTCGATTTAGTCCCTGTTAAATGTGATAAATGCGACGATAAATGTTCATGATCTATCAGAAAGGCTTTATTCATTAACAATCCAACAATGAACCAAAAGGAATCACAATAATGAAATGCCAATCAATAAATTATAAGAGTTGAGTGAAATCAGGACGGTATTTCTTTAGCTCCTCGATAACTGCGGGCATCTTGCTCTTGATGATCTCGTAAATCTCCTCAATTGCTTCTTGGAATGTCATCTCCTCTTCTTTGATTTCGTTCCCATCATTCTTCCTTTCTTCCTTCTCCCTCTTGTTCTCCTTCTCCTGCTCATCTATCGTTTCCTTCTTCTCATTCATTTCTGAATCACAGTCTCCGACTTTAGTCAAGCCCATTTCCTTCATTTCATGCCTGACTTCTTCCATGAGATGCACAATGCCGGGTGCCTTGAAAAGGTATTCAATTCTTTGAGTGCTTGCTATCTTCTGGATATTCAAGTCTCACCTTGACTAAGCATCTCATGTTGTTGAGGAATCCCGTAGATGCCTTGATCGATCCATTATTCATCAAAGCGTCCAACTCGTCCTCCAGAGCGATCAGAACGTCCGCGATTTGGTCCTGAAATGTGCATTTTGCAACTCATTATTCACTTCTTTTGTTATGTTTCAACGGTTTTTCAAGTGACTGAGTTCGTCTGCGTTTATGATACGGTTTTCGTAGACAACGACAAAATAAATAAAAGTTCACCTTGCTCACTTGTCCCTTGCGGATTGCAGCTCGCGAACGGCCGAGTGTTCTCAAAAGTATGAAAATTGCAACCTCACCTGCACTCAGTCCCATGTGAGGGCATTCTCTGTGAAATGCGACTCTCCTAACCTCAACTCAAGATACAGACCCTAACGTAGCAATCCAAAGAGTTCCGTCTAACGGCTCCCTGACAATCCCTGTACACTACCTCGCCAGCTCCACATATCGCTCCACTGTCTCTTCCTTCTCCTCCTGCTCGAACAGATCAATCTGTCCATCGAGGACACTCAGTGCCTCCTCCAGCTTCCTATTGATATTCTCAGTTACATTCTTTGCCGCCGCATTGGCTCTCTCTGCCTGGAAGCAGTGTAGTTGTCAACTCTCTTTTTAAACAGTTCGACTATGTTTCAGCAGAACTTCATCTCATTTAGGCAACATTTATTTCCAATGTTTACCTGCCGATCTGTTGAAAACAATCTCGTTAGAACAACATACCTTAACTCTCCTCTGTTCCTGTTCCCGCATCTCCTCAGCACAGTTAACTGCGCCTTTACACACTCACTAATGTCTAAGCTTCCCAATGTCTAAATCTAGGTTTGCTTATTTCCTTCGTTACCCTTAATCGGAATATATCATAGATGATAGATCATAGATCAGAATACAGCATACCATCTCTCGGCTCTCCTTCTCCTGCTTCTGCATCACCACAGCACAGTGAGCCTCGCCTTTATACACCAATATCTAACCTCCCCCTCCACTTCTAGATCTACATTGAACAGTTTCCTTCGTTTTCATTTGTAAGCCTAAACATCGGATCAGAATACAGCACACCTTCTGTCGGGACTCATCTTCCTGTTTCTGCATTATCTCAGCACAGTGAACCTGCGCCCTGACCCAATCGACCATCCTTCCGCAGGCAGGCGAGAGAGGAATGAGATGGGCGGAGGTGAAGAAGGCGTCGAGTGTGTGTTGCTGCATCTGGAATGGCTTTCACATCATCTTCGGTTGCTGGCCGCCCCTCGACCGTTCCCAATGGAATGCCAAGTGGCAACCACGTACCCGAAACCGAAGAAGGGCCAACATTCTCATCAGTTTCAGTTATGATTCTGCGCTTGCTCAACAGGTTCAGGTACTTCATATTTACAATAACTCGTGCTTATCTCCCAGAAACAACTAATATTCAATCACCTGCTCGATCAGATCAGGAGTTATGGATTCAGTCTTGAAAGTGAGCAGTCGATGCATGAATTCCCTGGATAGAACGACCGCTCGAAGTCCCTGAACTTGTATCATTGCAAACAGTTCAAAATCCGTCAGTGACTTGTACAATATGTGGTGGGCTAGAAGTTCAGGGAGACGGAACTCGACCATACCTGATAGTACTGCACTACAGCCTTGTCTCCGAGCAGGAGTCTCATCGCATCAAGAGTCTTCTTTACGGCGTTGGGAGGATTGGAGGATGTTGTTACCTGAGTTTACGCGCTTCGTTAATCTTTGGGGGTGGTTTTATTGTATTTCTTGTTTCAATTATCTTCACCTCGACTAGAGAAGTCCTCTTGATTCCTTTGAGCGCAGCTGTAGCGCTCTCGACTACTTGCTTGGCCTGAATTAATCAACTTTCTGATTTGATCGACTTTATTCTTTCTTACCTTCTTCAACTCATCGACAGGTCTTGCTTTTGCATACTTCATTCCGTCGCCGCGTTTCTTTTGTAAATCTTCTGCACGCAATTGTTTACTGCAAGTGCTCACTTATTTCTAGAGTGCGGAAAGCAAGAGTTGACTCTCCTCATTCTGCACGCTCTTTCGACACTCTGACCGGTGAGAGAGGAGAGCAACGCTTGCATTCCGCACTCGACTCATTTCCCAATACCGAATGTACCTTAGCCTCTCATGTGCCTTGGGTAGTTCTCTCCACTGATATGTACCCTCATTTGGGCATTTTGATTCCTCCATACTCTGCCTTTCAACTAATTCGAGTAGTGCAGTCAATCTTGCAATCTCATTGTCTTTCTGCGTAATTTCTTGATTTTTGTGCTCTAATTCGTCGTTTTTCTTTGTCAATTCCTCATCCTTCTTCTCAATTTCCACTCTCTCATAACGACCAATCTCTTCGCAGTCAGCGAGGGCCGCGGTGTATCTCTGGAATATCGAATATTGGATCAAGAAACAGAATGCCCTGAACACCTGAAATACTGATAGGCTGAAATGTTTGCAATACCCACAATGATGAGATAAAATCGATCGACCTACGGCACAACGAACTTGTAGATACTGTGAAACCTACCTCAATCGTCCTCTCGTAGTCTTCGTTCTTCCTCTGTAGCTGGTAGATTTCTTCCTCTCTGGCCTAGCAATTTCATTTTCCTCCTCGCTTTATCCAAGAATATGTGTGAAAAAAGCTCCGTCTTGATTGATCTCACCTCATGCATTCTCTTCAGTTTCTCAATCTCCTTCTCTCTTGTCTTGACGTGGGCTTGTTCGACGATCAATTGCATCTCAGCTTTTTCCTAAACAATCATTTATTATTTCTCAATTCAATTAAAAAAAATAATTTTGAAGAAAAAATGGCTGATTCACCACCCGCTTCGTTGCCTGCATCAGCAGTTTCTGTATTCTCTCCATCTTGTCAAAGACCTTCTCGTCGAGGGAGCTGTCATGGTCATCTTTGACCTGAACAGTAACTCGATTCTGCGCCTCCACGAGCAGCTCGGGTTCGTAGCGCACGCCCAGTGTGAGTGTGCGTCTTCCTGAAATGATTTGATTTTCTCAGTCTTTTTCAACTCTTTTCGCAACATTTAGAAACGTACCCGAGAACGTCCCGACAATCAGATTCATGACCTTGTCATGACTCTGCTCCTCCACGACGAGCCCTTCAATGGAGAGGATGCGATCTCCTTGTTGGAGCCCCTGGCGCGCGGCCTTGTCCCCGACGTCGGAGACTGAAAGAGATTTTTTTCGAAACAGCCAGTTTAATTATTGGAATATCTGAATTTGAACTTTTTTTATTTCTAGTAATTTTGAACGCATTTAGAGCAACTTAGAAAATCTACATTTCGTAATTCTGACCTGAGGTACCCAGCACGGTGAATCCGAACGACTCCTTGTCGCCTCTGGTCAGCTCCACGATGCGAACGAGGTGTTTCGATGCTGCACTGTTGTGATCCTTGGCCATAGAAGGGTTCTCTGAAAAAAAAGTTTTACATCGACTAATGAAGAAACAAGAAAACCTTTTAGAAGGAGAGGCAGCTCACCAAGCAGTTCATACGCCGATTCATCGTCCGATGAGGATAGAGTGTCTTCAAGAGGAGAGGAGACCATCGAGGGAGAGAAGAAGAGAGATGAGCGAGGGTTCGAGTGGGAACGGAATGCGTCCAAGGAACACTTGCCACGTCACGCTTATGAACACTCAATCGATATCGCGCGTGCTCCACTCTTGCCAACCGAATGTTCGAAACATTCGAATAGTTGCCCTATATCCCGCTAATATTTCCAGTCGTGCTCTCTTTCTTATCTCCTTCATTTGGGTCCCTATTGCTCCAATGGACTGCGACGAGCTCGATCTCAGCAGTATTCCTGAAGACATAATCCGAAAGATAATTAGGACTTCGAAACCGGATGCTTTTGCGGCGATTCGTTTGGTTAGTTGACGTTCCTTTTCACACTTGTAAATAATTTAATCGTCTTGATACTTCATTTTTTTTATCATTCCACTGGAACTTCGATGTAGAATCGTGGGAATTCAAATTCAAATTTTCTGAATCAAGAGTGGAGGGGATCTTTAACCTGATGATTGCATTTTGCGATTTCCAGCTCGCGTTCGTTTCATTTTTGTTGCAGATTTCGCCTCGATGGAATTCACTAGTACGAGAATTCTTCAGATCAAGAAAACTCAAGCCTTCAATCAAGTGCTTGCAATATTCTGACTTGACTCCTCACCATTCGTCTCCGAGCATCAAAATTGTTCTTAAGAACGATGACTTTGCATGTTTTGGAACTGACAGTTTTATCAAGCTTCCAGGACTGCAAGTAAGTAGTGTTTTCGCAACAACTGTTAAAGCAAAGTCAAAGCCACTGGTTGGGGCCTAAACGCCGCCCGCTCTTTATGGTTTACCCGTGGTTGCCAGATACCACAGTGCATACTATTCCTGTTTGCAGGATAACACAGTCACGCTTGAATTCGACTTTATGATGGCTCAAGGATCACGAAAATTAGTGGATGAGCGCATTAAGCATGCAGTTTGGCGCTGTTCAGAGATTGAAAAGCTGGAGCTGAACGGAACGAGTCACATTCCGCCCCGGCGACTATGCGAACTGCGAAAGAACCTGTTCAATGTCCCTGTACGCTACTTGCGCACGGGTCTCAATGCATTCTTTGACAATCAATGCAGGTAAGCGCCTTCCTTGAGTAATGTTATCTTCTGTGTTGCAGACTGGATATGGTTGATCTCATCAAAACTCACAAAATAAAAATGTTCCGTACAACTGTTTGCGATGGTGATGCCTTAGTAGTGCGTAAGTAACACAATTGCTTATTTTACAACTTAATTTACAAAACAAAATGGTTTGATTATTTACTCTGCACTGATTCTTTACAGAAAATTTCATTGAAGAAGCGATGGAACAACTTCAGAGCATTGTCTTTGATCAGCTCAGTCACTTGAATGACTACCCATTTTACGGCGAATCCCGAGAATACTGGGAGGCTTTTGTTGAGAAGCTGCGAAGTTCCGGCAAATTCGCCGCACACTATTATTGTGGAGATGATGAAGGATTGAAGGACGTCGCTAGCTACATGCATTCGAGAATTTATGTGCATGTTATTGGAACGGAAGATACGGATTACGAAACGCATTGATATGTTTGCCTTTGGATCACTCAATTTGAATTCTCCGTTTCACGATAAAAACTTTCGAATATCTGATTATTTCACATTATTTCTATTTCTTTTGAGATCAGCGTAGTCGACTTAGTAAGCTCACAAAGTCTCATGAAGATCGGAGAATGTGTTAGATGACGAGAATGAAGATGAAATGGACGGATTGGAATCGGGAAAAATAAATGTAAAGACTTTGGATGATGCTTGTGAGATCTTGAATGTTTGAAGTATTAATTTGATTTTTAGTCATCGAGAAACGTTGCTCACTAAAGGTTGGCCAGATACTTATCCACATACGCAAGGTTAGTGTCGTTCGCAGGCGATGTAAAGCATTTTCTAAATATTATTTCAAATTCATAATAAATCTATTTGCTTCAAGGATGCAAGGTCAGAATGAACTCAAGAAATTTCAAAACTATTTGCAAAACAGGTTAGTTTCGAAAACAAATTTCAAAATCTTGCAATGAATTCTTCTTCTTCCCTGTGAATATCAACAACAACTTTGCAGAAGTAGTACTTTTTTTTCGTAATTTACATTTCGAAATGTGTTTGTCTCATTCTCCTAACGACCTTGACTTGGCATATAAAAGGCGCTCGTGATCACTTCTAACACAATTCTCCTCTCATCAAGAGATCAATTCATCTCAATTGAAGTACTGTATCCCCGTCTCCTATTCTCCGTGTCCTATATACGTTCCGTCTCCTATTTCGATGTGCTTTTTAGATGAAGACATCCGGAATCCAAGGCCAGGACCCATTCGCAAGCGATAGTTCGGACAGTTCCGGGAATGATTGGGCCTCTTACAATGAGTATAAGGACAACCACACTGGTGAGCAACTTTTTTGTTGCTTTATAAACAGCATTTCAAAGAAAGAAAGAAATTTATTTCAGAATCAGATCTTCCATCCCAGCATCTACCTAATTGTTAGCCGTCACACTCGTACCATCCTACTCATCTCCGTTCACAATTTGTTTTTATAATCTTGTGCGATAAACGATTCATTTCAATACTTCGCCGTATGTGCCCAAAGGAATGTTGCAAAGAAAGATTGTTTCTTGCCAGATATATCGATTGTTCGAATCCTCATTAGTTTGGAGTGTGGAGAATCCTTACCATGAGGCAACTCGAACTAGCCAATCCGTGCCACGGGGCACATCCATCGAGAGTCTGGCATCCGATCGCATAATAGGCGCTAGAAACAAGCGTGGAAGCCACACTGGAAGTCTCCTCCATCCTCTTCTGCATCTACATTCAATCTTCACTCACCACTCATCCTCAACTCCAAGATGGACCCCCACTCCTCTCCCGCTGCTCAGGAGACTGCTTCCATCGCGTCTTCTGATGAGGAATACTTTGAGATGATTGGTTAGTTATTCCGACCTTCACTCTTTTGCATCTACATAACTCTTTTACGATAGAAAAAAAGCCCTGTTTTTCACGAAAGGCATAAGCGCTTGAATCTTTCTCGATTTTTCTTCCCTATATACTAGAGCACGCAATACGCCATCTCTTGATTTTACGCACACTCTAGCGTGTGGGTCTGATGAGAGAATAGGGAAAATGAAAAGACTGTGACTCGCATTCCGAACTCTACTATGAACCCCTTCAAATCATCCATTCTGCAGACGGACTCAGGACGGCCAGGCAGGACGAGAGGGACGAGAGGGGCGCTCAACCTGCGTCTGAGCTGCCTTCTGTGCAGCGAGATGCTGCTGCTGAACCAGCCGACCCGCTCTCTGACCCTCTTCAAGCCGATCTTGGAGACCAGTCCAATGAGAGAGCTGAAGCGAAGGTGGTGACGATGGAGGAGAAGGACCAGGTGAGCCTTTCCCTCGGGTTGTCCTCTCGAGGAGCAGTGTTGGCACTGGATTGCACGACGTCCCCGGAGAAAATAGAGAAAAAAAATTTTTTAAAACGGGCCGGGTCAAATGATAAGCGCAGAATGATTAGTGTTGTTGAAGGTCGCATGTCTACTCGCCCAGAATCGTCTCTATCAAGACCAGATGAAGGAGAAGGACGACAGGATTGTGGAGCTCACAGCGCAGTGCGGTCAGAGGGAGGAGGAGATCAAGGTGAGTAGGCATTCCTTCATCGCAGACTACATAGTTGGGCGTTCAACCATCTGGGCTGGTTCGGCTGGGAGTGTTATAGTAGTTATTAGTGTTTCTCTGTGGCGTTGCTTACTGAAATTAGGGATGACGGCGCAGTGCAGGCAGAGGGAGGAGGAGATTAAAGTATGTATGTTGTTGTACGCAAAGGCTTGACTTCAGCTGACTCGGCCCCTCTGGCATCGCTGCATGATTAGCGTCCAATTTCACATGTGCACTCAGGATTATCTAGTGGCTTTGCTTTCTGTAATTTTAGATATTGGCAACTGTTTCGCACTTTTCCAGTGAAGAAATGTCATTTTTCAGCGCCACACCTCCCTGGTCATTCCCTTCAAGGACGTCCTGCAGCGTGATATCGCCGGGTTCGATGGAGATTACTACTTGGGAGTCAGCGAGCTCTTCCTTGCACTGATCGTTGCCATTGTCTCGGATTCAGTGGTGAGTATCCCTGAGTTATCGATTAGCGCATGCCCTATCCCGAAAGATAGAAAGAACTCGCTGACTGAGGGGTAGCAGTCAAGTTCATTGAATTTGATGGCGACTACAACCTGGGAGTCAGCGAGCTGTTCCTTGCACTGATCGTTGCCATTGTCTCGGATTCAGTGGTGAGTACCCTTGAGTTATCGATTAGTGCGTGCCGTATCCCAAAGAACTCGCTGACTGAGGGGTAGCAGTCAAGTTCATTGAATTTGATGGCGACTTCTACTTGGGAGTCAGCGAGCTCTTTCTTGCACTGATCGTGGCGATAGTGTCGGATTCTGTGGTGAGCTACCGTATCGCATAGTTGTCGATTAGTGCGCACAATAAATACATAGAGCTCCACATAATTCTCTAGTAATGCACTGTACCAAAGCTTCGTGATATAATGTTTCGAAAATTTGCTAGAAGAAATTCAAGGCCAATTCATAATCAAATAAATTCTGAATGCTTTCCAGGCCGGTCAACTGCTCGTCCTTGCTCTAACTCTGAAGGCAATCTTCGACTGCGCCTGTGCTCAAGTGTCCAAGTCGAAGAGGAAGATGACCAGGGACTGGTTGCAGACTGAGTTCCCGGAGGTATGGAGTTATTTCCTTCTTTCGCGCGTTGACTAGAAGCATTAGGGCAAGGTAGGGTGCAAGACATTCCAGAGATTTTTTTTAGAATTTCAAAGAAATCTAGAATCTTAGAAATCTGTCAAAAAGAGGTGTTAAGTGAAAAATTTCATGAGAGTCGTAGATGAAAAGTGTAGTAACCACACGAATAAATCCTCTCTCAGACTTCCTACGTGGCAATCGACATGAGTGAACCTCCTCGTACTGTCGATTTGGCTATGGGAAGCAATGGAACCTACGGAGTGTTCGACTACTTTGGCAGCGGCTCGGTGGCTTTTGTTTCTGGTGAGCAAACTCTCCTACCTGAACCACAACAACAACAATAACAACAAAGAGTTGTCGTTCCAGGCGGATCTCCAGCGGCAACTCAAGGAGTGAGACGGGGCGACCAGATCATCTCCGTGGACGGAACTCAGCTGGACACGCTGACCTCCGGAGAAGTCCAGAAACTGTACAAGACAGTCCAAGAGGCGGGAAGGACGAGCCTCGTGGTCAGATACAACCCAGAACGTCTGAAGGAGCTTGAAAGCACGATGGTGCGGTTTGTCTTCGTTGGTGTTGTTGCTCTGGTAACACTGGTTGTTGTGCAGACCAAGATTTGGTAACTTGATAGTAATACACACGTCAATGATTGGTGTCATTGAAGTTATCGTGTTATGTCCGTGTCTAATTATGTGTTGAAATCTTTTGAATAAAAAAAATATTGAACCATGAAATAAAAAAAACCCTCGTTATACATACCGAAACGTCTGAAGGAGCTTGAGAGCACGATGGTGCGGTTTGTCTTCGTTGGTGTTGTTGCTCTGATCACGCTGGTTGTTGTGCAGACCGAGATTTGGTAACTTGATAGTAATAAACACGTCAATGATTGGAGTCATTGAATATATCGTGTTGTGCCTAATTATGTTTGGAAACGTCATCACTTTTTGAATAAACATTTGGAAACAGCTTCATATTATCACGGGTCTCCTGTAAAAACGTAGGAACCTGTACGTCAGTAAAAAATATTTTGCCATCGAATCGGCCAAGTATACTTCACCTAGGTGTAGTGAGGCCAACGAGAACGGCCGTTCACTTTGTTTCTCGAAATTTGCATATCTACGTGACCTTTAGACCTATAACTTCAAAAGGCTGCATCTCGCTTCGTTTTTGACCTACCGGGTTCTAACTTATTCCAATCGATTCGTATTGTCATTACCTTCAATTTACTTTTCAGTGATCACATGGAAAAACGCCATCTTTCATGCGTAAATTCCGAAAACTGTTTTTGTGCACACATTATGCAAATTATCTCGAAATTCTCTCTTTGTGTACTAGGGACCACCATCCCTCTCCAGTCGGATAGGGTGCGCGAAATGCAAAATAACACAAAGAGGGTTGACAGGCCGTGGGTTCTGATTTCGCAGGCGTTTAGCACACCATGTTGGGCAACTTTCCTCGAAAATTCAAGCAAATCGTAGTACGTCCACGTTTTATATAATCCAAAATGTTTCAAAATGACTGTCTTATTTTGAAAATCAACTCTTCAAAGCGGTATAGATTGAGACCAAGTAGTAGGCCGCGACTTTTGTAAGTTTCCAGTGATAGGCAATGGTCATAGGCACAACATATCCGAAAATCAGCCAAATCGTAGTACGTCCACCTTTTTACATGAGGTCAAAGATTGACTACTGAAATGATCTTTGAACTTATGTAAAAGTGGTGGACGTACTAGGATTTGGCTGATTTTTGGATATGTTGTGCCCATGGCCCTAGTCTATCACTGGAAACTTACAAAAGTCGCGGCCCTCCTCTCAAACAGATTTTATAGGGCTTTTGTAGTTTCTAGACTCCCTGTGATCGACAACTGATTTTTTGAAAAATGCAAATATCTCGAAAACCATTGGATTTTGGTTGGTCTTCCGCGAACAAAAAATGTTTCTATACAACAGATTAACAAACTGAGATAGTTCATGGGCCATGAATTCATCATTTGCATATCACGTGGTGGTCCCTAGTTGTGTACACGAATTTTCTTTTCCATTTCGATTCCCCATCCTATGGGTGAGGTTCCCTATTACTTCATTTCCCCCAAATTTGGGCGCCCGATAGTGATCTCTTGACGTTATTTTTGGAACTTTTTTTGCGCTGAAAAATAGCATCAAGAGATCTCATGATTTCATCACTGTGTTCACGAATTTTATTTTCCATTTCGATTCCCCATCCTACGGGTGACGTTCCCTAGTGCATCGTTGCCCCCATCTCAGGGCGCCCGATATTAACTGTGTCAATTGCAACAAAAAATTGAATCACACATAAAACATTCAATTGTGACAAGTCGTAGCGTAGATAATGCCGTACTCTTGATAGAAGGAAGTCGTTTTGAAGTTGATCCACTGTCCCTATCCCGTACCCTACGTTGCTTTTTTGTCAGGACAACTGTCTAATGACTATCGCACAGTAAATGTCGCGTCCTCTGGACATCTGGACGGTTTCAATTATCGATAAAAGTCCTTGACATTCTCGCGAAATTCGCGCGGAAAAAGAACAAATCGTGAGCAATGCCATAGAAGATTGCCAGAGGTGGAATATGTCTCGATGAACGTACGCTTGGTTCGAGAAAGACACAATCATCTTCATTTTTGGTTTGCCCACCATCTTCTACGAAATAATCGTCAAAATGTATTTCCCAATTCTCAACGTCCCACGAGAAGCGTTGCTCCGCATACTCTGTTTAACGGACATCAAATCTTTTGTGAGGCTTAGAGAGGTGGGAAATTGCTATTAACAGCTTCTGTTATAATTACATTGTAGGTATGCATGCCACTAAAGGAAATGATTGATTATTCACTTCCAAAATCTCGGAAAACGATTGTCAAATCTTTGACTCTTCATAGAGAGGTGGCGTTATTGATCATTTGAAAACTCTATTCGAGCATTCGCAGGATGAAGAGGGGAATACAGGGGTAGTATTCTACTTCTCCGATGTCCGGAATTACCATGTATGGAAAACCTATTTTGGAGCCGCCATCCACAAATTTGAAATATCCCAAGCTACGGCACATAACACTGATAAAGTCAGTTTTGCTTTGAATTTTCACAATATATAATGAAGTGATTTTTTTTTAAATTATAATGCATAGTGCGCAACACTTTGATTGATTCTTAAAACAATTGGGACGTCGGATGATTTTGAGGCGCTCTTTAAAAAATGTTTTTTTAATGCAGGCCCTCAAAGCGGATATGAATTGTGCAGTTTTGTCTAATTTTCTTGCGTTCTTGAAGCAATTTATTCGAAACACGGAAGTTCTTGAATTCATGATATTGAATGAAAACCCCGGAATAATTCGAACATGCATGGACTTACTTGGAATGAAAATAATCAAAAACGTTTATCTTGGTTATACGGACTCGGAAAGTGTCATGATGTAATTGTTTCTCTTGTGTTTTGTTATACGTTTGTTTTGTTCTATTTATTATTCAGCAATCAATACCAATTAATCAAGCAAGTCAAGGTACAAAGACTTCGAGTTAAATCAGCGTACCTCACTAAAGGTGAGCTATTAATGTTAGGCTCAAATAATAAGTATTTCTTGCAGCCTCTATTGCGTTGCTTCTGAAACTCGCGGACTTGGTTGATTCAATCTGGTTTTATCACGAGGATCCCGGACCTCATCCTGATATTCTCCCGATCTTCCGAGAGATTTTAACTCGAAAATGCAAGCAAGTCGAAGCCGTTGGCTATTGTAGCAGCTGTCATCTGCCAGTTACTGATTTCGAGCGATTATTCCAGGTATGTCGACGATACTATTCATGCATCATTGAAATATGTTTTATGTCAAATTCAGTTGCTCCATCACTCAAATAAGAAGTTCTCGTTTGCATCATCGAAGTCCGATCCTGGTCTATTTGATATGCAAGTTGGAGAGTTTACACTTTCCACAACTCATAGAAGATTCACGATCCAGCATTTATCAATGGTTGGAACTTGAAATGGACAGAGTCAATACAATGTTCTACTTTGTGCATAAATTTGAAAATCGCATGTTAACTTAGTATTTCTCATCAATCATCAACCTAAACTATGCATAAAAATACTCTTAGTTTCGTTCAGACAAAGAATATAAAACAGAAAAAAGCGCCATACACAATAACGGTGAATCTATTTGTAATTGATGAGATCATTCATGCGTTCGGGATTGAATCGAAGGACTAGTGAAATGTTGCCAGTGACTCTCTTGTGCATCCTGACTATCTCTTCATGTGACAGTGTCTCGACATTGATTCCATTGATGGAGATGATTTGATCGCCTCGTTGCACTCCTGCAACAGATACAGATACAGATACAGATACAGATTTATCCTGACATCACGCAATGGGCCTGCAGGACGCAACTTAAGGGAGGGGATTGGGATCTTCGAACTCATAGTGTCGTTGGGTCAAGGGATGGAATCTAATGGAATCTAGGGAGGGAGGGAGGGAGTCACTCCTGCAAAGCACCAGTTAAATCTTATCTAATTCAGCGTTATTTCAACATCTCTCGCTTCATCATTAATCTCTAAGAAGAGTTTTTTGATCAACCATGAGCTACTATGAGCTGGAGAAAATATAGTCGTGAAATGTCGGGAGGGTGGAACGATAAAAAAAGCATCGGAACATAAAATATTGTTACTACCTTCCATGTGAGCTGGACTTCCCTCAGCTATACCGACAATAGACGTTCCGAAGTGAGAGAGGCCAAATCTTCCGTCTTCTCCTCTCGGAAAGGAAACGATTCGGGGACGCAGATTTGGGTTTTCGATGACAGAAACCCCGCTGAGCGCATTGTTGACTTCCTTCAGATTGTTAATTTGACTTTTGAGCGTCTGAAATGAGAAAAAATGATGTCAGAGCAACATTGAATAATCTCACAGCAACTTCTTGTTTGAACTCCTTCCTCTCATCTTTGAGAAGAGTAAATACAGTTTCTCTCTCCATTTCGACCATCTAAAAATAATGGATTTCTGAGTACAGTAGTAAATTCGATACCGTTATTTTGAATCTCATATTTTCGTTGTCGTTCTTCAGCATTTCGATGTCTTTGTCTCTTGCTTGTATTTCATTCTCGAGGTGAATTTTTACAATCCTCTGAAATGATGGAAATCGATTGAATCGATTTTTCAATCGTTTAACCTTCTTCTCCGATGTTTCGAGCAGTTCCTTGAGACGATCGATCTCTTCCAACAAACACAAATTATTTGAAAACCCGATAGTATTTCCGTTCACGTCGCTCATTGAGTTGCTGGTCGTAGTTTTTTCTACAAAACAACAAAAATAAGTACAAATACGGAAAAAATTTGCCTACCAGAATCAGAGATGGTGTGTTTGCTGGTCATTATGGTGATTACATTCACGAGAATTTTGAATATGAAAGGAATTTTCAGACATTGAGCACGCCCCTTTCTCTCGCGTCACAGGTTGTGCGACATTTTATTCAATCAATCGATCTAAGACTCGGCGTCGATTTTTACGAATGAATAATCGAGTTTGGTAAACTTTGACCGACCACAACACGGCTTTATTATTTTATTTTCACAAAAAAATATTATTATTATGAAAAAAGATCTGATCGAGCATCATTGATTAACTTCTACAACATTAGCCAAAAAATCTTCGACGAAGTTTGATAATAATTCTCACAGTAACAATAATTCCGATTAACCAGCAGAAATAGTAAGTACACGTCATACAATTTTCAACAGTGCTCAGCAATTTGGGGTTGAAGAGAAGCGTTATGGTAATCGGGCCATCAGTATTTTTGATCCGTTGCATGGCATCATCGTAGTCTTCTATAGCGTCGATGTCCAGTCCATTGATCGATAGTATCTGGTCGCCTCTCTGCAGTCCATGTCTCTCAGCGGGCGAGCCAGGTGTGACATAATCGATTATTACGCCAGAAGGGTAGATTTCAAATCCGAAACTCTTTAAAATTTTCGATCTCCCCATCAATCCGAAACCGTGAAACTCGTTTCTGCTCAGTGTTACTGTTCGATAACCCAATACGTCGTTTGAAAGATCAGCATTGTGCTTCGCTTTTGACTGGAGAGAAGGATGTTCACTAGACACATTGTCATCATTGATGCTATAGACCTGAACTTTGATATCATTTATAATTTATAATCTATGCAAAAAAAGGCAAAGGAACAAGCAATCAACCTGCGAAGACGAGCCGAAGAGTAAGATGAACAGTATAATATGTTTCAATAGGAGAGTCACCATGTCCTAGGCAAACAAATTTGAAAGGTATAGAGAGTTGTAAACAGTCCGTTTTGTAGACTCCGCCCCTTTTCCTCACTTTCTGCGTATTGTGGTACTCAATCGACATATTGGCGTTGCTTCGGCTTGCACTAGCAAAAGTAAATTTGAACTTTAAAGTTCCCCTCCACACCTGCATAATTTCTATTTCGCGCACAATCAGCGAGGAGGGTAGATCAATGAACCCTCCCATCTCTCACATGAGAGAGAGCGAAGGGGAGTGAGAGAGCACCAGAGGTCTCTCGTCTGATCTACCCTCCTCTCCCCATGCAAATCGCGATCAATAGTCTCTCAACTACAGTACATTACGAAATCCGCACGAAACACCTCTTCACCCTTGATCAGGAACTCAACTTTGAAAAATCACCACGGGCTTCAAATGCATTTTTATGATTTAGTTTCTTCGTTTACATAACATTGGCGCTCGGTTAAAACATAAAATCGAACAAAAAGTGGGGGTAAGTTTTGGTGTGGAGGGTAACTTTAAGAAGAGGTGCGACCGATCTCAAATTTCCGAAGTTCAGAATGTATGTATTGCATTTTTCAAAGTTAAGTTTATCGGTGCATCAATATGGTAGACAAAACAAAGTTGGAATCGTAACGTATCAAAAGAAAAATGAACTCGCAATCAGTTTGAGAATTCGAATCAATGTACACAGCCGTTCATTGGTTTGACCAGCACAGGGTATTTAAAATATTGTGAAATAATGCTTGAAATTTTTTTTAAACTATGCACGCACTCCAATCCTGGGATCCGCGTCTCTCATACGTTCCGGATTGAAGCGGAGTTCAAGTTTGGTGCTGTCAGAACTCTGGAGAAGACTCTCGATTGTCTTCCTTGGCATGAATGTAACGTCAGTTCCATTAATTGAGACGATTTGATCGCCCTTTTTGATTTCGAGAGCTTCAGCAGGGGATCTGAAGATTTTTTTATAAGTTTCAAAACTGAATCGTCATTTCCTCTCAACACTGTCACAGACGAGAGTGGTGTTCAAAATTGAGATGCTTGATCTAACAATTGAGCTAAATTACCCCTCATCAACGCTGCTGATCCAGGTGCCGATGAAGTTGATGCCGAAATAGGAATTCTCCTTTTCAAGAGTAACGATGCGAGTTGGGTGAGGGTGTTCAGAGCAGGGCCATGATATGCGCTGATCATTTTCAATAGGGTGCACCTGAAAGAGGCGTTAGAAGCGTTTTGCCTAGAAGCAAACTAGTTCACCTTTCGCTCTCCATTCTCACAAACTATTATTAACTTCCGACTATTGATCAGCTCTCTGAGTCGAATCGCTTCCTCGGCATAAGCCGTTACAATTCGGTCATGATCCATCTAAAATTATGTGTTGAAATGGAAAACGTGAAGTCGTATATATAAAAAACGCAATGAATGAGCCTATTTCTGGGCAGTTGGCAATTAGGAGAATCTTACTTCTCTCCAGTATAGCGTGGTCATAAATATCAGCATGCTTACGGCAAAAGCGACAAAAAGAAGGTTACTCGTTTGCTCCGAGTGTTTGAGTCGTGAAGAAAGGTTGGCGATAATCTAGAAAATCATAAAAAGGCGATTAATCGAAAGAAAAAAGGAAAAATGGGTTCTCACTAGGGTTGAGGATTGGTATCGGTAATGCCGTAATTTGCGGTATTACCGCGTTTGTGCGGTAAAACCGCACGTGACTCTCTCACATTTGTATGCTATTTTTTGTCTCTAACTGTCTGGCGCGGGAGAGTGCGGTAATACCGACACCGCACCGGTAAGCCTAGTTCTCACCTTCTCCTTATCCATAGTCTGATCTATTCCTTCACTCTTGGGCGATTCTTTTTTCGAAGTTTCGTTCGGCAATTTGGCACGACCACGTTCCATATTATCAGAAGCGTCCGAACTTCCTGGAAATATGAATTATGTAGAAGATGCGTTGCGAAAAAATCCGGATTCCTGGTAGCTTTCTCACCAATCAAATCGTAGGAATCCTCATCAGATGAGTAGTTGTCATGAAACGTTATGAGATGCTCGCGCTCCATCTAGAGCACAACACTGTGATAGACGATGACTGAGAAGTTTATTGGACATAGCTCACGTTGGCTCCGCCCCGTTCTATCAACCTGCCTATTTTCAATCAAACACTGTTGGGTGATTGTGGGAAATTGCCCAGGAGAGGCACTCAATTAGCGTCTTCTCGGTTTGACATAATTCAAGTATTTTCACAGTACTTTTGTTCAGAAAACACTATCTTTAGCTGTCAAGATTTTATCTTCGAAATGGTAGCATCCAAAAGATCAAGTCATACACTAATTTATCGTTGCCAGAGGGCAAATACTGTACCAAAAGATCAACCTGCATTGGAGGTTCCGGTCATTAATGGCTAGACTGCTGCTTCCGATCCAGAGTCTGACCCAGACTCCAGACTGGTAGCGTCCGATCTTTTCTGTATATAAGGGGTGAGTTCTCACTCATTCCATCATACTCCTCACCTTCCCATCCTCTGCTACTCTCAATTCCTCCTCTTTAATTTCCTTCTAATTTCGCATTTCATGACAATTTTTTCCTTTTCGCCTATTGATTTCACTCGTCTTATTCATTTTTTTTCATTCTTTCCATCTTTTTTTTCAAATCTCTCATCCCTGTTCAACCATTCACTCCTCGATTCTCGCTGTTATTCCTTGGTCTTTCCACTCATCGTAACTCAATCCTTTTCAGCAGTCAAACTTCCCTCTCCTCTCATCGAAATGCCCAGCCTCATGCGCAGTTCAAAGTACAGCTACGAGTGCACTCCCCTTCCTTCGGTGGAGGATTTCGGAGCAGACGCTATGGTATGTTCATACAATTTCCTTGAAATCCTCCTTGTCTTCTGACATCAACAAATGGCTCTTCGGTCATCGTTGGCCCATCTATTGAGGCAAAGTATTCCCTCCCATATAGAACGGTCGAATACGTACAAAAAGAGGTTCCTGAAGTATCTGACAGCATGCTTTCAGGATTTCCAACCCATCGAGCTCACCAATGAGACAAAGAAGAAGAAGTTCCTCTCGCTTTCCAAGCTCAAGTCACGAGTGCGTTCCCTCCTCACTTCGGTTAGTTTTCCTTCAAATTTATAGTGCAGGACGCTTATTAGACGCCTACGAAACAACTTTTTTTTTGTAGAAGCATCAATAATTGAATTCCTTTTCAGATGAACAAACGCTCCAAGAAGTCCTATGATGTCAGTACCTCTCGCTCGCATTTGATGCCCATTGAAGAGGAGGATTCGGAATTTGAAGATCGCACAGTCAATGGTTTGTTTTTATTCTTTGTTAGAAAATTATAATCAAAAAGATTCGAAGCATACAATAACTACAATTACAATTACAATTACAATTTTTATCCACCTGGGTATATTGGGGAAAGTGTCGCGTACAGTCCGGGTTGTTTCCCTAGTGAAAACAATCCGTCCCGGCCGGGCCGGGATGGTCCCTGGTGGTCCCAAACGCATTTATTCGTCGAGGAGTGAGAGAATGGAGAAAACCCTGAGTTGCCGAGAAGCTCGTTGGTTGTACAATCGATTCATAACAACAAAATATTTTAATTAAATTTCAGCAATTAGAAAATTGAAGTTGAAGTGACGTTCGTTTTGATAAACATTTGGGAAAAGATTGGAGAAGATTACTGTAAGGAGAAAAGACCAAACTGTTTTTCGATTTTCCATGCAAATTACTCACAGTTCTAATCCAATTTTCTAATTACTGAAGTTAAATTAAAATATTTTGCTGTTATGAATCGATTGTACAACCAACGAGCTTCACGACAACACAAGGTTTTCTCCATTCTCTCTCTCCTCGACGAATAAATGCGTTTGGGACCACCAGGGACCATCCCGGCCCGGCCGGGACGAATTGTTTTCACTAGGGAAACAACCCGGACTGTATATAACAACCTCAAAAGTATCGTCGAGCATTAAAAATAGCGGAACTTCTCGTCATTCATCTGAAACTGATGCCAAATTCTGAAATATTTCGCAACTATTTCTCTTACAGACCGCACTATCACTATCCGCACCGGCAAAAACGGTCTCTTCGGAATCCACAGGCATGGAACGACCATCTCTCGTGTGAAGAAGGGATCTTCGGCTGATTTGCAGGTGAACATTTCGAAATACTCTCCTCATTTTGCACACTCTCTAATATCAGAAAGGTTAGAGAGTGTTGAAAATCGAGAGAGGCAAATACAGATTGTTACAAATTTGACTTTCAGGGCGTCAAGAAAGGCGATCAAATCATTGCCATCAACGAAATCAACGTGGAGACTTTGTACTTCGATATCCTCCCCGACCAATTCGCTCAAGCAAGAGCTTACGGTAGAATCACTCTCGTGCTGAGACACAACCCCGAGAAACTCAAGAAGATGAAGTGGCATAGAAAGGTGGCACTCAAGATTAGAAACAGAATCGCGAAGTGCGACTAATTGCCTTTGTTATCCTTATCAACATTAATATTTTTAATTATTGTAAGCTCCTATTGACCTGAATAAACTGTATTCGGAAGAGAAGGAAGCTTTTCGAATCGTGAAGATATTCAAATGTTGCAATAACTACTCCTTTGCATATTCCTCTTATTCTAATCACTTCATATTTCTCATTTCACACTTTGCATACTCCACTCTCCTCCCTCTCTCTCCTCTCTATCTCCTCCTCCTCCCTCCCCCATTCTACTCACTTCCCATGTCGACGAGTGGTCGCCAAGGCGGCGGCGGCGCGCGAGAGGACACCACGCTCAAGGTATGGGTACTGTAGCTAGGTGGGGGGTACTGTACCATACCCAACGTATGGTAGTGATAGTCATGTGGAGTATCATCAGATGCCACGCTTAAGGTATGAAGGGGTACTGTAGTCGGGGATACCGTATCCACTCCAAATGTATCGTTGACTGAAGAGATGATGTTGCCAATCGAGAATCGTTGACTGATGGGAAGCACTGTAGGTGGGATACTGAAATGGGTATTGATGGTGTATCCTACTCGTAGACTGAAGGGAGTACTGTGGGTCACTGATCTTTGATCTCTACAGTTACAGTACCTCTTCCAGAATGTGCAACGGGCGACGCGCGAGCTCGACCACATCGTCGACGGGATTATTCGGAAGGGACACAAGGTGATTGATCTTTGATCTTTGGTTTTTGATCTTTGATCTCTGCAGGTAAGCAAGGAGAAGCTCAAGCAACGCGACAGCTCGGGCGACGAGTCGGCATCGGAGGGAGAGAAGAAAGAGGACGGCAAGGTATACTGTATCCTACCGTACTCAGAAGTTGGGTATACTGTATCGATCGTTGGGTTACGGTAGATACAGTAACCTGTGCTACGGGAACTGTTTCGGGTACGATAAATAGGCATCGGAGGGAGAGAAGAAGGAGGGCGGCAAGGTATACGGTATAACTGGTTGGGGTACGATAGCGTGGGTCAGATGGTGTTCCGCGTGTACTACAGTAATCAATCAATACCGTACCTTCTCAGGACCGTCAAGTGGTGTTACAGTATACCGTATTCAATAATTCCGTTCGCAGGACCGTCAAGTGGTCCGACTGCGCTTCTCCGGCTCGTCGAGCAACGCCGACGGCACCGTCGCGTACGTCTACATGAAGAGGGTGAGAAATTGAGGAAAATCGAAAGATCAAAGGGGAATGCCGCCTAGTAGACATCAAAGATCAAAGACCACTTCAGAAAGCCGTGCTCCACTCGCACGAGGACCAGGTCCGCCTCCTCTCCGACCCGCAGAAGAACAACGAACCACTGCTCAAGGTACAGTATACCTGCCGTATTCTATGAATCAATCGATAACTGGAGGATTACGGTACTTAAATCGATATATGAATGATTACGGTAATTCAATCAATATCTGAAAAAGTACCGTACCCTGCAGGTGACGGTGAGCCGGTGCGACGACGATCCCGACTGGACGCACATGACCATCCTGATGATGGACAGGAACGATCGGGTATGGTTGGCGCGGTTAGGGCGTCTTGACGCGTTTGCTGAGAACACCGCATCCGCGCCATCATTCCAGCTGCTGGCCGTACTGGACCTGGAGTGCCGCGGCGAGGAGTCGCGCGCCATCCGCGTCAACGGTCTGCCGGCGACGCCGTGCTGGTGAGTGCTGACGCGCACGAGGCGACCATAGGAAAGGTTCTCATTTTTCCATTTCAGAGAATGCGCACGCGGCGCGCAAATGCGCTCGAAGTGCGCCATCATCTACAATCACTTCGCCTCGCTGTGAACAGCAACCGCCATACCATTCGTATAAACGGTGTACAAAAGTGATCAATCGTATTTTGAAAAGTGCAGTTCAAAGCTGCAGCAAAGAAATATTTCCGAAGACAGACGTTCCACTTAATCCATACAATTGGGTCTACCGTATCCTTACAGTATCCTCTTCATTGGAAATCTGCAGTAGCTCTAGATTGGCTTTCATAAAATAGTTCCATAACCCTCTCGAAATGCATTACCCATCGTGCGAGCTTTGATCACTAAGAACTGTGCTTGGCTTTGTCTATAGATCCTATTCATGATAATCATTTGATCTCTAGTTCACAACGATTCGGAAGGCTTCATTGCCTCACTAATCTTTGATCTCTTCCCTCTCCCCTCATCCATTGCCATTCCACCAACAACACCTGCACGTAATGCGTTTATCATGCAAAACGACTGAAACTGGTACTCTACAAATGTGGGCGGAGTCTAGAAGGGGGCGGAGCAAGTGGGCGTGGCCAAGGGGGCGTGGCCTGTCAGTGCAGTCCCATCGAGCCCATCTTGTTCTCCTCGGTGGCGGCCAGCTTGCGGTCCTCGACGGCGGACGGACCGAATCGTGCGTCCGCCCGGAACAGCGTGACGACCGCGTGCGTCGTCTCCGAGTGGCGGCCAATCTGTAGAGCAGAGTTCAAAGGGGGCGGAGCTTAGAGGAAAAGGGGCGTGGCCTGTTAACGGCGGAGCCCAGAGGAGGCTGAGCCAGTTACAATGCACGACGGTCTGAGTCTAAAGTGGTGGACCATCTGAGGGGCGTGACCTAGAGAGGCGTGGCCTATTGCCTATTGTCATGGCTATTGGGAGCGGAGTCGGCAAAAGGCAGCGCTTACAGAAGAAACTTAGTCTGACACAGCAGTACGAAGTTGTCGGAGACTAGAGTGGCATCTGAGAAAGGCGTGGCTTCTAGGGAGCGGAGCTCCCTCCAAGACCAAACCCCTCCTAAGCTCCGCCCACTCCGATAGGTACCTTGTAGAAGGCGACGATCCAAGGCAGCGTGATCACGCCCAGGTACACGATCGACAGCAGCGACATCGCGCCCACCTCGATGTAGTGCGTGGCGTACGCGAAGCCGAGCTGGAATTGCTTCTTTAAAATCCGCCCTTTTGGCCACGCCCCCTTTGATCTTTGATCGATATATCTCTTGAACCGAGAAATTAGGCTCCGCCCACTCCAGGCCACGCCCCTTTGTTCTTTAGTCGATAACGAGTTAGCTCCGCCCACTACTGGCCACGCCCCTTTGTTCTTTAGTCGATAAGAGCCCGTTCGCGTAAGGATCGGGCAAATCGTCAAGCATCTGGCACAGTCAAAAAATTTCGATTGCCTGAAACTGTGTGTTTTGGGGTTCTCGACGATGCTAAAGACTGTGGACGTAGTCATTTTCCGTTTGGACCTTCCATTGGCTCCAGACGACGTCGCGTCGAAAACAGAACTTCTTTTATAGCGCCTTCCTCTGAAGCGCTAAAATTAAGAGAAGGCGATTTCAGACCTCAAATTTGATGGCGATCTCGCCTGATATTTCCATTTTTCATTATTTTCAAAAATAATTTTGTTACAAAATGTAACTTTTGAATGAATCATTTGAGGAATCAGAGACCTGTTGTTGTGAAGTGGTCTGTCCTTACTCAACGAGCATAAAAGGAGAGAGCTTTATCAAGCAACCAGCCCAGACGGGCGCGTAAGACAAGAAGGACGAGGGGAGGAAGAGAGGGGCGAGAGAGCACGCTCTCTTCATGCAAATCGGCCCATGCTAATCGATAGGGCGAGAGCTATGGGGAAGAGGGGAGAGAGGTAGATCACTCTCTATGCAAATCGCACGTAGGCAACAAGGGGAAGGGAAGAGAGGGGATAAGAGTGATGCAATAGGGTAATTGGCTATGAGGGGAAGAGGGAGCATCCCTCAATACAACACCTCCCTCCAAGATTCTAACTTGGTGAGAATCTGAACAAAACATAGACAATTACGATGAGGCAACAATCAATGGGGCCACGATCGAAGCACTTTGGTCGGGG
>LS511661.1:144418-180195 GCA_900490845.1 Pristionchus japonicus
AGACGCACTAATCGTGAGTACTGAACGCCAATGTTGTGAAGTGGTCTGTCCTTACTCAACGAGCATAAAAGGAGAGAGCTTTATCAAGCAACCAGCCCAGACGGGCGCGTAAGACAAGAAGGACGAGGGGAGGAAGAGAGGGGCGAGAGAGCACGCTCTCTTCATGCAAATCGGCCCATGCTAATCGATAGGGCGAGAGCTATGGGGAAGAGGGGAGAGAGGTAGATCACTCTCTATGCAAATCGCACGTAGGCAACAAGGGGAAGGGAAGAGAGGGGATAAGAGTGATGCAATAGGGTAATTGGCTATGAGGGGAAGAGGGAGCATCCCTCAATACAACACCTGTATAGGAATGACCGTAGTGAGGCGCTGATTCCAAAAATATATTTTTCAGAATTTTTAAAGACATACTTTTTGAATGGTCCTCAATAAACTGATCTGAAAACGACGTCCTCTCCCTTGTTTACTCCTTTCCTTGACCCGCTCACCTTCCCTCCCCATTGATCTACCCTCTTCCTCTCTCTCGTCGGCCTCCCTCCTCTGCGTCTCTGACGGGCGAGATAGTGTGTGAAAGTGAGAGAGGGGAGAGAGCGCCAGAGAAGCAAAGGAGGGAGGCCGACGAGAGGAAGAGGGTAGATCAAAGGGGAGGGAAGGTCAGCGAGGACAGGGAAGGGAGTAAACAAGGGAGAGGAAGTCTTTTTCAGATCACTTTATTGAGGACCATTCAAAAAGTATGTCTTTAAAAATTCTGAAAAAATTATTCTTGGAATCAGCGCCTCCTACGGTCATTCCTATACAGGTCTCTGCTTCCTCAAATGATTCATTCAAAAGTTACATTTTGTAACAAAATTATTTTTGAAAATAATGAAAAATGGAAATATCAGGCGAGATCGCCATCAAATTTGAGGTCTGGAACCGCCTTATCTTAATTTTAGCGCTTCAGAGGAAGGCGCTATAGAAGAAGTTCTGTTTTCGACGCGACGTCGTCTGGAGCCAATGGAGGGTCAAAACGGAAAATGACTATGTCCACAGTCTTTAGCATCGTCGAGAACCCCAAAACACACAATTTCAGGAAATTGACCTTTTTTGGCTGTGCCAGCCCTTGTCTGACTCTTACGCGAACGGGCTCATAACGAGAAAGCCCCACCCCTTTTCCAGTAAGCACCGGACACTACGGGTCACGCCCCCTTTGATCTTTGATCGATAGATAGTAAGCCCCGCCCATTTCCTCCAAGAAATTAGGCTCCGCCCCTTTTGATCTTTGACCGATAAGCCCCGCCCCCTCCCACCCTCACCATGAGCAGCCACATGCGGATGAAGCGGTAGCACAGCTTGAGATAGGGCGTGAGCCTTTAGACTGTCTAGTCGATAAGCCCCGCCCCTTTTGTCCAAGAAATTAGGCTCCGCCCCTTTTGATCCTTGATCTTTGATCGATAAGCCCCGCCCCCTCCCACCCTCACCATGAGCAGCCACATGAGGATGAAGCGGTAGCACAGCTTGAGGTAGGGCGTGAGCCGGGAGAAGAGGATGAGGCTCTCGGGCATCTTGCGGTAGAAGACCTAGTGAGGGGCAAGATAGGATTACGGTAGATATTGATACGGTAAGGATCAGCTACTACGGTAGGGCTACAGTATCTTCATTCAACAAGCTATCTCGCTCGTCAGAGCGGGGCGAGAGAGCATATCAATCGGAGAGAGTTAGACGAAAAACTGGGGAATTTGATCATTTCTTGCAGAGTTTTTCACCCTTACCTTCAGGTTGACGAGCACGCGCTGGATGCCGTAGATGTAGACGAAGATGGTCATCTGAATGCGTTCGTTGACTCCGCCCCTTTTAGGCTCCGCCCACTCGAGGCTCCGCCCCTTCAAGCTCCGCCCCCTCCAAGCCCCGCCCCCTCTAGACTCCGCCCACCTCATAGAAGATGACGATGAGCATCATGCCGAGGTACGCGTAGTGCACCTTCGCGTTCTTGAACACGTGCTGGAAACAAAGTCAGTCGTCGGTTAGCTACCGTAATCAGTTGTCGATCCGCTTCCGTACTCAGTAATCGATCGGATACTGTACTCAGTTGTCGATCCGCTACCGTATCCCGTTATCGATCCGCTACCGTAATCAGTAATCGATCGGATACTGTACTCAGTTGTCGATCCGCTACCGTATCCCGTTATCGATCCGCTACCGTAATCAGTAATCGATCGGATACTGTACTCAGTTATCGATCCGCTACCGTATCCACTAATCAATCAGCTACAATAATCAGTTATCGATCCGCTACCGTATCCACTAATCAACCAGCTACAATAATCAATTATCGATCCGCTATCGTATCCAATAATCAACCAGCTACAGTAATCAGTTATCGATCCGCTACCGTAACTCACCCCGTCCGTCAGGAAGGGCGACAGCGCCATCGATCCGCCGATCAGCAACTGCAAAGCGATCGATAACCGGGAGTGGGCGGAGTCAGAGCCGGGAAATCCCCGGAGCCGGCACTTACCAGTAGCGCGGAGCCGCGCAGTTGCGCGCGAGGCACGCGCACGAGGAAGGGGAAGCCGCGCAGCATCGACACGAGCAGGTACTCGCCCGTCGTGATCTGCAAAAGGGGCGGGGCTTAGTTGATCCTTGATTTTTGATCTCTTTCTGACCACGTATCCGAGCGAGTTGATCGTGAACAGGAGGTAGGCGAGGAACAGGTAGCTCTCGTGCTTGTCCGGAAACACCTGCGAGGATTACGGTATTGATTTTTGATCTTTGAAGCCTACCGTACTACAGTTCGAATGCAGTAACCCTACCGTACCTTGATCGGAAGCGTGAGCCAGAACTCGAGTGGCCGATCACGCACTGCAAATCGATCGATGAGATCGACCCACAGCGGCACTTCTTCAGTTCGCCGGACCAGCCCCTCTCATTCCGCCGCTCTGCCCCTGCGTAGAAGGTAGGGGAGGAGGGAGAATGAGAGGGAGGTAAGGGAGTGAGTCTGGTCCGGTGAACTGAAGAAGCGCCATCCATAGCCTCCAGGCACTCCTTGTGCGTCATGCACTCTTTTGTCTAGACACTCCTTGTGCGTCAGGTGCCTATCATACTGGGCACTCCATGTGCGTCAACACATCTCGAGACACTCCTTGTGCTGCAGATACTTTTTTTGCATTTTGCTCTAGACACTCCTTGCGCGTCAACACTCACACAACTTCATGCACCCTTAGTGCGTCAACACTCACACATCTCGAGACACTCCTTGCGCGTCAACACTCACAAATCTCCAGTCACTCCTTGTGCGTCAACACTCACACATCTCGAGACACTCCTTGTGCGTCAGGTACTCTTTTCCTAGACACTCCTTGCGCGTCAACACTCACACATTTCGAGACACTCCTTGTGCGTCAGGTAGCCGTTGTGCTGGTAGTGCACGACGTTGACGGCCCACGCCGTGAACGCGAACGACATCAGGAACATGAGCACCAGCTGGCAGAGCACCGTGTAGATCAGAGATCTGCAAGTGGGCGTGGCTTAGAGTGGGCGGAGTCCAAAGTGGGCGGAGCCACTGACCGCCGTATCTGCTTGTGGCGGAAGTTGAGCCACGACCCGATGAACATCCACGTGCCCTCGCCCACGTTGAACATGCTGAGCACCTGCAGCAAAGGGGCGTGGCTTAGAGTGGGCGGAGCCTATGGTGGGCGTGGCCTCACCAGACAGAATGCGACGATCCACGCGAACGGGTCCGAGAATCCGTCCATGTTACCGTACCAGCCGGCTCGTAATAACTGCGTAATAGCTGGTTACAGTACCTCGGTGCGTCGAGGACTGACTTTATTCGCAAAAAAGGCATAATTTGCATTTTTTTTTGTGAAATATAGCCAGTCATCGATCCCTCTGGGGTACTGTAGACATACCGAAAACTCCATTCCGGGGTCCTTCTCCAGGAGGGCAAAGATGAGGATGGGCGTGACGAAGCCAGAGAGCGCGAGGAACTTCGCGATCTGGAGGAATACGGTACCTTATCGATTGATTGAGAGATATAAAGTTAGTCCTCGATCCATCTAGCATACTGTAGAATGCTTCCATATGTACCGTAGCGTACAGTTCTAGTCAGTTCTAGTCAGTCTAAAATCAGTCCTCGATCCATCTAGGATACTGTACCCTCTCCTAGAACTTACGGTAGCGTACAGCTCCGCTCCATCGATCAGCGGCACGCCCGCGAGCAGTAGGATGGCCAGCTGCGTGAAGAACGTGTACATGTTGTGGTCGGCCAGCTCGTTGTCGCTGCAAGAGATCAAAGATCAAAGATCAATCTTCAAAGTCCAAAGATCAAAGATCAGCACTCACACCAACAGCTGGGTGGGACTGGCCTGGAGCGCGCGAAGCGCCATCACCTCGCCGAGGATGGCGTCCTTGAAGGCAACCTGAAAATCGATAATTCAAGGAAATCAATATTCGCTTACCGTAACCCGGAGCTACCGTAGCCTTATTCTACAGTACCCTAATTCACGGGAAATCCATATTCGATTACCGTAACCCCAGAACTACCGTATACGCACATCCTTCGTCGTGGGATCCAGACAGGCGCCGTACAGGCCCATCTCCTTGCCCTCCGGGCAGCTGTTCGCCGTGTGACAGACTGGAATATCAGAGATCAAAGATCAAAGATCGGAGGTCAGAAATCAGAGATCAAAGATCAGAGATCAAAGATCAAAGATCACAAATAAACTGACATGGCATGCCGGCCTGCACGCAGCGCGTGTCCTTCGGCTCCGAGGCGATCGAGAGGTGTTGGAAGAAGAGGAAGAGGTACCTAGAAAGATCAAAGATCAATCGTACCGTAATCTCATCGATCTACTCCAGCGATAATGGATCAATCGATGACCCTACAGTACCCTACCGTATCCTCTCGCTTACCGTATGTCGACGTGGAGGCAGACCAGCGCGAAAATGCGGATGAGGATCATCGAGAAGCCGACACCTGAAAAATCAATTATCGATTATCGATAACTACCGTAACTCTTTTGTAGCTACCGTAACCCTCTTCTCCGTATTTTTTTCATCAAGAATTCATGGTCTACTGATAACATCCATCCAAAAAGCCCGATGCGCAAGTTTCTCAAGAGAAGCTAAGAACCTCGCCCTCATTGTCCCCTGTTTGAGCAACGAGAGCGTGCGGTCCCGTGGTGTAGCGGTTAGCACTCAGGACTCTGAATCCTGCGACGGGAGTTCAAATCTCCCCGGGACCTTCCTCTTTTGCTGCGTTTTAGCCATCTCTCCTAACATTTTGTAACTACTTCAAGACTGCCAAAGTTGATCTTTGATCCTTTTTGCAGGTATTCAATGCAGATTGCGCGCTGCTATCTATCGTCATTGTTACAAGAGAATGAAGATGGATAAATACAGTAACCCTGATACACGTAGCCCAACCGTACGCCGAAATCGATCGATACCGTACTACCACACTACCGTATACCTTGCGCGATCGGGCAGATGCGGGCGAAGAACGTGTTGGGCGGCAGAGAGGTGAACTGTAAAATCGATAATCGATGGGAAGCATTGAAGCTACCGTATCCTACCGTACTCCCATGACAAATCAAAATAAATCAGTTATCGATTGATACCGTAATCCCCTTGTTACCGTACCTGTCCCATCGACAGCTCGAGGAAGACGGTCGGCACGCCGACGAAGAGCATCATCAGCCCGCACACGCCGATGAACGAGACTGAATGATGATCTTTGATCTTTCATCGTTGATCTCTGATCTCTGATCTTTGATCTTTGGTCTCTCATACTTCCATAGGTGACGTAGTACTTGGTGACGACGAGGAAGATGGGCAGGCGGAAGAAGTTGCTCATCAGGACGGACGCCTGCAAAGGGGGCGGAGCGTAGAAGGGGCGTGGCCAGGAAGGGGCGGAGTCAGAAGGGGCGGAGCCTACCAGCGTCCAGACAGTCAGCTTCTTGACGTGCGTCATCTCCATAACGCGTAGATCAAAGTCCATCTCCTCGAGCTGAAAAGTCAGTAATCGATCGACTGAATAGAGGATACCATACCATGGCGGAGCTGGCCTCGGGCGACTTGGCGTTCGGCGAATCTTGCAACTTCTGCAAGGAGGGTACGGTAGGATTACGGTAATCAATCAATCGATAATCGGCTACCGTATACCTTCTCATTGATGAACGTCTCTCGCACTTCGTCCTCCTTCTTCTTGCGCTTTTTCAGCGCACGCGCCTCCTTCTCCTCTTCGGGGCTGAAATCGATTATCGATTGACCGTACCACTACCGAATCCCTCGACTACAGTATCACTACAGTAACCCAATATCAATTATCGCCCGTCCTCTTACCGTAATCCTACCGTAATGCTACCGTACCCTAAGCTAACCCAATATACTCAGTTATCGATCGCGATCTACCGTACCCCTACCGTACTTCTTCTCCTGTGTCGACGTGTCCGAGCAGTTGCGCGCCTTGCCCTGCGCCAGCGTTTCGTCGTCGAATTTCTTGTCGAACGCCGCCGTCTCTGAAAAAGTCAGTCCTCGATTGGCAACCGAACAAATCAGTTATCGATAGGCTACCGTAATCCTACCGTACCTTTCTCGAGCGCGCACGAGCGCACGAGCCACGAGCGCGTCTCGCGAACCTGCAATGGGTACCGTATTCCACCGTAACCGAAATCGATACCGTACCCTCGGATCGGGCAGGACGCTCTCGGCGGGCGCACGCTCCTTGGGCGTCGTAGAGTCCTTGCTGAGCGCCCTCTTGCGCCGCGTGCCGGCTCCCGCCGCGCCTAAGAAGGATACTGTATCAATCAGATATCGATTGATTACCGTAACCCCTTGCTCTACCGTGCCCATCGACTGTTGAGGAGCAGCCTTATCGATACCGTACCAGGTTCCTTGGTTTTCTTCTTGCGGCCGCGCTCCGAGCGCCCGAGACTGGCATGTACTGCGGCCTTCTGCGGCTGCTGCAAAGACATTCTTTAACTGACTTTATTTGCGAAGGGAGTACGGTAAAGCGGATCGAGGACTGACAGATCTAGGGGTTCGATCAATACCATGAGGATGTACCGTACCTGTTCCTTGGATAGCGGCTCCTTGGACTCCTTGTCCTTGTCCTTCTCCTTCTCCTTCTCTTTCGGGTCCGTCGGGTCCTTTGGCGGCTGCTGCTGCTGCCCGGGAGCCGTGACCTCCTGATAGTATCGGTTGATTTGGAGCGGTTACGGTGATGTGGCCTACGGTAAGCTATAGAGCCGAAGAACAAAGATCAGAGCTAGGAGGAGGTCAGAACGAGGTTACGGTAGCAGGGTAGCTCACCAGCGGCTCGGCGCTGCGCTTCTTCTCCTCCTTGGGCTCCTCCTTGGACATCGTCGAAGGTCGATTCCTCGTCGATGAGGGCGTCGATGACGACCACTCGGCAGGGGCGAGGGAGGGGGTGAGTGAGGTCTCCTCTCCCTCCCCTCCGCTCTCGATTGCGTCGAGCGCGCATGCAAAGTGATGCAAATTGAGCATCGATTTGAATGCATTAGCACGTTGGAGGACTTTGTTGATCACGTGCTCTTCGATAGTTTTTTCCCTGAAAAGGTAGCGAAGATCAAGGACCAGATAGTTTGGATGAGCCTGTTCCAGCCTGATCTTTGATCTCCCCCTGCCTTTCCTTCTCCACACAGCTTACCCATAAACTCTCCAACTAAAGCCCCGCCCCTTTTTGCCTCGCTCGTTTCCGCACACTTTCCTCCTCTCTGCCACTCCCTCCCTCCCTCTCTCCCTTTCCCTCCCTCCCTCTCGCCTCCTGCCGGCCGGGGCAATACACACACTGGCCAGTTTTCCTCTGCCTTTCTCTCGTCCAGGAATCGTGCTTGCTCTCTCGCTTTCGCGCGCTCTCTCGCCTCTCTAACCACTTAGAGATCAAGGAAATGCATGAGTCCGCCCCCTTTTCCGCTCCACTCGCTATTACGCGCTCGCTCGCCGCCCGCTCGCAAGCTAGTTTGCCATTTTTCCATTGCGCCTTTCACCACCACTTCGCCTTTCCCCCTGTGCTCGTGTCCCCGTGTTGTCCCCGAGCTAAAACCCGGCTGCAGCAGCCCTGGCAGCCCTGCAGCACCTGCAGCAGCAGCAGCAGCCGATGAAGCTGGAGGAGGAGGAGGACGCGGCGGCTGCAGCGGCGCTGTTCGATATGGTGGGTGCTGCGGGGGACTAGGTCGGATGAGAGCATTCGGATGATAACTCTTCCAGTAGGTTATCATCCGAATGTTCTCATACGACGTAATGCCGTGAGTGGAGGGGTGCTGCAGGGGCTGTGGCTTTATGTAGAGCTTCTTGCTGCAGTGAGCATTGCAGTGCTCAGCTGAGAATTTCCCAACATTTCTGAAGCGTACGCGTATTTACCGAGCAACTGCCATTTCGCAAGCAAGCGTTTTTCGTGCTCATGAAATGATGTTTACCGCTTGAGTGAGAAGTTCTCAACCCAATTTTTCTTCAGTGTTTCGATACGTACTTCAAATTCATTCAGCTCTTTCCTTCCAGAATCACTAGTGGAATTCACCCCATGAAGAGTTTCCCCTACGCTCATCTAACAAGTATTGCCTGATTGTGAAATGATAAATCGATTCATTTCAGAGTCACGAAGAAACCATAGAAACGGAAACTATTCGGTTCATCGACGCTATTCGTGAACGACCAGCAATCTGGAACAGGAATCTAAGGACGTACAAGGACGCTCAGCTGAAGGATGTCAGTTGAAGTTGAATCTAGAACTTCGAAATACGTTCTCTGATCGTTGTAGTACTAGCTCATCATTCTCCGTAATACTAGGCTGTATGTTGCTGAAGAGCCCTTGCGTAGTGTAGAGAGTGCTTCTGGAATCGCGTTAGTCCACTCTGCCCTTTTCATCATTTCATCATGCAGACTTCTTCAAACTTTCATCCTCTTGATGCCTCATTATCCATGTTTTTCACTTTCTTCTTCTTCTACGTCCTCTCGGATTTCGAAACACTCAGACATAGACTTGTTCCATATCACGAGATGCTTCATTGTTGCGTAACGTTTTGGCTTTGCCTTGATGTTTTTATCCTCTCTTGCTGGATCATAGTTTCAACCGATGCATCATCATTTCCCTCACTATTTCTCCTCTCTGACCGACTAGGGATCGTTTTGGAGTCAAGAGAGCGGTCAGCAGTAAAACCTTGTTTTCGTCACGTACCCCTCGTCCTTTCCTAGTAGGCTTTCACCGCAGAATTCAGTGTCCTTTCCGCCTATTTTCCTCCGCCGCCGCCGACGCTATTTTCACTCCCGGAGAGAAATTCCACGAAAACGACGAAAACGCGTAGCGAGAAATAGCCGCATGTCGCGTCATTCTTCTGGGAGAGATAGTGAGGGAAACGAGAGGCAGCATGAGAAGCTCTGGGTTACTGATTTTCTTCCACATCTCCGAGACTTACTTTGGGAAAACCAAACTTGAGCAAACGTCTCATAGCTGACCATAAAGTCCCCAAGCTCATGCCCATAGCAGGAAAATGGGCGAATTTGCCCGGAGAAAGAGGCGAAATTGCTCAGCGCGCAACCGCTTTTGCCACATTTTCCTCACCATTTTCCTCACATAGGCTGAGCCCCCGAGTGAGTTAGCGCCTCGGGCCGGCAAACTGGATTAGCGATTTGCGGGCGAATGGCGAAAACGGGGCGCAGTTAGGATGAGGAATAAGACGACCTCGGGGCGTCAGCCAGGTTACGGTAGCCTTTGAATTACGGTAGGAGGTCGATCGAGGAGTGCCGTTATTGTTAGATTGTGCGATCATTTCTCGCCTGCGTTGTTCGGCGATTACTCCCTGTGAATGTTCCTTGAAATGTGCCCGTTCCTGGCAAATTTTCGTGAGAATAGGGAAATTTTGTTAGGATCTTCCCTGTTTTCATGATACTTGAAACATTTCTTCCCCTGGTAGACGTGAGATTCCCCAAGTTTTGCCCGGAATCTAGCAGAATGTTTCGAGAGCAGCGGGGTGAAATGGCCAGTCAGAGAAAGAGGGAGAGAGAGAAGGGGTGTTTCTGCCGAATTCAACCCGGGTTAGAGAGGTTACAAAGCAGAGTCGGAAATAGCGCCCGGCTCTCTCGATTTGCCATTGTCTCTCGTCGTCTGATCGTCTGGCTCTCCGCGTTTCGCGTGCTCTCTCGCCTCTTCACATCGCGTTTCGAGCCGCCTAACACAATGGCTTACGAAATGCCCGCGCACGTTCAACGCAACATTTGCCGGTTCCACTCTCTTCTTTTTGCACGATCTCTCGGACTCTGGTTTCTTCCAACCACTGATTAACCAGTAAAAGTGGGCGGAGTTTGAGCTAACCACTGGTTGACCAGTACCTCAACCACTGGTTAACCAGTAGTGTTTTGACCACTGGTTGACCAGTATACCAACCACTAGTCAACCAGTATCCTGACCACTGGTTGACCAGTAGGCCGGGCCGGTCGGGCCTACTGGTCAACCAGTACCTCAACCACTGGTTGGCATACCCGCCAACCAGTGGTTGAGGTACTGGTTAACCAGTGGTTGGGAGAAACAAGAGTCGAGGTCAGAGAAAGCGAGAGAGTGTGAGGATTGAGGAGAGCAAGGCAACCGCGAAATCGTTTTGTGAATCTTTTTTCACGGCTTCATTGGTCCCTTATCGTTCTTTCATTGAACTAGCAGAGTCACACCCATTATCTCCTTTCTCCGTTTTCACTGATTACTTTCAAGTGCGTGCAATGTTTCACGTAAAACGATCATTAGCCTCACATTTTTGGTGTCATCAATGGAATACGCGTCTAGTCTATGATAAAGTCAGCAATTCTCCGTTTTCATGATAGAAATGCATGCACTCACTGCACGTTGACACGACCATTCGCTGCGCAGAATCGAAAATCTGGTGTCATCATTTGACTGCTCGTCTAGTTTTCCCGACGTGTCTATGATAAAGGCAGAAATTCTCTGTTTTCACGATCATTTTGAAGTGCTTGAAATCTTCACGTAAGCAGACCAATTATCTCATCTATTTCTGATGTCCAGCTTGAAATTTCTTATGTGATAACTCTTTTTTCGAATTCTTTCTTTTTCAAACGCGTTACTGAACAGTAGCGCGCTAAACACGAGTTCCCGTCCGTTTCTCTGATCATGCCATTTCGACTCTCGCCAAACCCTCACTGTTTGCCGTTGAAACATCGAGGCGTCTGTTTTTTGCCCCTGCCTCTCTCTCTCGTTTGATCTCCACTTCGCCTGCCAGAAAGCGCCTTTCTTCTTCCGTTTCCCATTGCGAGCGCTGATTTTTCGTCTAACTCTCTCCTATTCGTGTGCTCTCTCGCCCTCTCTGACCCTGGAACCGGTCACGATCACCGCCCGTCCTCTTCCCGTTTCGCTCGCCATTTCCCGGATTCCGGAATCGCTTTTTCCCTCTCTCCTTTGCTTTTGAATCGTTCCGTGCCATTACCCGCAACGATTTTCACCGACATTTCGAATCATTGTTTTCTCCTCAATTTTCGCCGATTGCGCAATTGTTCCCTCACACATCTGCGCTGTTGTTCCGGATTCCGGACTTCACCTATTCTACGGTTCTCAAAAAATTGATCCTTTCATGTAGAAGCTTTTCGATGCTATTTTCCGGTTTCCGGATTCCGTAAAGTCGACAATTTGCAGAACCTCTTCGCGCAGATCGAGGAAGAGCTGGGCTGGGCGGCGATCGAGGATAGCTGCACGGAAAGTGAGCGAATTTGAAGTTTGATAGGGTTACGGTAGATATAGTTGATCACGAACTGACTTCTCAACTTAGATACAGTAGATAAGTTTTTGATAGTATATTCCTACCGAAATGGAGAACCATCAACCTTCACCCGATAGCAGTCTAATGATGAGTTAGTGAAACACATGCCGAATTCGGGCCCATTTCAAGATTAACTTTTTCTGGCATTTACGGATGACAATTATAGTTGAAGCTGTCGTAGTCGAGCTTGATCACATGAACTGACTTTGTTCTGATTACGGTATCACTCAATTATCGATTGCAGGCATCGGCAAGCGAGCGAAAGGTTTCTGGTCGAAGCTGTTGGGCAACCTGAGGAGGGTTCAGAAGTGAGTAGAATTGCATTGGTTACGGTAAATATCGATCAGCTTAAAGCTCAGAGAAATTTCGTCGCGGCACATTGCTGAATGAGCTCGAAGTCTCTGAAAGCTCAGTTCTTGATAGCTCAGCTTCATCTGTTACCGTACTCACCAACTCCTTTCTCATTCCAGACAACCAGCCGAGATCGGCCCGCACACGATCACCGAAGCGTGCGTGGCAGCCCTGGACTTCTACATCGAGATGCTGGATGACGTGTCGGCGTGAGTAGTTTACTGATCTAACTTTCTTTGACTTGCAATAAAATTATGACTACGGTGGATGCATCACGGACTGATTTATTTGCAATTCTGCATCAAGACGCTGGATGATGTGTCGGCGTGAGTACTGTTTGTCTTTGAAACCAAAACAGTTTTTGGGTAGTATTTTGACCACGCGCCTCATCAATTGGTGATCATCAATGATTCGATAGGGCGTACGAGGACGAAGCCTAGTCTAGCCGAGAAATGAACAAACTCCAGAGATTGCATTGCTAGTTCGACAGCTTGATTTATGGCAGTACCTTACTCCTTTAGTCGTATCCGCTCGAAGTCGAGCGTATATTTTCAATGCAGCACTGTAATCGAGTGCCCGTTATAGATTCGATGACAGTAACCTCTCTTACCGTACCCCATTCCAGCAAGAAGGAGGCCAATCGTCAAGCTGCCGCGAGCGTTACGGGACCGGCCGACTATGCTAACGGACTGGATACGGTAGCGAGTGCGGCTCAATCTGCGGCTCTGGCATCGTTGATCAATAGCGTCGCTGAGAACAGTGGAGGTACGGTAGCAAGTAGATTACGGTAGCTGATTAATCGATAATCGATCGCATACAGTGCAGAAGCATTGCAATTAAGTCTCACTTAGGAATTACAGTATTCTAAGATTACGGTATCCTGAATTGATTAACGATCAATCAATATCTCTTGCAGTGCAATCACTCGGTTACATCCTTGGCGAGGACCCCTCGGCTTTCCTGCAGCGAGTGGTGAAGATGTACCCTGGTGCAGGCGAGGATATTGAAGGTACGGTAGAGTACTGTTGGAAGCTATCGAGGAGTGGTTTTATTTTCGGGTTGGTTGATCACGCGGCTGTTAGCTACCACGCGCGGTTTGTGTAAAACATTTTAGCTGCGGTGCGGCACAACTCAGCATTTCGCTCCTTTTATCAAAGAATGCAATGGGAAGAGCTCTCTCCATCTTGCAAAATCACTCGTCGGTCAGAACGGCTAGTGACTACGCAAATTGAAGCGCATTGCTAGAGAAAAAGGAGAAGCAAAAGCGTGGAACGGGTTTTCTGCCCATTCTTTCACTAACACGCTGGCGAATAAAGCAGCGCGCTCTCCCCGTTTCGCGCGCTCTCTCGTCGGTTAGAGCAAGTGAGAGAGCGTGTGAAATGCAGAGAGTACAGCAGCCGAGGTTGCCCAGCAGCATTTTCTCCGGCAATAAAGCGGTGAAAGAAAGGGACGCATTACCCGCTGCCAAATCTAGGGAAAAGCAGGGGTCAGATCAGGGAAAAAGTCAATGCAGTGATGCTGAGGGATGTAGAACTTAGAACTTTAGCAATAGTTCTAGAGAGTGTTAGGTGCATTTCGACAATTTTCTGCTCCACTGCGAATTTCGCAAGTTCCAGTAGACTCTCTTCGAGTAAGATTGATTTCTGTAAGAGCTTGTAATAATGAGCAAAAGGGAAACTTTATTTCGCACCAACTCTCGCCTTCTTGAACGATCAGTCAGAATTGCGCACTCTAGCTGCTAATCGCCAGTGCGCATGAGCAATCGAAAGTGGAAAGGAAACTAGAACTCGCAAAGAGTTTACTCTGAATGAAACATGGAACCTCTACCAGCACGCTCTGTTGGAGCATTACGCATTTCCAAACTTCATAATTCTCCCGGAGAGTTGGAGGCGCTAGCGCGTTAATTGCCAATGCACGCAATCGAAAGTGGGCGAAAACCAGAACTCGCGGGCACTAAAAGCTCAGCGGCCGAAAGGCTCTTTTCCCCATCGTTCTAAGAGCATTTTTTGCCCCTTCCCGTGGAATGAAGAGAGAGCGTGTGATTCGAGGAGGGCAGTCGATTTCTAGAGAGCAAACTCACGCACGGTGCGGGACCAGTTCCGGATACTGTACCTACTCTCTCCATTCTTTACACTGTCTCGTCTGTGTGCGAGAGAGCACGCGATTTGAGGAGAGCACTGCGGAAACTGGAACTGTTTGTGTAGGGAAGCGATCAAAGAAATGCTGACTCTCCTCGTTTTGCGTGCTCTCTCGCGGTCAGAGCAGGCGAGAGAGCATGCGAAACGGAGAGAGTCCGACGAAAATTGCACACTTCCTGTCGCTTTTCGCTCACACTTTCCCGGCAGAATCTTGTTTTCGGAAGGGAGGGAATTCGGCCGGGCGATCATTTTCCACAGGGAGGGGCACTCCTGAGAGCAGTCTCTCTCAATTCCGCACACTATCTCGCCGATAAATGCTCCAAGCCAAGAATTTTACACAGCAGATTCGCCTCTGACCCCTGCATCTCCTCCCTACTCTCCTCGTTTCCCACACTCTCTCATCGTTCTCTGACCGTCGGTGCTCTCTCGATTTCGCCTTGTCTCTCGCCCATCTGCTTCCACCAAATTTGCTTCCTGGGAGAATTCGCACAACGCAAAGGAGTGACCATTTCCGGTTTCTCGAGAGAAGGCACCAGCGGGGTTTCCGGGACCATGCTTGAGTACGCATTCGGCAATTTCTTGGAGAAGGGGGGTTGAATTTGGAAAGTGACGGAGCGACTTCACACTCGAGGAGCATAAGAAGGATGATGATTATGGAAAAATACGTGTTCTGATGAGAGACCAAGACTTTTCCTAGGAAAATTGCGATCTGTAGCGATTTTTATCATGTTTTGATAGGTTTTTCGATAATTTCTGCTTCAGCAAAGCTTCGAGGAAAAGAGCAGAATTCAATTGGCAGCTTCCTTTTTCGGTTCCTCTGCTCTTTGCTTTTTCGTGCCAGCCAAAGCAGCAATCTTGATCTCGCCCTTTGATTGATCTCATTTTCCCCGTTTTTCGTCTAACTCTCTCCGTTTCGCCTGCTCTCTCGCATTCTCTGACCTCTCCGCTTTATCCCCAACTCGAATCGGCGGCAGTTGCGGTCTTTTTCCGAGAGAGGCGAGAGATCATGGGAAAGACGGAGAGCGCAGACAGTCATAGATAGACGAGAGAGCACGTGAAACGAGGAGAGCGAGTAAGAGCCTGTCGCGGTTTTACGAGGAAAAGGAGACGCAAATAGGAGCAGAAGTCGTTACTTGGCCGGCTGACTCTCTGTGTTTCACACGCTCTCTCGCCTCTATAGCAGAGAGAGTGTGGGAAAGCGAGAGAGCCAATCCTGAGAGAGGGAGAAAGAAGTGAGAAAGTGGTTCTGAAATAGTGGACATGAGGGACTTGCCGAGGGGGAGAAGCAGTTGCGAAAGCTAGGCTGAGCAGAGGAAAAGAGGGGTGGAAATGGGGAAATTTCGTGAATAAAAACAAAAACAAAAAAAGTCAGTTATCGATAAGCCCAAATTACGGTAATCGAAGAGCAGTAAATCAATCAATAATCACTTCAGACCCTCTGGTGATCAAGCAGGAAGAACCATCTCTGCTCGGGTTGTTGGAGGATGCGGGGGAGCAGGTGAATATATTATAAAAAATATTTTTAAAGTTCCCCTCCACACCCACATCATTTTCGAATTCGCGCGCAACGAGTGGCGGAGGGTAGATCAATGGCCCCTTCCCTCTCTCTGATGAGAGGGAGTGAGGGGAAGTGAGAGAGCGCCAGAGAAAGAGAGACATCTCTCGTCTGATCTACCCTCCTCTCCCCATGTAAATCGCGATCGATCACCTCCCACCTACCGTATATTGCGAAATCCGTGTAGGAGACACATGTCCCTTATGTCAAGCCCTCGTGTTTAAAAAATCGCCATAGGCCAAATTTTGACTTTCATGCTTTAATTTCTGTGTTTACATGCAATTGGCGGTACGTTATTTCATAAAATCAAATAAAAAGTGGGGGTAAATTTTGGTGTGGAGGGGAACTTTAATTGCTGCCTAAATTTTTTAAACTTCGGAGCTGGTTCCTTTTCATTCGTAACTCGTGATTAAGAAAGTTTTTGTGGCTGAAGGGTCACTCGGATTATCTTTGAAACATTTCTAATCAATTAACTAGACAGTGAAACTCATTCAGCGGTTGGCCTCTGAGAAAAATCGGCATGCTCTGAAGTAGGGACAACCCGTGCTGCTCGCTTACAGAGGACATCATAGTTCAATTATTGTTTCAATTCGTTATCCTCCTTCTATCCGGACCCACTTTCTAGAGACAAGCAAAGAGCCAGAAGTAGCCTGCCATGCACAGAGTCTACTCTTGAAAAATGCGTTAAAATCTAAAAAAAACTCCTCCAGAAAGCCTCCTCCTCCTCGTCCTCCTCCGACTTGCCCCCGGAAGTCACGTCTTCTTCGGATAATAAGATGATGAACATCGGGCAGTTGATGGACGCGGCGATGTGTTATGAGGTACTGTCTAGATCAAGAGAAATGTTGAAGAATTTTCACACTTTTGAATAGAAGCTATTCAAAAAGGGGGGTTGTAGATACAGAGAAAAGACACGATTGAGCATTAGAAAATCATCGGATAATAAGATGATGAATATCGGGCAGTTGATGGACGCGGCGATGTGTTATGAGGCAAGTATCATTTGGACAACGATTCCACTAAATGTGGTTAGGAGGAGGATGGGACATGTTTATTTCAAAGTGAAGTGTAGGACAATAAGATGATGAACATCGGGCAGTTGATGGATGCGGCGATGTGTTATGAAGTAAGCAGACTTGTTGTCAAATTGCGGCTGAGGTTTAATAATACACGAAACAGCTAAAAAAAAACAGCGAAAGTCTAGAAAAAAAGGCGTTAGAAGTTTTCCTCAGACAATAAGATGATGAACATCGGACAGTTGATGGATGCGGCGATGTGTTATGAGGTTTGTAAACTTTTTGGCTTGTCAGGGGCTGCGGTGAACATTTAGAGGGACTGAACGATGATACAGTAGAGACTAGGAAACGGTGTGGGAAATCATCATCAGCTAATAAGATGATGAACATCGGGCAGTTGATGGATGCGGCGATGTGTTATGAGGTTTGTAAACTTTTTGGCTTGTCAGGGGCTGCGGTGAACATTTAGAGGGACTGAACGATGATACAGTAGAGACTAGGAAACGGTGTGGGAAATCATCATCAGCTAATAAGATGATGAACATCGGGCAGTTGATGGACGCGGCGATGTGTTATGAGGTTAGAGTTAAAGTAATATTTTGTCAAAAACAATTCCTCCGATCATTGGGTAACACCTCGTGGTCCAAATATAATGCACATCTGAAACTCACATCAAACGCGACTTCGAAATAAACCAGGATTGCTCTGGATGAGAGGTTCAATGGCGATCATAAACGACAGCTTATTGGTTAGAGACAACGAGAGATCATTCAAAATCGAGAGAGTTAGACGAAAAGCTATGAAAATTGAGCCATTCCCTGCAGGGCGAACACGAAGATTGAGATCATGCATTGTCACGTATCGGTTAGAGAAAACGAGAGAGAACGCAAAAATGAGAGAATTAGACGAAAAACTCAAAAAAACTTGGCATTTCCTTCAGGGAGAGCACGACGATGGAGATCATGTACTGAACTCTGGTTTCTCGTAACCACTGGTAAACCAAAGTCCCAACCACTGGTTGGGGAAGTTCCGAAACCAGTGGTTGGGACTTTGGTTTACCAGTGGTTGGTGCAATGGTTTACCAGTGGTAGAAGCAATGGTTTACCAGAGGTAAACAAGGGAGCGGCAAAAAGGCTTAATCAATCGATATTTGGATGGGTTGCCCCATACCGTAACCGAACCACGCATGGCGGGACCAAGCGTGGTCGATCACATCCAAAAGACGGTCCACTGGGACCGTAGCGAGCCGGGCGCCGTCGCGTGCGCTAGGGGGCTCTGTGGAAGGCTGAGAGCGAGGCCCTTATAGGCATGCTGCGTTCTAGACGCGACGGGTTTGCGACGGAGGTTTACCAGTGGTTGGGGTAATGGTTTACCAGTGGTTAGCAAGTCATTGGTTTACCATTGGTTGAGAGTTTGGTTTATCAGTGGTTGGCCCAAACGCCGCCCACTCTTTATGGTTTACCAGTGGTTACGAGAAACCAGAGAAGGTTATCGGTTAGAGAAAGCGAGAGATCATTCAAAATCGAGAGAGTTAGACGAAAAATCTCAAAAATCGATCATTTCCTGCAGGGCGAGCACGACGACTCCGATTATGCACTGTAGCTCATCAGTCAGAGAAAGCGAGAGAGTGTGCGAAATGGAGAGAGTCAGACGAAAAATCCCAAATATAGGCCATTTCCTACAGGGCGAGCACGACGATGGAGATGAGGCGGACGTCCTTCGGTTCATCGGCGCCATCGAGGCGAGGGAGGGACTGTGGAAGAGGTACGGTAGCTTCGAAGGTGGTACGGTAGTAGGTTACGGTATCCGATTCTGTAGGTCTTATGGTAGCAAGGAAGAAATGAGGCATACTGTAGGTTACGGTAGGATTACGGTAGTTGGGACTCCACTACTATTGTTTGGAAAAGGTTAATGGAGCCATCGAGGCGAGGTGGTGGTACGCTCTCTCGAAGCAAGGGATCAGAATCACTGTAGCAGGGACCAATTAAGAGATTCTGGAGTGCAGGATTGTATACCGGTTTCAATCGTTGAACACGAGAGCTACTGCATTTTGGCTATGCTACACAAGATGTACAAAGATCTGATCTCCTCAATAAATTGTTATGTGCGCTGTCATTGCTGGAAACAAACACAACCTGACTTCTCCCATCAATGGTGGTAATCAATAAACCAATCGTAACCTACCGTAAACAGGTCCTCCTCTCTGTACCGTATGCCGGCGTTTACCGGCGATCGAAAAATCAATAACTTACCGTACTCCTCAGGTCCTCCTCCCTCTACCGTATGCCGGCGATGAAGCTGACGTGGTTCGCCGAGGTGGAGGTGGAGTGCGGCATGGCGCCCGCGGCAGGTACGGTATTGATTATTGATTGGTGGCTGATGGAAATTTAATAAGCACCGTCCACCTCGTAATTGATTACCCGAGGTCGAAGTCGAGTGTGGTATGGCACCTGCAGCGGGTACGGTATCGATTTATTGACTGGTAGAGGAAAAATGTAAATAGTACGGTAGCCGTGTAGTTATTGATTACCCGAGGTCGAGGTCGAGTGTGGTATGGCACCTGCTGCGGGTACGGTATTGATTATTGATTGGCTGATGGAAATTTAATTAGCACGGTCCACCTCGGCCTCGGGTAATTGATTACCCGAGGTCGAGGGCACCTGCAGCGGGTATTGACTATCGATTTATTGACTTTAGAAAATTCAAATATTACGGTAGTCGTGTAGTGACGGAGGTGGAGGTGGATTTCGTTGACTACGGTAGATGGCAAAGTATTGATTGATTTAGTTACGGTAGCCTCACAATATCGATTGGCAGGTCACAACGCGCGTCAGCGATGGCAGCGACTGATCGCCTCGTATAGGACATACGTCAGTGAGGTGGGATGATGATCTTTGATCTTTGTAGTTTGTAGTTTGTAGTTCGGCGACTCATAGCCGGAAATTCACTTACTCAAGGTAGTAGTAACTAGGGATGCAGGTTCGATATCGAAATTATCTTTCCTCTCTAGCGAAAATATCGCACGAGACAGGCGGTATACAAATCGGGTGCGAGATCATTATTAGTTTCAGGAAAGTATTTGGGAATTTGCAGATTCGTTGAAACCCAACACTTTCACAAATTGTACTAGATTGCAGCGCATTTCAGAAGCAGTTACTAGTAGTAAAGAGCGAAGATAATTTCGCACCGATGCGAAATTTCGCATGCGGGAGGTCAGAGAGGCCAGAGAATGCGATAGCGTCTCACGCCGAAGGCCACAACTTCGCTCTTTACTACTAGTAACTGCTTCTGAAATGCGCTGCAATGTAGTACAATTTGTGAAAGTGTTAGGTTTCAACGAATCTGCAAATTCCCAAATACTTTCCTGAAACTAATAATGATCTCAGGTCGCATTCAATTCCTCTATTACTCCCTAATTTCTGATCATTGATATCGAATCTTTGTTCTTTGAACTCTAGAGTCTTCAGATCGCCCAAGTCTGCTCCTCGGCTTCACCTCTGCCTCTAGCTAATATGCTTAGAGTGTCCTCCGTAGTTGATCTTTGATCTTTGAACTCTCTAGCGTTTGATCGATAATCTTTGATATCGCTTCTCTCTAGCTAGTAGACTTATTGTTAGAGTAACACCTCTCTTAACTGATCTTTGATCTTTGTAGTTTGATCTCTGATCCTTGACCTTGATCTTTGATCTCTCCTCTTCTCAGATCGTGCAAGGCCGCTCCACCGGCTTCATCTCTCCCTCCACTCGCGCCTTCAAGTACTACGAGGCAATGCAGTTTTATGAGGAGAGCTACAAAGCTAGCATCGCGTAAGTACTTGATCTTTGATCTTTGATCTTTGATCTTTGACCTTTGATCTTTGACCTTTGATCTTTCTAGTTTGGCCCTATATTAGCCCTACCTGTTGCTTACTGATGCCTCTCGCGAGCACTTTCTCGAATACCATTTTCCTGCTACTGTTTGCAAATCGCATCCTTACGACTGTTTCTATAGTTTCTGGTGGAACGATGAGTAGGAATTGGTCCCCGCACCCAATTCAGCGGTAGTCATCCGATCCTGTTTGTTCTAGTGTGAACTGCAGACGCCGCGAGACGCTCACGGCCAAGCGGCTGATCAACCTGGCCGACGGGTGCGGCGGTGCCGGAGGCTTCGGCGCTGCAGCCTATGCAGCAGCAGCAGCTGCAGCCGCGGCTGCCGCAGCAGGCGGCTGCAACGTGGCCGCAGCTGCTGCTGCTGCTGGGACGCCGAAGACTACGGCCGAGAGCAGGGTGATGAATCAGGTGAGCTCGAGTTCACTCTTTATCGTTCAGTTTCATGAACTCCGTTTGTACAGTGTCTTCAATGCATCGAACACGCATTTAGATTGATTGAAGCGTTTGTAAGGGAGGCTGAACTCTAGATTGATCTTTGATCTCTGATCTATGATCTCCACTTCAGATGCTCGAATCCATCGTGGCCATGTCACAGCTGCCAACGACGTCCTTCGGTGTTACGGGAACGACGACTAGTGGTGAGTCGATTGAATTCTTCTAGCGGCTTTCCGAATTTGAATGAATGTTGGAACCAAATGGCTCAAGCAACTCGATAGTGAGAAGAGAAGATTTATTGATAGATTGATAATCTAGCGTATCTCGTCGAAAATAGTCTAGTTGGTTTTTGTACTATACACCCCGAGTCCATCAACGAATTACGAAAGACTCTGAAATAAAGATGCTATGAAACCTAATTCAATCTCCCTCATTCCAGTCTCCAACGGCTCATCACCGGCGCGCAATGGTAGCGCCTTTGGCAGTCCCGATCTGAGTTAGTTGATCTTTGATCTTTGGTCTAAGCTCCGCCCCCTTTATTCACTGTTGATATTTGATCTCTCTTTGCAGAGAAGCGCCGCAAGGAGTCCACTTCCCTGTCCCTGGGCTCCTCCTCCTCCGGATCGCCCTCGGGGTTCTCGGGAGTTACGGCAGTCCCGACGGCTGCACTGGCTGCGAGTGGTGCTGCTGCAGCTGCTGCAGAGAGGAATGGAGTGGCCAAGGTTGGTGAAACGTTTCTGAACTATGGTTTTCGCTCAACTACCGAACATGAGAGAAAGGGCGCTGCCCAACCATGAGTAAGTTTTGGCGAACAACTTCTCAAGGGGGATTCGTAATTAGAGCATTCTGTTTGAAATCGAACACAGGGACAAATTGAAAAACTAGCCTATTCAGAGCATATGAGGTGCTGCGGAAACAAACTTGGTTACTCCGTTTGTTTATCTATGGGTCCGATTTAGTCGAAAATAACCTATTCGCATTCCAGATGCCCAACCACTCCGAACTCTACGCCTTGATCGATCATGTCATGGAGGGTTTGGGGTTGATCCAGGTTTAATCTTTGATCTTTGATCTTTTGGTACTTTGTCGTTATTCGCTCATTCCAGTACATTGAACTCTTTATTCAGGCGACCCAAGCCAAGGGCGAGATCATCTCATTCCTAGTGCAGTTGAAGCAGAAGTACGAGAAGTCCCCTGCTTTCTAGCTCCGCCCACTTTCCAAGTCCCGCCTACTTTCTAGACCCGCCTCTTTCTTTCAGATTTCGTAGAGTCTGTAGCTTCCAGTATTGTATACCTCATGCCAAGTTCGCAGTTTGTGATATTTTGTAAAGTGTTATTCTTATCGTCATCGAATTGTGCTCAGCGCCACCCTTCATCGATACCTACTGTAATAATACCGTAATCTCCCTGCGGATTCGAATCAATAATCGATTCTTACCGTGTCCTTGTGTGCTAGCCCCTGATGTCGTACCGGGTACGGTATCTCTGTAACACTTCATCGATTGATCTGCTAAATACTGTCCTTCCCTGTGTGATTTCTCCCAGATGCTTCGAATTTTCGGCATTTTCATTGTCCGTTTACGGGTTGTTTTGAACTGATAAATTGCTACTACGAAGTGAGTTCTACGCATTGAAGGAGCATTCATGACCCGATTCATTGGCTTGTGCCAAGAAGTCAGAAAAGAGACAAGTGAAGTAGAAGACTAAATGAATTTTGAAATTACAAAAATAACACAATTTGCATTCATATTAGAAAAGCAACGTTTAAAAGTGCGGGTTATTGAGTCTCCTCGATTCAATCCCTCACTCTTACTCGTTCACCTACTCGGGAGTGGTCACTCCAATATGTTCCGCACACTCGGTAAGGATTTTTTCGGTCGATACGGGCTACTGTAAGCCGGTTATCGATGGATTACGGTGGATTATCGATCGATTCCTGCAGTTCGTGCCTCTCGGCAGTTCCAGCCCACCAGCTACTGCCAGGGCAAGGCCATGACGTTCCTGAAGCAGTTCGAGGTATACGGTAGGGATCGATCGATTACGGTAATCGATTATCGTAACCCAATCGATATCGATCAGGGCGGCATGGTGACGCGGTCCGCCTTCCACGGCATGGACGACATCGCCGTCCTCACGCTCGACAATCCCGACAAGAAGAACGCGATGACGGGTACGGTAGTATCGATCGATGCGCGCTGCCGCGCACTTTTCCACCCATTGCCGCGCGTTTTTCAGGCCGGATGCTGTGCGCGCTGCACGAGCACATCAAGGAGATCGCCGAGTCGCCCGCGCAGCTGCGCGCTCTGGTCGTCAGAGGTACGGTATCGATTGATTAGGGAGTGATGTTGATACGGTAGACTACGGTAGTATCGATTGACATACGTCAAATGGGTCTGCTTATTAGCAGAGTGCACGTCGGCACTTTGGCAAGAGATCGCACACTGGCACGTCGGCAAAATTTGTATCAATGATCCAATTTCGATATAAAAATTAAAATGTTAAACAAATATAATTAAAATAAAATGTAATCCCTTGAAAAAATATTTAAAAAATATAAAAGTCAAGCTCTACAGAAGAAAGCGTACAAATGCATATTCGCGTACTCAATAAATGCTGTTTTGAACTCTCCATCACTTTAAAATCAAATTTCTCGGCGAGTTTTTAACTATTTAAGCTGTTTTTAAGTTCAAAATGTAAGTTAATGGATAGGAATTCAAACGTATACCATGCGGTCTCTCAAAACTTCGAAATAAAGAAATGTGATATGCCTAAAGTTCATCGTAAAATCAACTCTCCCGAAAACTCCTTCGAAAGCATTTTGCTTCGTTCTCAGCAATTAGGGCACCGCGTGGGTCAATATTTTGGCTAAAAATACTTCAAAGTATAGCGTTTTGTGTATCAAATAGCTGACCCACGCGGTGACCTTGAATTATGCGCAAATTATTTACGAAATAGCTTATAATAAAGCTGACACAACGCAACACTAAACTTGCCGTGAATGACGTTTGACGGCTTTTCTTGATTTTTCTTAATTTTTACTATTTATATATGTTATATAAACGTAATTAGTTAGTAATTAGTGTAATGTATCGGCTAGCCAAGCTTCTCGCCTTCGTTAAATCCTCTGGTAAGTGTGCTGACTACTTGTCACTTTCTTTTCCTTAGTTCTCAGTGAGTAGGACACCGCATGGGCTATTTTTTGGTCTGTAGGTAGTTCGAAATGTTAGTAATGTTGTGCATTATTCACAACCCATGCGGTTACCTCGAAGTTTTGTAAAACACCGTGAAAGAGGATAGCCGCAACGCGAGCTCGAGCGTTGCGGTCGAGGTCAGCGAGAGAGAGGGGTAGAGAGGTCAGAGAGAGGTTTTCTTCTCTCCATTCCACATGCTCTCTCGCCGGTTAGACAGCGGCGAGATAGTGTGGGAAACGAAGAGACTCCGATCATTGCTCGGCCAGACAGTGGGTAGATCGGAAGCGTGCGTCTCTCCAGACATCGTAAAGAGAAGGTTAGGGGCAATCTAGATGTTGTAAACATAAGTTAGCGGGAAGGTCAGTCGAATATCCTTTCCAATTCGAATACTCCTCTCCCATATTCTCATATTCGTATGACCAACGGAGCCGGTCGTTGCGCTGTTGGGTAATGGAGTTAGAGGGGAGTGGCCTCTCATTCGATTGGCAAAACGAATGATCATTCGAATTATATCGAATAGTCACGTTATTCGGTATCATTTTATCATTTTGTTCAGACGTGAAACAAATGAAATACTGCTGCATCAGGCTCATATTAACTTTTTTTTTAATTTAAGAAAATTTTATTTTGAGTTTTAGGCCACGTCGGCAAATTTTTTTGGGCATATCGGCAAAATTTCACCCGGGAGACCCCATTTGACGTATGTCGATTGATGTACGGTACCTGCAGGAGCGGGCGGCAACTTCTCCGCGGGCGCCGACCTGGACTTTGTGCGCAAGGTACGGTATCTGGATCAGTTGTCGATTGATGTTGTACGGTAGACTACGGTATTGATCGATTATCGATTGATTTATTACGGTAGGAATATCGATTGATTGGATTACGGTATCGATTATCGATTGATTGGCAGACGGCGAACGCGTCGGACGGCTACATGCTGAGCAGGTTCATGTCGGAGACGCTCTGGGAGATGGCCAGTCTGCCGATGCCGGTGAGGATTACGGTAGGGAGTACGGTAGGACGGGAGTGCGGTAGGGTTGCTTATCGATTATCGATTAAATTGTGAGATTGACTGGTCCCACTGGGTACGGTAGGGGTACGGTAGGACAATCAATTATCGATCGTCAGGTCATCGCGGTGCTCGAGCGCAACTGTCTGGGCGGCGCGGCGGAGCTGGCGATCGCAGCGGACATTCGCGTCGCGTGCAGCAATGCCCGGGTGAGGAAGCGGTCTTTGATCTTTGATCCCTGAACTTTGATCTTTGATCTTTGATCGTTCGCAGATGTCGTTCGTGCACTCGCGCATGGGCATCACGCCCGGCTTCGGCAGCGTCCGGTACGATATCGATTCCAGATTTACTGTAACACGTTTATCGATTGCTGGATACGGTAATCACAGTTATCGATCGATGGCTACCGTAATCCAGGTTCTTGAAAGACGTGGTGGGACGCAGCGCGGCTATCGAGTTGCTCTCCAGTGGTGAGCTGATGGACACGGAGCGATTGAAGGAGGTCAGCGAAGCTCCGCCCTTTTTCACTTGTGATCTTTGATCTTTGATCTTTCAAGCTCCGCCTCGTCTCCGCAGTCTACGACAGCGAGGAAGAGCTGCAGAAGTACATGAAGAAGTTCACGAGGAATAGGTGAGAGATCAAAGATCGGCGCTAACGAGCGGAAGTCTGGGAGATTCTGCAGCTCATCCATGATTTTGCAGCCCGCACGTTGTCCGCGCGAGCAAGATGGTCGTGCGCGACGCCGTGGATCGGAAGGTTTGAACTTTGAGCTTTGATCTCTCTGATCTTGGATCTTTGATATCTCCAGGGCTGGGAGGATCGACGCAAGGGCGAGCGCCGCGTGTTCCTGCAGCTGTGGGGCAGCAAGGTGCGTGGATTGATCTTTGATCTTTGATCTCATCTCTATGATCTGTAGTTTGATCTTTGATCTTTGGAAGCTGCTTGAATGGTTGAACAGCATACGAGGCGCTGTCGAAGAGTTAAATATTGGGAAAGTGGCTAGTTTGATCTCTGATCGTTGAAGTTTGATCTTTGATCTCCGATCCCTTCAGGACCACCGAGACGCGCTGTCGGCGGAGCGCAGGAAGCCCAAAATCTAGAAGGTGCAATCGATAATTGATCGACACTCGCTCCGCTACCGTACTACTCGCATCGTGCTAGGACCCAGTCACAGATAAACGCTGATCTGAATTAGTTGATTGATCGACTACTTATCACAAAATATGCGTCTGATTACAGCCAAACAATGTAATGAGAAAACAAAAAATGCGGCAAAAGAGGAAGGTCCCGGGGAGATTTGAACTCCCGTCGCAGGATTCAGAGTCCTGAGTGCTAACCGCTACACCACGGGAACGGGTGTTCACGATGGTTAAATGATTGCGGATAAAGCTTACGCGGATTGACAGAGCCTAGTGTATCTCTTCATTCCTCATGATCTCTCATCTCTTCTCGCAGAGATGGCAGAGCGGCAAGATAGATCTTAGAGATATCGCCTATGGATGGAAAGAGCTAGAGCACACAGATCTGCCCAAGAAAAGATGAGAACATGTTTCATTTTCTTTCAAGCAAGCGCACCGGTCCCGTGGTGTAGCGGTTAGCACTCAGGACTCTGAATCCTGCGACGGGAGTTCAAATCTCCCCCGGGACCTTCCTCTTTTGCCGCATTTTGGCCTTCGTTTTACACGTGTCTTAACTCATTTTGCTTGCGTTGGCTTTCAGCATTTGGTGACAAAACATGAGTAATCAAGATGAAGCGTCCAACGATATAGCTTTATCTGAATTAACAAAGAAGTTGCAACAAAATGATATCAAAGTAATCATGTATAGCAGCCTGTCTTGCTGGCTTAGGTAAGACCGATAGCAGTCTTGATTGATAGCAGTGATAGCAGACTCGGGGATGATTTCTATAGCTGGCTCGGCATCAGATTGCGGGCTCAGCCCATGTAGATCTTGAGAACATCAGTGATGCGTTTGCGACAGAAGGGGCAGTCGAGTCGATACCTCTGCAAGAAATCGATCGATACCGTAACCCGTATCTTCGATCGATACCGTAACCCATCTCATTGATCGATACCGTAATCCACAAACTTTCTATAGTACCCAATTTTGCAAGAAAGACTTTTGCAAGAAATCGATGCTACAGTAACCGTCGATCGATACCGTAACCCACCTTGACCCTCTTGGCACACTCGTTGCAGCAGATAGCGTGCCCGCAGGGGATAAATGCCGAATCTACAGCAACCTCCATGCAGACTACGCAATCGGAAGACGACGTAGCCGGCTCGAGAGACGGATTCGGTACAGCAGGCTGGAGAGGCTCGGGCACGACAGGAGGTGTAATCTGAACATTTATTGATTAGGGTTGTGCAGTGTTTTTTTTAGCAAAATGGAAGGAAAAGTCGTTAAAAAAACGAGCCTGCTTTCTAAATTCCACGATTTCGCTCCACTGAACGCGGACCACTCTCTTGAAGTAGTGACCGAGGTGTTTGTGCGAGTCGATAATAGCTGCCATCGCGGACATCATTGCAGGCTTGACGCAAAAGAGGATGTGGAGCAGCCTATTCTCGGGTTTCTCGATGGCTCGAGTGATGCAGGCCGACAGCTGAAACGCGTGAGTTTCAATTGGAAAGTTTCTTTTCGAGAATGCAAAAGTGCGTGTTGATAGCCGAAATTGCTCAGGAGAACCGACCTGAGCCACAACACCGATGTCTAGATTGTCCCAGAGAAGCAGGCTGGGGTGGAATCGGTCGATTGTTTCCTGAAATGCGTTTTTGCTTTAAAAAAAATACTATAATAGTGCAAAAACATATCAAAACCTCACGATTGCTTGATGGGGGTCGTTGTTCCACACGACGACAGCTTTGGTTTGAAAGCAGCCTGCGCGAGGTGCCTGATCGATAACGGTAATGCCCGTTGCATCGCAGACTGAGCTTAAAACGGCGATGGTCACGGTGTCCGATGTAGAGCCGTCTTGCACGAAGTAGTCTCTCGTGATGAGATTGCGAACCTGAATGCGTTCATAATACTGACGCACTTGACGCACATAACTTTTCATCAAAAGTGCACTTTTAAAAGGAAAAAACGAGCAGAAATGGGCGACTCACGAGATACTCCACCGTTGCCTTGTCAGTAAAGCAGTCTGTGAAAGCAACCCATGGCTCCGGAGTAGCGCAGCCTCGGGCGGAAAGGAGCTGGCACGCCAGGAGGGCGCGGTTGCAGGTGGCGTTTATGTCGTCCCCGGCTTCGACGATTTGGCGAATAGTTTGATGGAAACGATCCATACCTGGAATGGATTCTTGATAAACATTCGCGTAATTCAGCACAGAAAATCAACATTTACACAAAAGGAAAGCGCAAAAAGGAGAAGTCTGAAAATGCAGCAAATTTAGGAGAATGCGCGCAGTACGGTAGATTCTGATCGTGGTGAGAGTCGCGACCGATTGAACACGTTTGAGTTGGAGCAGATTTATGATCAGAATAATGTCGCTAATTAGTTAATTTTTTAATTGATTGCAACGAAATCAACTGATAATATGGACGTTCCGAGGACGATTATAAAATGGTGTTCAGACAGGATAAAATAGACAGGACAGACAGGACAGGCACGTTCAGACAGAATCGAGGATGGAGGGGACGGACGAGCGAGGGAGAGAGGGAGAGGTCAAATCGATAAAGTGACCATCTCTAACCGTCTGCCTCGTCTCTCCGATCTCTCCGCTCTCTCGCCTTCTCTCTCGCCGAGAGAGAGAGAGAGTCTCCTCGTTCCGCACACTCTGTCTTTTTCTCTGACCGCGAGAGAGCGCGCGGAGTGAGGAGAGACGCTGCCCTCAGAAGGCATTCTCATCTGCAACCCGCTGGCATAGGATCCTTGTGGTCGATGGAGAGGGGCTGTAAATGAGCGATGAACGGAAAAGGACAACGATTGACTATTTTAGCAACTATTTTCGAAGATTGACTATTTCAGTAACTATTTTCATTGTTGAATCACACTCATCCTCCCTGTGATCCGTAAATGCGAATATGTCGTTTGATCTTTGATTCCCGACTTTTCTTTTATTCGCAATCTGTTGTTTCTCATAAAGAAGCACATTGAAGGCACATTAATACTGACACGATACACTAATTTCTTTGTCGTTGCTGTATCACTCTCGTTCTAAATGTGATCAATGATGTCAAATATATTTCCTCATTGAGTAATTTCTCGATTATCTAGCCGCTGAAACATGGAAATATTTCAATTGAAAGTGACAAACTATCATTCACGATCACAATGAAGGTATGTTACTAATTGGTTCGTTTTCGTTGTCGTATCAATCTCACTCTCCATGCGATCAGTGATGTTCCTTGTTAATATTATTGCCGGTTAACTACCAAAATATACAGTGTAAGTGTTCACTGCTGATGAGTGTTCGACTCGTTGACGTATCACTACTTCGACTTCTTTATTATTCCCAGCCCGCGGTTTCCCAAAAATGAGGACATTGAAGATGCACAAATATTGATATTTAGTGTGCATGTGTTAGCACTGCTGATGAGTGTTCGACTCGTTGACGCATCACAATTTTCGTTGCTGTTCCCTTTCCATGTGGCCAGTACATAAGAAGATGTCGTTAGCTCTTTGACCTCTGACTTCTCCATTTTAATCGCAAACTGTTGTTTCTGATTAGACGCACACCGAAGGCACACTCATTCGAACACGGCACACTAATTACATTGTCGTTGCCATACCACTCTCGCTTTCAATGTGATCAGTGATGTTTCCTGATTTTTTTCGACTGGAGGGATAGTGAAATTTGTAGTGTTACTGATTGTTCAACTCGTTGATATATGGCAATTTTCGTTGCTGTATCACTTTCACTCTCCATGTGATCAGTGATGTTCATGTTGACTATCTACAACCACGTGGCTGCAACATCCTTTTTACCGCCTTGGTTAGGGCTGCCAAGATGGTTGCGCTCTCTTACTTTCGTGTGCTCTCTCATCTGATCTGCGAGAGAGTATGGCTAATTGAGAGAGTCAGCACAGTGCTGTTCAGTTGTCAACGTTCTATCTCGCTGCTCGGCCAAGTTTCATCGAAACGAGAGAGGGAACGGGGAGTGGAGAGCGACAGACGGCTAGAGACAACGAGATAGTACGGGTTTCGAGGAGAGCACAGCGATTCGTTGAAAAAGCCGAGATTTTGTGCAGTGAGTGAGAGTGATTTGGGCTATTTCGAAGGCTCGTGAACTGATTGCGTGACACAACAACAAAAAGATGATGTTCGGTGAAGTTTCCTCACCCTCTTCATTTCCCATGCTCTCTCGCTCTGTTCTGATGATGTGTAGTCGAATGATGAAAGGAGTCGATAGAATACAGGACACTAGGTGTAGATGTCAAATGAGGATTGAAAGGCAAAGACAAGATGTGCCTCTATTGTCCACTCCATGATCTCATGACATCCTGCGAAGAGTGTCTACGCTCGAGAGAGTAAAAACGCTACGGCAGTTACCCTTTGAGAAATGGAGAGTGATGGTCAATGTGAGTTTATGCGAAGAGTTTTATCGAATTTCATCCCACACTTCATCATCTTCCAGCATTCCCATGTTGTCAACAATAAACTGATGCAACCACACGTTGGCAGTTCGTATCTTGTGAGATCTTGTGGGAGTCGAGCAGGTTCAGCACAATTCACGGTTGTAGAAGTACCCCACTGTGCGTTTTACGACTGCGAGGATACGTGAGGAGCTGAGAAACAGCATCGAACTAGAGAAAGTGAACACTGTTTATCTTGGCTCCTCTAGTCAGTTGCAAAACGTAGAAGTACTTTTGGTCACTGTTGGTTTACGACCACGGTTTGCGTGAACATCGCAATAAGCATTGAACGGAGGCTAGAGGAAGTGAACAATATTCTCCAACTTCCTTCCACATCTCTAAACTGAGTACAAAGGATCTGCTAAATGAAAGCAAAAGTCCCGTGCGTTAGAGCCGCAAGGCACAGCGAGATTAGAGCGAGGGATAGATACATTCCTGCTTTGAGCTTAACAAGCATCGGTGGTTCAGTGGTAGAATGCTCGCCTGCCACGCGGGCGGCCCGGGTTCGATTCCCGGCCGATGCAATCGTTTTGCAATTTTCGCTGTTAATATTTGTCGGTTTTCTCAATTCCGAATGCTCGTAAGCACGTCAGAGACGCGAGATAGTACGCTGAATTAAAAGAGCACGATGATCTTTATTCGTCATTCCTGATAATGATCACCATCGTGGCCTTTTTGCGTCATTCTCGCCCCTCTCGCACTTCCTAAATTAGGCGAGATCGTCTATCTCTTGTCTCTTTTTCTCTACCCACTCTCTCACATTTCCACACTCTCTCACTTTAGGCATTCTTTCGTTGACGGAAGAGGGAACGACCCACGTGGAGTGGTCAGGCTCCGCCCACAGGTCGGTAGCCCCGCCCCCTTTCGATGGATGATGGCGATGGGTATAAAAGTGGAAGAGAGATAGACCATCGAGTCTAGTCGCAAGACAGTCACTTTCAAGCAGCAAAATGGTGGGTTCTATTTTATTTTCATCACCCCAATCAAGGAATCATTCATTCATTCGACTCATTCCATTTCAAAGATTCGCTGAAACCTATTCCGGGTGGCTCAGTGGTTGTGTGCCAGGAATGAGATGCGAAAGTCACGAGTTCGACTCCCCGTGTCCTCAGATCCACCCTAACCAAGGGGGTTAAGAAATGTTGGTAGTGGTTGAATAACCACAGTAAAGAAATCCCCCACCACGTGCACACAACAGGGCGGTATAGCCATGCGCATAGGTCGCTGATTACTCAGGACAGACTGAACGCTGAATTGGCTTGGGGGTGGCAGAGCCCGCCCTTGCGTGGAACGCCTAACACCTTTACCTATTCACGTTGTGCCAAGGTGCCAAGAAAACTTATGAAGGGTCAAGGCAAAATTCGATTAGCTTGTTTTCAATTTGTAATCAACGCATTGGTTGATTGCAATTTCTCGAGTTGAGCGAGAGTGTTCACTTTTGTTACCGCGAAAGTGAGAGAGGGATCGAGTTTTAGGACATATTGTAGATTAGGAGCTTGGTTGCAGAATTAAAATTGTAATTTAATTAATTAATCAATTAATAAACTAATTAAGAACCACGAGAAGGGAGCCAAGCCCGACAACGGAACCTTCATCGGTTACGATCACGTAAAGTTCTTCGTAGGAAATGCCAAGCAGGTTGGAATTTTCTTTAATTTCCAACATTTCTTGGTCTTCTGACAACCATTCTACAACACTAACTTCGTCGAAAACTTGACAGAAATCGAAGAAGTAACATATTTCCGAGTTATCTCACCAGTTCGGCTCGAAGAGACCAATGAGAGAGATACGCCAGTTCCCAAAACCCTCGCCCATCACCTAGTGAGCACTCCTCAAGCTGCCTAGAGCACCGGTCCCGTGGTGTAGCGGTTAGCACTCAGGACTCTGAATCCTGCGACGGGAGTTCAAATCTCCCCGGGACCTTCCTCTTTTGCCGCATTTTTCGCTAGCGATTCATGTATTTCTTTTTGCGAAATCTTAATTAATTAACGATTTTTTGCTAATTATGCTATTTGCAGGCGGCCTATTGGTACTGTGCCAACTTTGGGTTCGAGCCGTTCGCGTACCGAGGACTTGAGACCGGAAGCAGACATGTGGCCGCACATGCCATCAGGCAGAACAAGGTGGGTCGAGTGGAAATGCGAAATGGAAGCTAGTGATGATGGTTCTGTGCTTCTTCTCTGTGATTCTACTCTCTAGGAAATATCCCATTATAGTCTCTCCCTAGTAGCTTTTCTTTCTTTTTCTACCTACAACCTTGTATTCGCTCTAATATTATACTGTGGGTTGAACTAAACGAAGTGTGTTCGAACCCTCATTTGAATGACTGCTGTGTCCATCATCATGACGAGTAAACATGAACAGATGATGCAAATGAAGGTCAACAGTCAGCCGGTTGCATCATACTGTGTTCTCATCCTGATGCAATGCCATCATTATGACGTCATCAGAGACCAGAGATCAGAGATCAAAGATCAACTCTCCAGATCGTCTTCGTCTTCGAGACTGCACTTCTGCCCGGAAATGACGAGATGGGCAAGCATCTGGTGCAGCACGGAGACGGAGTCAAGGACGTCGCATTTGAGGTCAGATCGTGTAGAGGTTTTAATTTGCGCGATCCGTGCGCGATTGTTGCGTGAGAAGTGCGCGATAGTCTGAATCTGAAGTAGATTTGAGTCGCGTTTGACGTAAGATCATGATTCTTGCGTGAAAAGTGCGCGCCATAGGCTTTCGAGGTTCTCAGTTCTTCACGTATCTAAAGTTGAGTTCTCAACAGTCGTAAACTGTGAGTTCTAAAACTGTCAATAGCTCTCGAACCTGTACCTATCACGAGATACGAACTGCCAACGTGCGATTGCATCAGTTTACGATCAACAACATGATAAATCGTGTAGACAACTTGAGATCGCACGTTTCGTGCGCGATTAGAGCGTGATAAATGTGAGGCAACGCGTGATTGAATGCTCTTACCTGTACTAGTGATGACACGCAAGGCGAGTGGTCGAAAAGGACATCACAATGTAGAGTGGCTGGGTTGTTAGATTGTCAAACACGAATAGACTGGGAATTGAGTGCGACAGTCATGGCAAGGTTTTCACGTACTTCTGAAACTCAACTCGCTATTGGCATTCGCAGGTTGATGATGGCTTTGAGCACGCGGCTAATAGGAAAGCGCGCAAAATTTTACATAACTGTTCGAAAGTCGATCCATCAACGTCACAAGTTGAATTCGAAGGTGGACAATGCCGACCTGTGCTTTAGTGGAAAACAAAAGGAATGGGCCAATAGAAGACATTAGGATGATCGTCAAAGTGCTCAAACTATTCGAAAAAAACGGTTCAAACTTGAATTATCTCCGTCAACACCACAATTGCAGGTCGACGACGTCGAACGGGTGCTCGAAACCGCACGCAAGGCCGGAGCCAAGATCGTCAAGGATGTAAGGGGATTTGATCTTTGATCTTCGTAGTCTGATCTTTGATCTCTGATCTCTTCCAGCTGACCGTCGAATCCGATGAGGACGGCTCCATCAAGTACGCCATCGTGCAGACGGTGAGTAGCTCGGGACTAGAATCTAGTTTCGAGTTCCATCTTTGATCTCTGTAGCTTGATCCTTGATCTCTGACCTTTCCAGTACGGAGACACGACCCACACGCTGATCGAGAGGAACAACTACAAGGTGGGTTGAAAGAGGGAAATGATCTTTGATCTTTGTACGGGAAGTAGATGCTAGCGGATTTCTGAGTTGAATTTTTGTATGATATTTGAAAAAGCACGCCAAGACGCTATTATAAAGCTGCGTTGAGAAATTTTCATAATGCCGCGGTGAAACGCATTCGAATCAACCCCCAGTTCCGTGCTCGGAAGTGGAGAATGACTCACATTCGAATGCGTTTCACGGTTATTACCTAAACAGAGCGTTCAGCGTTTTCTCAATGCTCTTGAACTTCGCCTGGCAACTCTATGCATTTTGTCTGGTTTGAATGTTGATCTTTGATCTCTGATCTCTCCAGGGTCTCTTCCTGCCCGGCTACAAGCAGCACACGCAGCCCGCCGACTTCTTCAAGACTCTCCCGCCGGTTAGTCGATTGATCTTTGATCTTTGAAGTTTGTTGGTTGATCTTTGATCTTTGATCTCTGAACTTCTAGGTCGGCCTGAACTTCCTCGACCACTGCGTCGGTAATCAGCCCGACCTCCAGATGGAGAGCGCCGTCGAGTGGTACGAGAAGGCACTAACCTTCCACAGGTGGGCGGAGTTTGATCTTTGATCTCTGTGGTTTGTAGTCTGATCTGTAGAGTCCACAGCTTGATCTGAGAGAGTAGTAGTCCATAGGTGGGCGGAGCTTGATCTTTGATCTCTGTGGTTTTGTAGTATCTATGACCTCTCGAGTCCATAGCTAGACTGAGAGAGTAGTTGCCCATAGGGGGTGTGGAGTTTGATCTTTGACCTTAGCAGCTTATAGTCTGATCTTTGATCTCTAATCTCTCTCTTCAGATTCTGGTCCGTCGATGACACGATGATCCACACTGAATACTCGGCTCTTCGGTCCGTCGTCGTCACCAATTATGAAGAGACCATCAAGGTAAGGGTTACTGTATGTGAGATTACTGAAGAGATACGGTAGGCTGAGGTATAGTGGTGACCAACTAAACGATCAAGGTACGGTAGTTCAGATTACTGTATTGGTTCGATATTCATTTCGATTTGGGGAAGTACGAACGAGTGATATTTCATTGCAGTTTATTGTTATTTGAGACAATTTCAAAATATCAATAATCATAATTTTAGATGCCCATCAACGAGCCGGCCAGCGGCAAGCGAGCCGTATCGCAGATTCAGGTGAGGCTCCGCCCATTTATCCCCGCCCCCTCCAAGCCCCG
>LS511661.1:187605-238570 GCA_900490845.1 Pristionchus japonicus
CAAGACGCGCTCCAACTCTAGGCAAGATTACTGTACTTGGCTGTGATTCTCGCTATTTTTGAAAACCGATTTTAAAAATCTATTTTTAATATTTTTGGGATTTTCTTTTTTGGAATGATTTCAGCACAACAAAGTTCATAGAAATATCACGAGCAGATGTGTTTAATAAATTTCCACGATATTGCCGTTGCGGTCGCTAAATGAAACCGAACAAAAATTGAAAATCAAAGACGTGACAGACGGATACGACCGTTGGACAATACCGTAGTTAAGGGACTCTTGAAACTCACCTCTCACTGCTTTTTCACTGCGAAACTTCTTTTTCCTTCATTTCTGGGCCTGTTTGATTCCTAATTGTGTTTTTAAATCATGCCTATCTGTGTCGAGCACTCGTTCCATCGATTTAAGAGCCTTGGTGTTCATATTTCATTCATAAACGCGATTTAAAGATTCCATTTGCAGGTATGGAACACGATTTCACCGAGTTGCCGACGTGTTTCGCTGTCTCGCCATCGGAAGCTAGCGCAGGTAAGCCCATTCTTGATTAGAGCAGAGTTAATGGACAATTAGCTTCTCAAATCCTTTGTTGTTCTTGATCCAGTGAACTTTAGGATGTAGTAGTCGCGTTCTTTTAATAAATTCCTTTTAATCTGGTATATTTTCACGATTTATATTTTTATAGACCTGCTAGCCGTCGGGTTCATCGATGGGAAGGTGCAGATGATGAAGATTGGCGGAGACGCGGAAGAGGACGGAAAAGCGACACTCGAAGTATGTGATTTTACTCGTTGCTCTCGGTTTTGAGCCCTTTCTCTGTCTAAATAGCAGCTCGAGCCTGGTTCATACGTACAATGGTCTCATTTTTATGATGAATAGGCATTTAGGCATTTTGATACCTATCTTTACCATTCTTTCATTCCATTTTATTCCCATCTTCTCACATCCTGGGCCCGTCAGCAGAAGCGGTCGATCCTTTTCTTTCTCTAGTCTCATCAACCGTCTTTCGATGCTTTTGTTAAATTGCAGCCCTCCTGGGACCGTCAGCAGAAACGGTCGATCCGGTCGCTGCTCTTCTCGACGGAGGGAGATGCACTGTACTCGCTGTCCATGAACAAGTAGGGTTAATTAGTTGATTAATTAGTTAGTTAATTAACCATAACTTGGCATGGATTTAGTTTTTGGATTAATGCTCTGCTGTAAATCAATTTAATACGCACTTTTTATAATTATGATCCTGATGAAACCTAAATGCGAATGATCGAATGCGAATGCTCATAGCGAGATTGGATCAGCTGGAACGTATGCTCATTCTGGGAAGTATTATTTAATGATTTACTTAATCGATTAACTAATTATCTAATTATTCAGAGGCCTCTGCTCGTACGATGTGGAGACGGGCAAGCGGACGCGGTGAGTGCTTTAATTAGTTAATTAGTTAGTTAACTGCTAATTAAAATTATTGCTTTTTTCCTATTAATTAAAGTTCATAAAAGTAAAATGATGTTAAGAAGATACGTACTTCACCGTGATTTCATATCAGATATGGTCAAGCGTAAGCAATGAATTCGACGCGATTGTTGCAAACAAACGTTTTCATGACTCGAATTGTAGTTTCACGAACAGGTCATACCAACTCTGTGGCCATTAATGTAATGATCACAACTCTTCCGATGTGCTTATAACTGTTCCTTATTTTATTTTATTTATAAAATTTCAGAGTGATCCAGAAGTCGCACGACGTGAAGCCGACGACGGCGGTCAGATTGCCGGCCAACGCCTGGCACGGACAGACGTTCGCGACGGGCGATGAGGAGGGGCAGGTAATAGTAATTTTGAAACAGAGATGGAATTGGGAACATTAGACAATCTAGAGCTCGAGCAAAAAAAAGCAAAGAGTGAAAGGTGAAGTAGGTTGCCGGCTAACGTGTGGGACGGGAGACGAGGAGGGACAGGTGTGACAAAAAGGAGAGGGAAAAATCCGGTAGTAACTGCCTGGCATGAGCAGGCGTTCCTTCCATAGGATATAATGATAGTGTAACATATATTACGGGAATCGTTGGGTAGAAGAGTGAGGTAGTGGAATGCCTGGTAAGGACAGACCTTAGCGACGGGCAAGGAGGAGGGGCAGGTTTGATTTACTAGCTCGATCGGATCCTGAATCTGGGAATCCTTTGCAAAATAAGGGGGAACCAGTTGAGGAATTCACGATTCATGTTTAATATTCTATGTCACAAATAACGGATTCGCATCGGAAATTATGAAAGAGATCGATTTCAAAGTACGTGAGAAGCGCAGACAGATCGAGAGCATTTTCTAAACATAACCTTTTTGAATTTATCGATTGAATTTTTATCCAAGGAATATTGAACAAAAATGATCAACTCGAGAATTTGACATAACCGTGAAACTCAAACCGAACGAGCGCGTTAGAACCTAAATCGCTCGTTCGTGATATGATGTCGATTGGAAGAGTGATCGAGTTGCATCACCATGTTCTAAACAAATCAAGAATACTAATTACCTAAACAATTAATTAATTAATCAATTCCCGCAGGTGCGAACGTGGGATTGGCGCGCGCCCGACCCGATCGTGTGCACGTACGATGAGCAGCATGAGGTGAGGAGTTACGGTAGGATTACGGTGGATCGATAAGGGGGTACTGTAGATCGATTTGGGAGCGGTAGTTCTATAATAGGAATACGGTAGATCAGGGTACTGTAGATGAGCTGACCCGATCGTGTGCACGTACGACGAGCAGCATGAGGTGAGGAGTTATGGTAGGATTACGGTGGATCGATAAAAGGAGTACGATAGAAATAATAATGGTACGGTAGATAAATAGTAGATACACCAGAGGTGCTTTAGGAGAGATGAGATAGAATGCGGTAGGAATATAGAGACGTTGCTTGAATTAACAGTAGTGTGGGTTTCTTACCTCTTTCTTTGAAAATTATCGGGGTTTCACGATCTGTATGAGACACCGATTGAATGATCGGGAGTGCTAACATTCCGCCGTAGAAGAGTACCAATAAATCCTGTGCACTTCTGTACTTTTTGCCCAACTATTCTCAATAGAATATTCTATCCATATCCTTCTCATTCCTCGCCTACTTCTCTAGCAGAGAGGCCATAGTGAGGGAGACCCTGGCCCAAAAAGTACAGAAGCTCCAATACTTAATTATTCCAGGCAGTGAACGCGCTCGCAACGGACAAGACGCAGCTGCTGTCGGCCAGCAGTGACGGCACGATTGCGGCGTATGAAGTGAGGTGAGTAACGAGGGTTCCCGCCTTTCTAGCCGTTCAAACCGAGTGACAAGGTTGCTTAACAAGATCCGAGTGTGTGCAGTGAGGTGCATGACACTATGGCGCGTGAATTGAGGCGAGGATAGATGAATCATATGAGAATTCGAGCCGCAAGCAGAGCATCTAGAAGCGGTCGCAAGATGGTTTATGCGGGCTGTGAAGCGCACATCGAACTAGGTAAAGCGAATGCGAGAAACCGTGGCGAAATGGAGAATGGAAGATGATCAAAAGTTGATTCGTGTTTCGCCATCCTTATAAAATCCTTGTGGGGGCCGTGCCACGATTGGTTCTCCACAGCTGCTGCACAATCACAAAATATTAACTTGAACTCGCCGCTGTACATATAATATATCGTAGCTATAGTATGATGTCATATTTATTCTAATTTGTTTGACTTAGTTAATTACTTAAAATAATCTTAATTGCAGGCGGAAGAAGCTGGTGGTATGCAGTGAGTTGATGCACTCGGAGCTTATGAGCATCTGTGTGACGAAGAAGTGGGTTAATTATGTTAATTAATTAGCTAATCAGTTCGTTAATTAGCCATCTTAACAATTAACTAATTTGCCAATTTGTTTAGTACTTAACTTTGAATGGGGTTGCACTCGGAGCTGATGAGCATCTGTGTGACGAAGAAGTGGGTTAATTATTATGTTAACTAGCTAATTAGTATATTGATTAGTTATGTCATTGGTTAGGAACACCCTGAACGCAACTCAATGACATGAGATATTTCGAATGTTTTTACAAAAAATTGAATAACATGCTTTTTCGTTATCGAAATAGAGCGAAATGAAAGTTGTGAAAAGATAATAAATTGACAAAGAACTGATGGTTGCGTTTATGAGTTAGTGCGTAAAAAAGGTAAAGGTAAAGTTGCGACCACAATCAAGGCGATTTTAATGTCGTCTTGAGACGACAACGCCTGGTGGGGGCATAAAGTGGCTGGATTATTTTTCAGAATTAGGAAGCTGTAATGATCTAAAATTCGTTATCGGTCGCGGAATTTGGGACTTTTTCGGTTTGGGGCTAGCATTGACTTGATCTTGATCGATGACGATACCTTCGTAGAGAGGCACAAAAGCCGAGTTAGCACGGCAGTATGGACAACAGACCATCGAGCTTTGCGCATCCTTCTTCATCTGTTCCGCGCAAGCAAGGCAAATTGCATGCCCGCATTCTTTAAAAACAGCCCGTCGGAGAGGTGACTCGGCGAGACAGACACCGCAGTGGCGCGAAAATGAATGCGAATCTCTACAAATGATGTCAATATGTTGAATGACAGAATGTAACCAACCTCTTTTGCTCGTTCTCCTTACGCAATTGTGTGATTAAATCTCCACCATTAAGCACCGAGCTTGCTACGATAGGTTCTTCAACTGTAGTTAATTCTCCTCTTTCCACCCTGGCCAGTGCGGCTTCAATAGAAGGATACAATCCCCCTGGGGTCCAATACTCTCCGCGCTTGATTGCGCCTGATTCTCTAGCAAAACGCAACCGCCGCAGAAGGTCTATCTTCTGTCGTTCAGTGTACGGATCGGGCATTTTCCAACGTCCTAGAAAAGAGATGGACAGTGTGTTGAAACTCGTAATAGAAAGTTGAGGTGAAGCGTCCTGTTTATTATGAGGACCAACAAATGGACGCTAGTCGCTACTTGGCTATTTATTTGTGAAAGTGAAGGAACAGAAAACATTGAAGCATCACCAGAAGGAAATAACGTTTTGGATACGACGCGTGACGCGTAAGAACCGAATATTTTTGCACACTGAAATTGTCAAAAAAAATGAGCTGATGTGAAAGCGGTTGGCGGAAGGATCTCTGGCAATAGGCCAGGATTAGTAATAAAACAAAATTAAAATGATGAATTTATCTAAATAATATCAATTAACCTAATTAAGGTTCACGTACGTGGGCGCCGGCGATGGCCACATCGAGGTCTTCAAGAGGGGCATGTATGGTAAGTATTGATTGATTATGGTAGTTATCGATTGATTGATTACTGAGCGAGGAGGGGTTATTGATTGATGTAATGGTGGGTGACGATTGAGTCACCTCTAGTGAACCAGTTTCTGCGATGAGTTTCGCCTGCGAGGCAGAGGCTTCGACGAGCGACTATCAGTAGAGAGGGGCTTTGATTTCAATAGGAGTAAACACCTGTGGTAAAAGAAGAAGTTATCAATTGTGAAATACACAAAGTTGTAGGCAACCTGCTGTAGCGAGTGGAGAGCGGCTTCTCGTAGGGTATATAGGCGATGAGTTTCTTCAAGAGTTACAGTAATTATCGGGAAAGAGAGACATGTACGGTAGTTATCGATCGATTGCCAGGTAATCTCCTCGAGCGGGTGGAGAGCGGCTTCGAGAAGAGCGTCTCCTCACTGGTGGAGTTGAGAAGAGGCCTGTTGCTGACGGGAAGTGACGAGGACTCGGCCCTGAGGTACGGTAGGGGAGTATCGATTGAATACGGTGGCTGATAGAGGAGGAGGGTACGGTAGGAGTATTGATCGATTACGGCGGCTGGTAGTGTAAAAGGAAAGCATGGCCGCAGCCCAAATACAATAGTGCGAGGCCGAGGACATGTCAGCATCAGGGGGTATAGCTCACACGTATCTCATACGCACCCGCATACGTATCGGAAGGGCGGGGGTTTGACTCCATCTGCCTCCAACTGTCTTTTGCACACTCCTCTGATCTTACAGTAGATGAGGAGGATACGGTAGATATTGATCGATCGATTGTTCAGGCTGCTGCACACGGAGCCGAACAAGCGGCTGGGCGAGGCGGGCCGCCACGGAGAAGGAGGGGTACGGTATTGATTGATTACGGTATCGATTGATGGAATAGCAGAATCGATGAAAACGTGACAAGAGAGTAGCGCAAGTATAGTCGCAGCACGCCTCGAGGTGCTCGGTTTCACGGTAGCGATAATGCTCGAGTGAATCGGGAGTGGCAATCCGCCCGTCGTGCTCTGTCAAAACAATAAACCATCTTCCTTACGTGGACAGCATTGCCGCTAGAAGCGCTACCCACCTGTTGTTGGTGCCAATCCCGATTGATTTGTATATTTTTACAATGAATTGAGGTACTATTCCACCCGTTTTCGCTTAATAGGGCCTCAGATTCACATGATTTCAAGTATGGGCAGCAACTCTTGCCCACGTATCCCATCTTTCAGGTCGACCAGCTGGCGACCACAGTGGACGGGCAGTGGATCGTGTCGCTGGCCAGCTTCGACCAGTCGATCAAGTGAGGATACGGTGGTGTTACTGTAGTCCAGTCAGTTATCGATCGGGTATACGGTAGCCATACTGTATCACTGGGAATCGCGCTAGGAACACAGGGTTGAAGAGAGGGTAGTGGATCGTGCCGCTTGCCAGCTTCGACCAGTCGATCAAGTGAGGATACAGTAGTCCAGTCAGTTATCGATCGAGTGTGTGTACGGTAGGCGTACTGTATCACTGGGGATCGCGCTAGGACCGCGGGGCTAGCGAGATGGTCGCCAGCCTCGACCAGTCGATCAAGTGGGAGTTTTCTTTTCTCCGATTCCCTGATGGATCGGCATAGCTTAACAGAATGAACTAATCAGGCACCCGTGAAACATGAAATTCATTGTGTGAGCAGCTGATCAAGTGAAGAGTACATCGTCGTTTTATTTTCAAGGGAAAAACTATCATAGTTATGAGGATTTTGTGAAACAATTTTTTGATGAGTTTTGTACATACGATGAGGAACTCACAAGGGAATGGTCTAACCTTGCCACGAGATTGGGGTATGTCAGACTATTGTAACTTCCGATTGTAAGAGTTATCTAGAACACATGAAACATGGAGTGAATGCGACCTAGTAGTAAATTTCATTGATGTATTTCTCCTCGAATGAGATTTGGACAAAGAACAAATAACTAAAGATGACTTATCCTCTTCGCAGGCTGTACCCGCTGCCGCCGGTGCTGGAGCGCGTGCCCGTGCTGAGGAGTGACAGCGTGAAGAAGAAGAAGGTGAGGGTTACGGTAGAGTACGGTAGAGCGAGCATGTTCGGCATGGGTACTGTAGGCGTACAGAAGGGTACGGCAGGGATACGATAAGCTGGGAAAGAGACTCGTGCTGCGGCACCGTGTAGAAGAAGAAGATGAGGCAGGTTTCAAAGATCCAGCATCCCATTCCCATAATTAGGGTGATGGGACGTTTAGGAACTCGCGTTTAGGAACCCCCTTTTCCTTTGCCTCCACTCTCCCTCTCCCGCCTCATAGGGGTTCCTAAACGTCACATATCGAGGACGTCACGTCACATATCGCCTCATAGGGGTTCCTAAACGTCACATATCGTCACATACCTAAACGTCACATATCGAGGGTTCCTAAACGCGAGTTCCTAAACGTCCCATCACCCATAATTAGTGTGGGGGGATAGGTGGTTTGTTGGTCGAAGCTCCGAGAGCAGATGATTATTCCTGAAGCTGGTCGCATAATTTGAGGCAATGATGAAACAAGAAGTGGCGAGGCTCTCAAAATTTTGGGTAGAGCCATAGAATTGAATGACATGGCGAGCAAATTGCCTGGTAAGAGTTGACATGGAGTGATCTAGTTTAGCATAACACGCGTTTCACCTTAGAATTCCATATTCCATTGCACATTGAAAAATGCGCCAACTGAGATCTCTACAGTTTTTGATGTCCACCCACCAGGGGAAGCATCGCTGAAAGTTCCAGACCTTGTCGATCATCCATCTGTTCAGAAGGCCACGTCAAAGTTTGTCGTTGAGGTCTAGTCTTTCATGATTATCTCACCATTGCGAAATGATTATGACCTGTTTCCAAGCATTATAGTATAGCTTTTTTCACAATCTTCGAGATAGAACTGGTTGAAATTTCATATTTTGAAAACTACGGCCGCCCCGGACGAAACAAAATACTATGAATGGGCCCTACACACATTTGAGCAAGATCAATTGCGCTCGACGAGAGCTTTCGTTTGGTATGCTGGCGCTTTCTGAAAGCCTACTATGAAGTGGTGAAAAGGGCGAAAAACTGGAATCTTTCAAGAATGAACCGAAAAATGAGCGAGAACAACAAGGGAAGAGCCACGAGACAGGGGAGGAGGTAGATCAAAGCGAGGTCACGCGACTCTCTCTCCCTTCCCCTATTGTTTTCGACCATCTCTCCCATCCCTACTCGAAATAAAGGTGTTTTTCGCCCTTTTCACCACTTCATAGTAGGCTTTCAGAAAGCGCCAGCATACCAAAAGAAAGCTCTCAACGAGCCCAATCGATCTAGCTCAAATCTGTGTAGGGCCCATTCATAGTATTTTGTTTCGTCTGGGGCGGCCGTAGTTTTCAAAATGTGAAATTTCAACCAGTTCTATCTCGAAGCTTGTGAAAAATGCTATACTATAATGCTTGGAAACAGGTCATAATCATTTCGCAATGGTGAGATAATCATGAAAGACTAGGCCTCAACGACAAACTTTGACGTGGCCTTCTGAACAGATGAATGATCGACAAGGTCTGGAACTTTCAGCGATGCTTCCCCGGGTGGGTGGACATCAAAAACTGAAGAGATCTCAGTTGGCGCATTTCTCAATGTGCAACGGAATCGCCCATTTGAGCGAATCCTTAGGTGAAACGCGTGATAAGTGGTCAAGACTATGAGAAAATGGACAATAGTTTAGTATATTTTCGGCCACTTGATCCGAGTCGTCATTGTATGTGGACGTCACGACGTTATTTGAGGCTGCGTTCGAACAAAAACCAGTCGGGTTCTCATATAAATGATGCATGTTCAGGTGGTCTCGGAGAACTTCTTCGACGACCTCGTCAACCAGAGCAAGGGAGATGCGGGAGAGGATGATGATGATGAGGAGGAGGAGGGAGAGGAGGGCGGTGAGTGTGCGTGCTAGGAGCGCCGGGTTTGAGACACCCGGAGAGACTGATGGCGATATTGGGGAGGGGACGTGTATTGGTATGGGGAGGCAACCAAAGCAAGGGCGATACGAGTGATGACGATGAGGAGGAGGAGGAGGGAGAGGGAGGTGAGTGTGCGTGCTAGGAGCGCCGGGTTTGAGAAAACAATGGAGAGGGAATAGAGCGTGATTGCTTGTGATTGACTACGAAGGACCGCAGTGCAATTTTGAGTTTCATAGGCCATTGAAAAGGCGAGGAGTCGCCAAAAGTTTGATGCGAAGATCTTGTCTAGTCTAAAAAATTATTGTTTCCTGACCAAACTGTAGGTTATTGTCAATGAGAAAGTTCTACTTTCCAGAAGACTCGGACGAGTCGACCGAGGAGGAGTCGGGAGAGGAAGGAGAGGAGGATGAGGAGGTAAGAAATGGGTGAATGGTAGCCATAGCTAGGGGATGCTGTGCTCTAGACGCGCCGGGTTAGAGAGAGGAGGATGAAGGAAATGGGGAGGAGGAAGAGGTAAAGACGGGATTTTTTTTATGTCTCGGAAGATCGGTTTTTATTGTTTTTTATGCTGATCTTCTGTAATATACTGTGTGTGGAATGGAGAGTTGTAATTGGGGGTGCGATGGAACGGAGAAGAGCGGGGGTGTGCCCAACATAGGAAATGTTCGTGTTCGTTGCTAACTTTTGCCTGTTCTTCTCCAAGCACCTTTTCGATCGCGCATCAATAAGCGCGAGAGAGCACGGGAATTGAGGAGAGTCAGGCCATTATTATTATTGTTATTTTTATTATTGTTGTTATCATTGTTATTATTATTCCTTCCAGGAGGAGGGCGCTGCCGGTGAGCAAGACGGTGATGATAATGAGGAGGGGGAGGACGAAGACGAGGAGGAGGATCTGGAGGGCTGGGAGCTGGAGGAGGGCCAGGAGGTTTGTATTACTGCCTAGGACTGGGCAAATTTGATATTCGCGTAGGAAATTGTGTGTTTCACGGACTATCAATAACGCAGTTAGACCCCATCTAGCCAATCACTCCGTAGAGCTCTGCCATATAAACAAATACTATGTAGGAAGAATGGGAGCTGGAGGAGGGCCAGGAGGTTGGTTCTTACTAGGTTTGCTTTAAACTAAGCCTCACATGTGTGTGTTTCACAGAGTAGTGAATTTGTAATGAGATCGCAGCTGGTTGATAGATTGATTGTAATTTCTTTTTATAAAATTAGAATGAAGAATGATGGGAGCTGGAGGAGGGCCAGGAGGTTGGTTCTTACTTGTGGAGTTTTGAGTTAGGGGAGGTCCACGATTGAGTGTTAAACAGGCTAATTCACAGTTTTCGTCTCTAAAAAAGCTCTTATTGGATAGGGAAGCGTGAGTGGCGGAGGAGGGCCAGGAGATTGGTGCCTGATTGTGTGTTTCTGGTGGGATGCATTGAGTAGCGCCGAGATTGGGTGTTTCACGGGTTAGTGAAAAGGTGTGACGCGCGCGAGTAGTCGATGTATCGCGGTGTTCTTATCGAAAAAATATTGTGTTGGTTTGGGAGAGGAGGAGGAGGAGGAGGGCCAGGAGGTTGGTAACTGATTGCGTGTTTCATGGGTTGCTGAAAGATCTCATGTGGTGGCAATGCTCAATGGTATCAATGTCGATGAAAATAAACTGCCATTCTCGCAACAACATAACTAATCATATTGAAAAGAAGGCTGGGAGCTGGAGGAGGGCCAGGAGGTTGGTTACTGTTGGATCCATTAGATGAGCAGCGAGATTGTGCGTTTCACAGACAAGTCAATTTGTAATGAAAGCGCAACTGGTTGATAGATTGCCCTTTCTTTTTTTATAAAAGTAGAATGAAGAATGATGGGTCCTGGAGGAGGGCCAGGAGGTTTGTTGACTAGTGAAGTTACTTGTGGGATGCGTTGGAGAAGCATCGAGTTTGAGTGCTTCACAGGTTAGGGAAAAGGTGGAGTGAGCGCATATGTTTGATAAAGCGGTATTGGGCAGATAAAATTGAACATAATGAGATGGAGGAGGGCCTGGAGGTAAGAACCAACGACGTTTAAACCAGAAAATTGTTAGATTTGTCAATTCGCGTTACGGGAGATTGAATGTTTCACGCACTAACCAAAACGCGAAGGGTACGCGAATGCTCGATGGTCCGTTGTATGCGTGTTCAAAAAAACAACATTAATGAGGAATGGAGATTAGTGAAAGAGGCGGTTGATGGCTTGAGCAATCGACGTTCGCCATTGGATTTGTGTCTCACTGGCTAGTGAAAAGGTGCGAAGAAGGCAAGTACTCGATCGGTTGCTCGTTTCTTTCGAGAAAAAATATCACAGCCCCGCGATTGAGTGTTTCACGGATTAGTGAAAATGAAAGAAGAACGCATCGGGTTGATTACGCTAGGAAATACGCTTTTTGACCATATATGTGCTGCACCTTGAGTGGAGCTTCACGGAATGCTTAAAGTTGGCGAAGAACGTATTGGAATGATAGAGTGCATCCCACGTTTCCAAAGAAAAATGATTTCCGCTTGCGCTTTCAAATATATTGTTATTATTATCATAATTCCAGGATGCCGATGACGACGGGGAAGAGTCTGAAGAGGAGGAGCCAGTGAAGCCGCCTCAGGGCAAGAAGAGGAGGCTGAAGTGATTGTCTAGGTTGTTGTTGTTGTTTTGATCCATTGTTATGATGTTTTGATTCCTCGCATTGTTCAACTGGTGTTTAACTGGTGAGACAATCGAGTTAGTCTTCCTAGGTCGCGATTGTTATTGTTATTTTGATATTATGATCCGGACGTTGTTGTGTTTCACGAGTTGTTGTTAGCGAGGAGGAATGAAGTTGTTACGATGAAACCCAGATCAGGTGGAGAATGAATGAGTTCGAGAAACTCTGTGATATTTGATGAACGTGGGCCAATTTGGAAGGTATTGGAGGTAGGACCTGATTGATAATCGATTGCTTCATTCTCGGGCAATATTCCGAATGAACTGTAGCTAAAACAAATCGAACGTCTTATTCTAGGCAATCATCAGAATGCCATCCAAGCTGGTGACGGTGGTGGAACCGGAGAGGCGGAGGGAGGAGGAGAAGGAGAGGTGAGCTTTTAATGCTGGGCTAAATTTGGTTTTCTGATTACGTAGGGTGTGGCGTTGAGCGATGATACATAAGGTGTGCTGCCTACGGGGTTTACTGCGTTAAAAAAATGTAGAAGCTGGCGGTGGAACCGGAGAGGCGGAGGGAGGAGGAGAAGGAGAGGTGGGTGGAAGGCGGTTCGAAATGCAGGAATGTTTTGGTTTCGGGAGGGTTTGATGCAATCGTGTTTCCATGTGGATTGATTTGAGCTGTTTGGCTAGAAAATTAAAATAAAAGACGTACTGTTGGCGGGTGGGATTGCGGGGAGGGGAGGGGGATAATTATAATATTTATCCTCACAGGTGGAAATGGGTGAGGGGAGGGGGGAAGGGGCGATGATGCATATACTCGTGTGTGTGTCCGATTTGAAGTTCTTGAAAGTCTTGAAAAATACAATCCTCCAACCAGGCGTCAAAGTGGGTGTTCCAGAGATGCAGGAGCGTTGGGGTTGCGAGAGCGGTTGATACAGCTCATCGAGCAAGCATTTTGATTCGACGGCTATTGCATTTGCTCAGTAAACCAGAATAACAACTAGTATTCAATAAGTCCTAATTTAGTAAGCAGAGACATTATGCAGCGCTTCGACAACATCCCTGGAGCCTGATGTATAGTTCGCTGGGTAACATTCCTGATTCCAGCGCGACGTCAACAGCGGCGAAGATCGTCTCGGCCTCTGCCGCCTACTCGTCGACGTTCAAGAAGCGCGCCCCGAAGGAGGCGCCGCGGGACGAGCACGTGAGCGCGGCTGGTGAGTCAGGGTGACAATAATAACAACAACAATAATAATGACAATAATAATAATAAGAACAAGAAGAGGGGTTGTTGTTGTTGTTTTGATGTTTGGTGTAGGGAGTTGAGGCGCCTTTTGAGAGGTTAGGAAGCGCTAGCACCGAAGGAGGCGCCCAGGGACGAGCACGTGGGCGCCGCCGGTGAGTGACGGTGACAATAACAATAACAGTTAGAATAACAATAACAACAAAAGATGTTTTGTTGTTGTTGTTGTTGTGATGTTGTTTTGGCGCTCTTGCGTGATTTATTGGTGATTCTGATAGATCGCGTTGCAAGACAACGAGTAAACAACTTTGATTAGGCAGTACTTGATCCGTCGCTGAAGCACACATCAACCATTTCCATTTTTTTGTTGTTACAAATTTGCGGAGATCTTAATGCTGCTTCACCAAATTTCCAATCCCACTCGTTCAATTTATTTGCACAATTAATTAACTAATTAATCAATTAACCAATCTCTAGGCAACCCGACGACGTGCCACTTCTGCGGCACGCTCAACCGCAGCCTGTACCGCTGCCCGCGCTGCGACGTCGCCTACTGCGGGTTGAAGTACGGTAGTTATCGATTGATTGGGGTACGGTAGCCGAGTATTGATCGCCTCTCGATAGAGTAGTGTTTGTGCTTCGTCACTGATTCTGAGATGGTCGAAGTGCGAACAACGCACGCTTTCTTTTGCGTTTCGATGCGGGTACAAGATTAAGTCTGTAGTGAAACGTTTAGTTCAACTTCGTAGTCGTTTTCATTATAACAAATCTTAATTCGGTGGTAACCTGTTCCAATCAATACTACCGTACCAACGGCTTGATTGTAAAGTTACCGTATCCCCTGCAGGTGCTTCAAGGGCGAGGCGCACGCCGCCTGCTCCGAGGACTTCTACCGCGGCTGCGTCAAGGAGGAGCTGCAGGGCAAGCAGGCGGAGCAGAGGGTACGGTAGCTTATTGATTGATTGGAGGGCGATCGTATCGATTGGGATACCGTTTGGAGTGCGAGTGGGGTGCGATAGCTTATGTAGCAGCTAGACATTATTGCCAGATGACGGTCGTAAAAATGAATTGGGAGTGTGGAGAGTGACAAACGAAGGAATATTGGTCGAAACGGCAGCGCTATTCTGATATGTGGATGGTGAAGCATGCTAGTGACAGGCCCTGTATGTTTTCTGCAGGGTAAATTTGCAATGCATCGAGATAGCTCTTCATGATCCACATGATGACTTTGATCGAGATTATTTGTTTATTTGCGAGACTCAAAGATCGCACGATTGGTAGATAGAGTTCCTTCGTGCTAATGAGATGTTTGTGAAACAGACTAGTGACAGGCGCTGTCAGACTTGTTTTAAAGCTAGTCAACCCCCTGACGAAATAATAATGATAATTGTTATTAATTAATGATCCATCAAGATCTCATTACGATGCTCAAGCGACTATATGAGGAATCTGAATCGAAAGTATTGGTGAATGGTCAATTAGTGCCGGTAAACATCCAACGTGGAGTCCGACAAGGCTGCCCTCTATCCCCTCGTCTTTTTACCGCCATCCTTCGAACTATCCTAAATGACTGTGAGTGGGACCGAGACGGGATTAAGATGCATGGGAGAACCCTCACCCACTTGGCTTACGCCGACGACGTAGTACTAGTTGCACAATCTAGACCTACAATTGAACGAATGTTGACAATATTGAGAACAAATGCGGCATCACGTGGCTTGTCATTGAATTCCAAAAAGACAGTACTTCTATCTAACTGTAAAACAACTCGAGCACCGATAGTAATTCAAGGAGAGGAATTCAAATTCGTCGAAAAAGCATCCTATCTCGGAACAACAATTTCGCTTCCGCTTAACCCATCCGAAGAACTGGAAAGGAGGATTAGATGTGCGTGGGGCGCATGGAGCAAAATTCATGATCTCCCCACGACTGTCTTTGAAACATAAACGAAGAGCTTTTGAAACGCTAATTACGCTTGCAGCCCTTTACGGGGCCGAACTCTGGGCTCTACGTCAATCAGACAAACAAAAACTTCGAATTGCTCAATTCAAGATGGAACGAAAACTGCTTGGAATTTCAATGCTACACAGATGGTCGAATGAAAAGATCAGAGATACCACCAAGGTGAAAGACTGGGTTCATTTAGCAGAAAAGAAGAAGTTGGACTTGGCCAACAGAGTAAGACAAATGGATGATACTCGATGGACTCATATACTGACATCCTGGATCCCTTTCAACCACAAAAGATCAAAAGGCCGCCCTCTACTTCGATGGAGCGATGAAATTCATACTCTAATCGGAGACGACTGGTGGTCCATTTTACCGGAAGAATTCAACACCAGATGAGATCAGCAAGCGCGTTAACACCCTTCCCGCTAGATTCTGATAAATATTGATTGATTGATATTAATTAATAACTTAATTAAGGACGACCGCCCGCCACCCGAGTCATTCGAGGAGATGATGAAGGCGTACCTCGCGGGACGGAGGGAGACCATGCCAGGTACGGTAGGGTGGGGATATTGATTACATGATCGGTATGGGGAGCACGGTAGGTTAGTCAGAACTGTTGGTGAGAGGGTTACAGTAGATTGCTTGGTCGTTTCGTCGTTCAAATAGATGATGAAGGCGTACCTCGCGGGGAGGAGGGAGACCATGCCAGGTACGGTAGGGGGTTATTGATTAAATACGGTAGATATTTTAAAAAAAGGTCCTTAAAAGAGACCTTAAAAGGTCGATCGACCAGAATTGATGGTGGGTTACGGTAGATTGCTTGGTCGTTTCGTCGTTCAAATAGATGATGAAGGCGTACCTCGCGGGACGGAGGGAGACCATGCCTGGTACGGTAGGCGGGGATTACGGTAGCTTCTGGTATACGTTCTGGGATTGTAGTTACTCTGTGTGATTTGATAGGTTCTCAGCAGAGGCGTGAAAAAAATTAACGCACTCGCATTTCACAATTCTCTCTCGCCGATCAAAAAGACGAGAAAGTGTGTGAAATGAGGAGTGTGTAAATTTCTTTTACACATCGGGCTCTGAACGTCCTTCTTTGAGCTCGGAATTGCTAGCTCCTGCGCTGTTTCAAGGGTTCGTCATGAGTGGCTACGAGCTGCTATCGGCAATTTCATTAGTCTCTTTTGGGTTCACCATAACTCCGCACTGCCGCCTTCCCTTCTGATCCTTCTTCTGATTCGTAGTTTCACGGGGTCATGATGTGCGATGTTTATCTGGTTGTTGCGATTTGTTGATGTAGAGGACTGCAATCCAATTATTGTACCCACACATGCTTCGACATCTCGTTAGCTACCATATTCGTAGTCTGACTACCGTATCCTCACCTAACGTAACCCTGCCCTGATTTGCAGGCACCTCTTGATTCTCCTTGGGTCACCTTACCTCTCTCAATCTTACCGTAGCATGACTACCGTACCTTTACCTTAACCCTCCCCTGATTCGCAGGCACCTCGGGGACGGACGAGGCCGGCGAGCCGCTGTACGATTCAGACGACGAGGATCCGACCACGAAGGGACAGCAGGAGGAGGAGGAGCACTACCTGGACAAGGTACGGTATCGATCCAGTTATCGATTGATCGGCTACCGTAGCCTCAGGGCATGAAGATGATCGATTACCGTATCCTACTGTAACTTTCTTCCAGGTCCTGCAGGGCACAGTAGAGGTTCTCATTCTTAGTCAGTTATCGATTACACGTTTACCGTACCCTACAGTAACCCATTTCTTCAGGTCCTGCAGGGCACGGTGGACGGGTACGAGGACGAGGAGGAGGCGGACGTGGAAAGGAAGCTGATGGTGAGGGTTACTGATTTATTGATTTATCGATTTTTGAGAGTCGAAATTCCCTCCTCGCGCTCATTCGCTATGATAGATAGGCTGCATGGTGCGGCAGTGATAATGACGTGCCGGCCAAACTGAATAGAAGCTTCTTGTTCGTAGGTTCAGTGCTTCGAAATAGGAATGTTTGCTGCGGCGTTCTTCTAGGTGCAATGCCTCGCTAGTTTCGGCTCCAAATTTTCTCTTGTTTGATCAATGCTTCAATAGTATAACGTAAACGGTGCTTGCACTCTGGTATCAGTGGTATTTCTTTTTCGTGAATATTACAACAATACATGATCATCGCAGTGCCTGGACTGGGCTTCTTGACTCGATCCTATTGAAAGCCACTTTCTAGTGATAGGATGATAGACATAGAACGATTTAAGGGGCCGCTAAAATTTCTTTCATAATAGTGCTATGTTTTGTATGAAAGATCCTGCGAGTTGCCAAATGCCCATGCATTCTGTTCAATTCTGTAAATGCAGTGCAATGCCTCGCTAGTTTCGGCTCCAAATTTTCTCTTGTTTGATCAATGCTTCAATAGTATAACGTAAACGGTACTTACACTCTGGTATCAGTGGTATTTCTTTTTCGTGAATATTACAACAATACATGATCATCGCAGTGCCTGGACTGGGCTTCTTGACTCGATCCTATTGAAAGCCACTTTCTAGTGATAGGATGATAGACATAGAACGATTTAAGGGGCCGCTAAAATTTCTATTGTTTTACTACTTTGTTTTGTGTATGACTGTTTAAAGACCCTAATTGTAGTGCCTTACCGTATCGTTGTAATTGAGTACCGTATCCTCAGTTTATCGATTACTTCATTACAGTGCTTGGGCGTCGGGTCGGAGATGGAGGCGCTCATGGCGGCGCTCAACGACGACGAGAAGGAGGCGTTCGCGGCGCTCGCCGAGCAGGTGGGCGGTCGGGCGGGGCGGAGTCAGAGGAGGCGTAGTTAGGGCGGTTTGGCAACTGTGAGCGAGATGGTTTTGTATTAGACCCTTTGTGTTGCTAGGCTGATTGAGGCTGCGCGGGATCATTAAATCGCGCGTGATATCATGAATCCGCCTTTTCTGCTGCTCGGAAATAAAACTCAACAAATACCAGCAAACAAAACAAAGTGTTGTTGTATAATTTTCATAAATAAAACAAAATTTTTATTCAACTCAGGTCTACCAGGAGGAGCAGGGCCTCGGCGCGAGCTGTTTCAAGAAGAAGTAGATGGATATGGAAGGGGCGGAGCCTAGCAGGGGCGGGGCTTCCGGGAAACTGGAATAGTACCGTGTAACTCTCACTTTTTGTATTGTCGACCCCATTTTACCCGCTGAAAACGTTGTTGTTCTCGCTCATTGCAAGTTGATAAAGTTGTTATCAGTCAATACTGCTGGTTTTTTAAATGAAATGAACGGTTCTGGAGCCGAGAGATATCTTGATGAGGTGGACTTGGAAGAGATAGAGGAGCAAAGGTTGCAGCATGCTCGCGGCGGCACTCGTGCGACCGTGCAGCAGCAGCACGGCTGCTGCAGCCCTGCAGCGAGGAGCGGCAGCCGCTGGCGCGGCGCAGTGCCGCGCGCTCGGCACCAGCGCGCCCGCGCACAGTGCTGAGGTGAGCAAAAGAAATGTTGACGTTGAGGCCATGTGCAATGTTTGAGCGCGAGGTGGTATTGAACTATAGAATTTCGACTGGTGGACATACGTGGGCAGGTGTCCTCCGAAAATGGGATTGCAGGCCAGTGACAAGCAAAAAAATTGCAGCCTAGTGGAAGCCCAAAAAATTTGCCGACTGCCCCCAAAAATTTTTTTACCCCCCCCCCCCCCGGTCGCCGTGACGTCACAGGCAGGCTAGTGTCCAAAACCCACCCGCACTGTTGAAGCAGTAACTCGCTGATTCCCGATAAAACGCATCGCGATTTCGCAATGTTGCGACCAAATATCACCTAGTTTTGAAATGCAGGCTAGTGCCGGTAGACCGCGCCCATGTATGCTGGTGGATTGAGGTTGCGTGATGTTGTTAACTAGTGAGTGGAGATTCGTAGTGGTTCATGCTCACAATCAATGATCTTGCAGAAATAAAACAAAACTAAAGTCTTATCGTCATAATTTTTTCTCATGTAGCGATATTCGAAGCGGTTTGCTTCAGTTGAAGGCGAGAGAGTATGCGAATCGAGGAGAGCGAGCTGCAATCTAGTCACAATTATCATTGCAGAACCTCACGTCGCGCATCGCGCCGCAACTCGCCGACGAGAGACGGCGCCTCTTCGCCGTCGTGCACGTCAACGACCGGCAGTGGAAGGTACGGTAGGGGGTTATGGTAGGATCGATCGAGGACTGGCTAAATTGAGGCAGAGGAGGGTACGGTGGGGGAATCGAAGACTGACTGAATCAGAGTTACTATTGAAGTTGGAAGGTACCGACGGATTGTGTGGCGTAAAATGGTTAGCTTTATTGGGATCTCGTAAAGCGCAGAACCGATTAGTGGTGTTTTCCAGAAAGAGAAATTTTTTACATAAAACCGCTGGGCGATGTGATAACTATTTCTAATCGAAAGGCTGCGATGATCGTTCTGTCATCATGATTTCTAGATATTAGGAATCAGTGAAACTCAGAGTTGGAAAGGGGCAAAAATTTTTAATTTTGTTGTATGAAAATTAATCGAGTGGCATTACGAGGCGGTTTATACATTAGGCTGAAAAGTGTAAGGGCAGTTATCGATCTAGCCGTTTCATTTAGAGGTACGGAGTGTAAGACTATCGATCTGGAAAAAATCAAAAATCGAACCGTTCTCATGAAGCGATGACGACGGGTTTTATGCGTACTATACACTAGATTGTTCTAATCATTCTTTAGCGTTATGGAGAATTTGATGTTATCAATCAATATCTCTTTGTTCGGTACTGTCAGGGGATTACGGTAGATCCAATTATCGATTATTGAAGGTGACGACGGGCGACCTGATCCAGCTGGAGGGCGCCAGCCCGCTCGAGCACGGCGACAAGATCAAGCTGGAGAAGGTGAGCCTGATTGAGGGAGACCGCGACGCGACTGAGACGCGTCGCGGTCAGGGGTGATTAGACGCTCCGGCTTAGAAAGATAAGGTTTTATTTGGGTAAAACGCGCGAAAACCGTAGTGAGATCACCCAATCACTGATCGCTCGACGTAAGTATAACTTGTGAAACGCAGGTTAGATAAGCGCATAAGAGCATAACTAAACCCAGAACCTCGAGTATTCGCAGGTTGTGTGGACATTTATCTAGAGAAAGGAATGCGCAATTTATTAGCCCACGCGCCAATCACGTCCTAATGGCAACGCCCTGGAACAGGCAACGTGCGGGCGTGTTCGAATCGGCAATTCGTAGATGATTGGTGTTTGGAGCTATCGCAATAGAATAAACCGTTCCGCTTATTATTCCACCCTGTAGAATTTCAGCTATTGATTGAGGGCACTCAGACCTTAGCTAATGTGCTTCGTCGTTTCCTATGAGTTCTAGTAACACTCCCTGCGAAGATGGAGAATTTACAAATAATCAATAATGCACTATCGAATTTAATGTTCCGTATTATGCGCTAAACACAGTATTATCAAAGCTGAGCATTTGAATCGCACGATAATGATTGGAGTCAATCAATGGTATCAATCAATGCACACCGATCCATGATTTTTATCGAGCAAGGCTTCACAGCTACCATTGCTTTCCTGCTTTTTCGTCGAGTGAAGGACGGCCTGTGAAACATGCAATGCACCGAAGGGCCGTCCCCGACTTTGCCCAATGCTCAGTAAATTGTCCACTCTGTAAATTAAGCAAAATAATTATCTAATTAGCTAATTAGTTAATTACCTATTGTCAACTCTTCAGGTACTGGCAGTAGGCGCCGCGGACTTCTCGCTGTTCGGTCGCCCTCTGCTGCCCTCGGATCAAGTGACGGTGAGTAAATTGGCTAATTAGCTAATTAGTTAATTAAGTAAGATGCTAATTAGTGAAAGAAAGCCCGCTGCTGCCTGCGGATCAAGTGACGCCGGGATGATTAGTTTGCCATTTAGCCAATTAGTATTTTAATTAAGATGCTAATTAGTTTATGAATTAACTATGTATAGGGATTAGAGGCAGATCGCTGCTGCCGGCGGACCAAGTGACGGTAATTGGGCTTTATTGATTAATTGGTTTAATTAATTAGCTAGCTAATTAGTGAAAGAGAGCCCGCTGCTGCCGGCGGATCAAGTGATGGTGAGATAGTTGATTAATTAGATGATTAAGACAGTCATTAGTTAATTAGATGATTTAGAAAGTAATTAGTGAATCAATAATAGTTAGAGTAGAAGCATCTCGATGTAACCACTGCCGATCAAGTGACCGTGTGTTATGAGGGTTGTGGTTTCAAGATGTCCATTAGTGTCGACGATGCTGGGAAAAGTTGATTCCAACTTGCTCTTCACTTCTAAAAACCACAGACTATAATAATAGTGCGACTATTATGCGGGCTACTTCCCTATTTCAATATTATTAGAGGAAACAGTGATCAGTAATCGATTATTCAACTTTACCGTAATGCTACCGTATTCCAGGTGGAGGCCACGGTCGTCGAGCGCTCGCACAAGTCGCCCGAGCTGTACTACCGCCGCTACAACCACCACCAGACGAAGATTACGCGATGTAAGTGGGCAGAATGAGATGAAAACGTGGCAAAAGTAGGGATGCAAGACTCGTTTGCATTATAGGAACCATAGCTGAGAATGGTTCCTATTTTTCATTCGCGAATTAGGGATTATTAGAGGAGTTTAAATTCAGCCGAACCACCACCAGACGATGTGAGACCGTGGTTACTGTAGAATATCGATTTTCTGGCTAACTTACTCCAAAATATACAACTGAGTACTGTTAGGCTATTAGAAGGGCTGTAATAGTCGCCCGAGCTGTACTATCGACACACAAAGATCACGTAATGTGAGTCGAATATTCGATGACTGACATTTGATCGCGCTAGCAAGTGTACGGTTTCAATAGGGGGTGAAGTAGTCGTACGCTGTGATACGCTCGATGATTCCGCTACTACAGGTCGAAAAATATCACAAGCACTGCCCTGTGCGTTTGAGGTTGCAATTGTGGCCGAAAGATCATGTATCGAGGAGTATTTGATCAAGTCACTATAGTTGCCAAAGTATCACAATAACCACAAAACGACGATCAAACGAGCTATGCTATTGAAATTGTGCTGATTCCTCTTGCGATTTTGCTGCTGCATGAGCAAGGGATATCACTTTGCATCACGAGGCAGTCGTTTGCGGATAGAACAAAATAAAACTAACCTAATTCATCGCCCAAAAAATACGTCTGTGCTCCCGCACTCTTGTGGCTGCAGCAATACATGAAGTAGGTAGGCATGCGGTGTTGATTGATTATTTTTCGTACACGATGTAATCAAGAAACCAAAACAAGGTGAACACCATGGGATGTAGACTGTCAGCATTGCGTCTATTCCTCACGCGAGTTCACTGTTGTGTGAGCGAGTGAAACTACCAGACATCACGAGGCATTTGATTCATGGTCGTTTCCGAATATAACAGAACTAACTTCGTGCATGCTGTCTGACACATTGATGTATGTGCTCCCGCACTTTTGTGGCTGCAGCAATACATGAAGTAGGTAGGCATGTGGAGTTGATTGATTATCGTTCGTATAACATATAGAAACCAAAACAAGGTGAACACCATGGGATGTAGACTCAGCATTCTGTTGATTCATCCTGCGAGTTCACTGTTGTGTGAGCGACTGAAATTTGTACGAATCGTGAGGCATTCGATACACCTCGGTAGAGAATATGATAGCAAACATTCCCGTGCATTCCATCAGCTATTCCAATCAATTAATTAATCATCGCTAATTAATTAGTTAATCATTTAGTTAATTAATTAATGCTAATAAAACAATTACAGGGCAAACAACGGAGACGACGACGCTCCGCATCGATTCGGTCCGTGCTTCTCCCTCCATCCTGACTGATCATTCATCCGAGGAGACCGAAGAGGCACAGAGGGGATAGGCTACGGTAGTTGATCGAGGACTGATGGGGTTACGGTAGGGTACGGTAGCCCCCTGTTTCCGATGATTACTGTGACCCATTCTGAGTTTTGTATCCCCATACCCCCAGATCTCGTAGCTCCTGACCCGCTCATTCATTGTTATCAGTAGAGTTAGATAGTGTGTTTTCGCTGCCAATTGTGTTTCTGTTGTCCTGTTGAGTTGTAAGATTGAGGTGCGAATGAAATTATTGAAAATATTGAACCTCGATTGTGTCGCTGACACTGGCAATGAGTAGTGCCCGTAGAGTCGAGTGTAATTCGTAGACATCGGACTGTACTGATCGAGTACTATATTTATTCGGGCAATAGTGGCCTACTTCGTTCTAGTGCGTGTATATTGGTGGAGGGAAAGGCTCAAGATCGGTGTACCAAGTAAATGGGGGGACGTGGGGTACGGTATCGATAAAAAGGTACGGTACTGTGGGGGTCGGACACGTAACGGAGATCGGTTGGCAGCAACAAGATTATTGATTTTCTCTGATTCGGAGGCTACGGTATCTTGGGTTCCTAGGCAACAGGGTAATGGGTGGGTCTCAACACGAAGTATGTACAGAACACGAGAGAGATTACGGTAGTATTAGGGGATAATCGATCGATAATTGGCGTAGATCATTCAATTCTTCGTGCTATTGGACGTCGCTGGCTTGTGTTTCAGTCCTGCCTGAAAGAAGAAATAGAGCGCGCGAAAATATGAATTTTAGGTTGAAAAGGGGCAATTTTCATTTATTGAACTATCACCTCACTCATACCAGTGCCCATCCCAGCAACTACTATTTTTGCGAAGTTGTGCGCACTTTTGGCGTACTAGGAGGTTAGTGAACTATAGGAGTGCGCTGTTATCATACATCATTGCAATTATGATCCAGAGTGGGAGTTTGTGCACCGATTGGATCCTTTTTGTGAGTTTGTGTGCGCAACCTTCGAAGGATCAACTCGCTATCAGAGAAATGCGGATAGTGCCAATTGACGTTGAAATTTACGTACCCTACGCCGTAGTTTTCTTGTGATTATCGAAGGATGTTTCGTACTGGCTAAAATGTAGAGGATTTTCATGGATTGCTAACGTTTTCTATCAACGATCGAACTTTGCCAACTTTTAGTACTTTGCTACATTTTGAACAGCTTAAACCAACATACATTTCCAATAGCTTGAACAGTTAGCGTCAAAACTAAGTTATCGCTCAGAAAACGATTTGCATAATATCTGGAACAAACTGACTTCCGTTTCCCTTTGGCCTGCAACATCCCTCCACGCACTCCGAGTTGGCGATGAACTGTAGACAATATGCATGCGAGTGACACTCCTTCTGCAATATCGGTGCTAACGAGCATAAGTTTTTTGCCGTTCTGCTTCTAATGAGCGGAACTGTTAAATATCAAGTCCTCAAACATCCACGAACATCGCTGCTAACGAGCACAACTTTTTTTTGCTTCTCCTTGCTAACGGCAGGAAGCACCCTTTGCTAAACACCGGAAGTGCGCGAACAAAAACTGAAAATGCGCCAGGAATTTGCCGAAAAAGGATGCATTGGTCGAATGCGGGGTCACACCTTGAGTTCGGGAAGTAAGAGTTGCTCAGTCCGCTAGTTTCTCATTGATCAGGGAAACGAGAGAGCGTGTGAAATGGAGAGACTCTCGCTTTCCAAATTCTAGTCACGCTATGTTGTGAGTGGAACTGCTTTGCGAGGGTGCGATAAAGAAAAATAAGAATTTGATCGCGACAAAATTTGATCTCGTAAGTGAGACGGAAGAAGAGATCTGATAAGAAATCTTTTCACGATTGTTAGGCTTGCACTGGCTAGAGTTTTACAGGAATCGGGAAGGCAGATTTTGTCTCAGTTAAGCTTCGTAATTGTTCAGATTCAAGTCAATATCAAAGTGTTCATCATCAGTATAACCGCAGCAACGCTAAAACTGGTAGCGCCTACAGCCTAGCAAGTTCGGCTTCGAAAGTGCATAATAGTCAAAGAGAGATCGAAAAGGGAACATGCGTGGTGATTGCGTTACTAGCCACAGCGCAAATCGATATTCAAGCATGTGAACAAGAGATGTTCTGTTACAACTAACCACGCAAATTCATGACCACATTTGATTTCGAACTAGACAATACGCAAAATTTGGCAAGGAGATAATTTCGAAGAAAAATAAGAAAAAAGACAAACCGTCGCACAATCCGTCGTTTCCCTGTACGGGTCCATCTCGCAGCAACCCCGTGAGGAACAGAAGTAGTCGGAGCCGTTGAGTCTGGGTTTGTGAATTATCATATTTGAGATAACTAGAAATTAGGAATTGAATTTGAAAAATGCTGATTGAAAGAATATAAAAATTCAACTTACCTTCGGCAATAAGCGCTCGTTTGGCATTCGTCACAATTCAAGGCTGCAGCGCAGGCTGAAATGAATAAAAATGTGATATCACTTCAAAGATTTCTCAGTTAGGTTTGTAGTGCAAGCGTTTCAACTTTAAAACCGTAAAAGAGGCAGAAATTTCATATGAGAAGGAAACGCACGAAATGATTGCCTCACGGCTCCTCGGTCTGTGGGGCAGAAGTAGAAGTATGCAGAGGCTACTGAGAACAGGAGGGGCAGGAGGTACGAATTCCGGAGCATTACTGGAACGTAGAGATGTGGATCGTTTGAGCGATTGTGAGCGAACGAAATCGAAAGTGGGAGTGGTAATAATGAAAGAACGCGGAAGAATTGAGCGGTGGTCAAGATGAGAACGATGTAACTTGGCATATTTACAAGATAATGATGAAAACTTCGATAGATCGAGGTCACAATTCGATATTTTGATGACGAATTCACTCTATGGTTTCTATATTGGGCGAGGAGTATGAGGGGAAGCGATCCCATAGTGCGGATCAGAGTTCAATGAACGAGTAATTTTCGCATCACTGTGATGAGCAATTGAGAAGAGTGATGTATCCACGAACTTATCGAACTAAAGTATCGAATGATGGTGAAAGTAGGGACTGGGGCTCGTCATCCCACTGGATCGAGATGCAATAGGTTCTACCTAGCACGAACGAGACTGTTGATGAGAAATCCCTCACTGAGGTCAATGCAAAGGGGAAAGATACAGTGCGCGGTTGATTATCGATCACGCCACCACGAGTGCGATTGATAACCAATCGATAGCCAATACACTCAAGAATGGGGGGAAGTGGAGTGTGTATTAGTGTAAGTGATAGTGAGTGGCGGGACGAGAGATAACGCCAACTTGAGAGAGCGGCGAGACAGGCGAGGGAGAGGTGAGAGAGCACGGGAATCGAGGAGGGTGCCGGTGAACTTTCTTCCCTCTCCCTTCGTCTCTTCTGCCGATCCGAATTCCGAGCGCGAGTGAAAGTTTCGATGACCTTACTCGAGGAATGTGAGGAAGCTGTGGGCGAGTTTCCGGCTACGATTGGGGTTTTGGAACTTATCTGATCATTTGCCAGTTGCTTCTTTTCAACTAAAAACTGTAAGGAAAAGTATCTTTACCCTACAAAAGAGCTGTTCGGAGGTCTGCTATTCAGGGCACATAGCCTCAAAACGATCTTGTCGCAAGATTACGTTCGAAAGTGAACAAGGAAGTGTCGAAACAAGCGAGGAATGTGAGGAGGACACGTGCGAAAATCGAATTGCCTTTGCAAGGAAAGGTTGCCGGCGGCGCAATTCCTAGCAGAGCGCAGCTCTTTTTCGGCGGTGGTGCGTTGGTGTAAGAGTGAGGTTGCTGGATTGCCTGTTCATGTGGAATGAACAAGTAAGAATGAGCAATGTCCTTTTACCTTTAGCAGTGCATTGCTGGATTATCCCAATGTGATGAGTAAGGATACCTAATAGCCTGTCATTCTGCATTCCAAAGCTGGAAACGGAGTGAGTAAGAAGTCCATTGCATCCAAGGATGATAGTAAGTGGATGACTAACACGCCGTGCTCAGTAAAGCGTGAGTGAAATGAAGAGAACACGACCGTAATAGCTAACGTTCAGGATCTTAGTTACAGGGTGACTCAATCTAATTGCGCTGGATATCTACGAAATTAGACAGTGAAAGAGTGCGAAATGAAGAGATCAAAAAAATTAGAGCATTATTCATCAATTCATCAAGTTGAGTGCAATGTGATCGCTAGATGTGATCGAGCGTTGATCTCTTTGTAATTTTAGTTTTCAAAAAATGCGAGAAAACTGAAAGACAATCTCAATCTATCGAAGTTGAGTCGTACAAGGAAGAGGAGGCTAATCTCAGATCATTCCATTCTGTAGAAGAAAGCGCGCTAAAACAAGATAGTCTAGCGCTAATTGAAACAATGAACTGGCGTGGACTAGATTAGATCGAACAGACTATTCTCTCTCACGATCACATGCTCGATGAGATCAAAATGGTTATTTCCTTGTCGAGAACATTAGCCTAATCCCGCGATCACTAAAGTATTGTCATGAGGAAGAAATTGAATGTGATAGAAACGACAGCTACGAATCAACAACATGCAAATTAACGGCGCGGCGCGCTCTTGATTGAAATCACATGTTTCTGCGCCTAAAATTAGCGGAGTGATAGGCGGTGAAAACAGGTGATTCGAGTGATTCGAAACAAGTGAACGAAAGATGGAACCGATCACACTGACATGCGTGTTCTCTTGTCTTGTCCCCCACTCTCTTCCTTCCGCACTGTTTGCTGTTTTGTCTAACCGAAGAGGGAGCAATTAATAGGCTCATTAAACACTAATCACACCCGAACAAGTGAGAAACATGGGCGAAAATAGATTGGTGATAGGGGTGAAACGCACTTCTCACGGTCGTAAATTTTATCAATCGTTCTCAATTTGTGTCATGTTTTCTACTTGTTTGGATTTGAGCGCATCGAAAGAGCCGAAATAAGAACACAAAAGAAAGTGAACAAGGGATAAATGAAAGTGGCAATTGTTAGTTGATCGAACAGGGAAGTGGAATGGATGAGAAAAGTGTGAGAGGAGAGGTGAAGCGACTCTCTTCTAGCAGCAAGAGCTATCACTGATCAGACAAAAAGAAGAAGCAAATTTCTTGAGGTGTCTCGTGTGACCGCTCGGACAAGCATTGCTCGAGTCTCTCTCATATTTGCTAGCTTTCCCGCTCTGTCTAATTTGGTCACGTATCAAATTCTCTCGCCTTCTCTGGCCGACGAGAGATCAAGGGATATTGAGAGAGTGAGACCGTCACGCTGAAATTGAGGAGCAGCTCCAACTCAAGAGGAACCGCTACGACAGTTGCGGGTCGCGTTTTTTCCAAAGGTTCTCTACAACTTTTTTTTCGCACGAGCGTTATCGAGAATCTCTAAAATTTCAAATATTGGAATGATATTGAAATATGGCCGATTACAGCTTCTTATTGTTCACGTCTTATCCTTGTTGATTCAATTGGACCATGACCGAAAAGAACGAAAATTTCGGAGGACCATCTTTCCTGATCCCGCTTAATCGTTACTGAGAAGGATAAGACCCAAGCATCCGTGGCCCCACAAAATGTTTTATTTGATTATTTGAATCGCTTTGTTCTCAGCTCGCTCGCAATTCAGTCAAGATCAGTCTACTCAGTTGACTTTTCGCTTTCTTTCTGCCGTTGTACTTTTTTTAGATCGTGAGCAATTCGGAAAGGGACAATTGTATCATAAAATTTTTATTTTATATTCATGAAAACATGAGAAAATTGAGAATCTTGAGAAATGCCGTTAAAATTTGCCGCAAAAGATCCGGATTCACGAATGTTATCTCCAGTTAATATACTTATTATTTCTTTCAATTCGAATATCGCAAGTCTTGCTCGATGACTCAATTATTGCTTTCCAAGCATCATCACTGATTCTTTTGAATACTGTATGCACCATAATCTCTCCGCTTTTGGTCATTTGAACCAGTTGACGTATAAAGGTCGCTGCAATATTTCATAAAACACTATAAAAGTGATTACCAAAATCGCGCCAATCTGCTGTTTGAAAAAAAAAGATGATATTACAGCCTATGCGCTGTATAGACAAATACAGATGTGGGGTTCTCAATGGTTTTGTGATGAACCCAGTATATTTTTTATAATGGAAAATGTACCTGGTGCTGTGAGCTCGGAATAACCGTAGGAAATCTCGAATTGAATGCGATCGGTTGAATGTGTTGCAATCGTTTGCAGAACATCATTGCTATGAAATTTTCAATGAATATGAACAACATAATAGATTGTTCTCGTGCGTAAATTTTTTCGTTCATTTACATACCTGAGGGAATCGGTCAAAAGGTAAGGTTGATCAAGACCATCGATTTTTACTGTCTTGACTGCTGTTTTCCCCAACATTTTGCTGATCACTCGAAGTTCATTATCAGTTCTCAAATTCTCGATGATCAAATTATTGACATTTGAACTGAGTGCCGCAGTTATGAAATCAATAACACTATCCTTGCGGTTTCTTACGCAGATTGAAATGAAAATCAGCTGAATTGCAAATAATTTGAAATGGTAAAAGAGTCAGAATTACATCGTCTCTGATTTCTCTTGCAATAATTCTGCTTCTAAGTTCGTACAAGCCAATGCTTAGAGGCAATAACTCTTTTCGGAGGCTAACTTCCAACGTGAAGCTTGTTCGTCCGCTCTGAACCAACATTAAACTATATATTCAAGCACATTTAAATCAAACTTGGTTTTTGTCGTTGTATTTGCTGGAACTAAAACTAAAAGTTTATGTTAAGTTTCGAATATAAACAAATGTATCACCACGTCCCAATAAGTCTAACAGATTCCAAGGGTGGAATGCGCTCACCTCCATGCTGCTGAGTCTGATGGAGTTCATTGGAGGAATGCCTTTCTTTGATTTGAGAAAAGAATCCATAGCGTTCCTACAGCCTTTGTTGACCTTTAAAATTGTTGTTTGTAAAAAATAAGGTGATAGGTTGAAAATGGAAGACGGGAGAGGGTAAAGGTTTGTGCCCTGCCAGATACGCGATGAGTTGACATTTTTTGGACGAAATTATTCAAACCCAAAACATGAAACTCACCATTCTCAAATTTTGCAGTACTTTGTACTCATTTTGAGCAGCGAGAACCGAACAGAGAAGTTCGAATGGTAATTGAGGGAGTGAATCGAGATTGGTAGGAGAGTCATCGCATTTCTCAGTTGTCTTGGCTGATTTTGAAGACCGAGCCGTATTAGACGGCCCACTCTTGCGCTTCGGAGGCATGACCTGTTATTGAGAAAAATAGAGACGTCGAGGAAGAGTAAAAAGTTTTTATCACACAGCAAAATCAAGCATAAATGCGCGGGAATATCGCGCGTGTTTTGAACAGAGCGATACTGTGCTGGTGGAGCGTCGTTTCAATGTTTAGGGATGCTTTCTCTCTGGAAAATAAATTTTATTCAGTTGAAAAACTAGCGAGTATAATGTGGTGAGATGATATGGAAAATATCGGTTGAAACTCTCAAAAATTGAAATGCGTTCATTTTGAAAAATCTGTTTTTGAAACAAAAGAGTCAAGAGCACAGTTGCACCTGTGGACGTCATTAGTACTAGGGATGCGAGTTCGGTATCGGTATTACGTCGCTTTCCTCCCCTCCCTCCCTCTCATTCCGCGGATCCGCCAGTGGAGAGAGAGGGAGATGCAAATGATCAGCGGATCCGCTAGAGAGAGGGAGAAATGAGCGGATCCGCTGTTTTGAGTGGATTTGCATCTCCCTCTCTCTCCCTTTCACTCCCTCTCTCTCCCCTCTCTCTCGATTTGCGGATTCGCCAAAATCTGCGTATCCGCTGTCCATTCTCATTTCCCTCTCTCTCCCCTCGTGAATCCTCAAGATGAGACGTCTGCACACAATCTCAACAATCAGTGTAACTTAACGATTAGACAAAATCATGAACACCAGATTTTTCAAACTACATAGACATCGTTCATGAACCACATGTCCAGCTGATGCAATTATACAGTTTAATTCCAATATCACAAATCTTGCCCGATGACTCAATAATTTCCCTCCATTTGTCATCGCTGATCATTTTGTCATAAATCCTGATCTCTCCGCTTCGTGTCATGTTTACAAGTTGACGGACAAAATTCTCTGGAATTGTTCATTGGAAGAAAATTGAATGTTGAAAAAATGCCAACCTGGAGCTGTGAGCGTGGAATGAATAAGGCCAATGGTAAATTCGATGCGATCAACGGAGTGTGCTGTTATCATGGACTGTAGTTCAGCACTGCAAAACAAGTGTTTATTTTGGAGTCACCACTAGTCAATGATGAGAGATTTTCAATTTAGTCGAATATATTGCAGGGAATCTACGTCACGAATGACGGAAATAGACTTCTTTGGAGTCTAACTCCGAACTTTGAGATATTGAATTGATTAGTGCAATTACCTGGAGGTATCAGTTAGACCGAAATATTCGTCCACACTTCCGATTTTCATTGTGCTGATTGTGCTTTTGCCCATCATTTTATTGAAAAGTTTGAGTTCATCAGCATTTCGTAGTTTCTCGATGAATAGATTATTGACTCTTCTTGAGCTGACAGCATGAGTGATTTGTTCAATTACATTGTCCTTGTAGTCTCTCACTTCAGCGAAGAGACATATCAGCTGAAAAAATAGGCCAATTTCGAAATTAGACTAGCATTACAATCTAGGAGACACCGAAAATCTGTTTCGTTGCCAAATTTTCGAAACCATTACCTCTCCTCTGCTCTCCCTTGCTACGATTCTGTTTCGAAGATCGAACAGACGAATGTTCAGTGGCAAGAATTCTTTAGGAAGACTTATTTCCACGTCGAAATTAGTCTGAAAATGGCAACAAATCGATACCAGTTACGGAACTAATTAGTTTGAAAAAAACCGCTATGACTTACCTCGACCATATTATCAAGTATGATGTATTCCATGGAAGGAATGTTAGCCTTTGACGAGAGAAACGAATCTACAGCCTTTCTGCAGCTTTTGTTGACCTGAACATTTGATATTTTTTAAACAACATGATGATTCTAATCAATAAAATAGCCCCAAATCTTACCAGCCTCAAATTCTGAATGACTCTGATCTCTTTTGCAGCAACAAGAATCGAGCAGAGAGCATCGAAGGGCAATTGGGGGAGCGAATCAAGTTTGACGGCCTTACGCTTGCGAGGCATGACCTTGGTACTATAATACATCAACAAAAAGAGAGAGCAACGCCAGAAGCGTAATATTATGAGCAAACAAAGAATTGATTGACACCCACGCGGAAAATGGGAGAGAATAAGTTCGGTAATGCAACTGTAGCGCGTCGTTTCAGGGCAAGCTACGCACTAGGCCACGCTCATCTCCCTAATTGTTATCGTTCAACCTGTGATTCATTCGCTTTCAATGTTGCGATTTTGCTTTCGTTTCTTCTCGCACCTCTGCCAAACTATAAAACCAACTCTTGTGACTCTTGATATGATAAGGGAGGAGGGAGAAGGAGGAGGGAGACGCAGGTGGCTTAAGGGTGTTTTTCGTTAGTCAGACAGTGCGAAGTAGGCTGTGGAAGTGAGTTTACTCACCAAGAACATTGTATGAGCCTCACAATCAAAGAGGACTGTTAAAACGCATAGAAGAGAAGAATACGAATAACAGAAATAAGTTCTCCTCTGGTCGGAATTAATTGCAATGAGACACAACATGTGCAGATGAAAAAAGGGAACTTAGAAATGAAAGAAAAGAAAGGAAAAATGAGCAAGGTTTGAGGGAGAGTGCTAATCTGGGCTCGATATCTTGAGTGAACAAGATTTTAAAACAAATTTCATCGTGAATTTATTTATCAATCAAATTACAAAAAAATGCATAATTCATGAGCCGCAGTAATTAGGATCGTAGTAATTCAGAATTCCTCGCGGAATGCCACAAATAATCGAATGGAACAGGATGCAATTTACTCCCAAGTGAATTTTCAATAAAATAGTGGTTGGTAAGTAGTACGACTAAAATGAGCAGTCTTGTTCAAAGATGAACTTATTCTTTCCCAGTTATCATCAGGAATATTGAGCAAATTAGCGTCTGAACATGTTATATTTCTGATCATGCCGCTTTTAGTCATTTCAATGAGTCGAATGGCGAAATTTTCTGAAATTAAATCCGTTAAATTCTAGCTTTGTTTGACGTTCATTTTATAAAATTTCATTTCTTTTATAATTTTCAATGGTATTTGATTAATCTGATCTTGCAAAGATCGTGAAATGAAAACTTTGCATAGATGAACATGAATAAATTAGATTTTTTTTATATAGTGCACGTGACATTGCTTAACCGGATTCGTCGAGATCGAGTTTGAATGACTGGACATCCATGAGCTCAATGCGATCTGTTGCAGGCGTAATCATCGATAGAATATCAGTACTATGAAAAATTTATATAATCAGAAAAGTATGTAAAATCGAAACGTATGCATACGCTGGTAAGCGACGCATGGTTTTCGAAAAATTGCTTACCTCAAGAATTTGTCAATAGCACAAAATTGTCCAATTTTTCCGATATCTATCTTCTTGATTGCGGGTTTCCCCAACGTTTCCTTGATTAGTTTAAACTCTTCAACAGTTCTCAATTTCTCAATGAAAAGTGAATTGACACTTGAGCTAAGTGCCTCAGCAATGAACTCAATAACAGGGTCTATGCAGTTTCTAACTCCTATTGAAAAGACAGTCAGCTGAATGGTGTTTTACTGTGAAAAAATCTCAAAACTAAGATCAACCTCGCCTCTGCTTTCTCTTGATATAATTCTGTGTCGAAGTTCATACATATGAATATTAAGTGGAAATAGCTCTTTACGAAGACTAATTTCAACGTTGAAACTTGTTCGATCGGTCTGTAAATAGTAATTTTTGGTTTTGGAAAAGTTGCTAATCCGTCTAAGGGAGTGCTCTCACATCATCCATCCCAGTAAGTCTAACGGATTCCATGGGTGGAATATTAGACTTCGATGAGAAATAAGTGTCCACAGCGTTTCTGCAACCTCGGTTGACCTGAAATTCAGTGGTGTTTTAATTTTTTATGCAAAAAGTCACCATTCGCAAATTTTGCAGTACTTTGTACTCTTTTTGAGCAACGAGAACCCAACAGAGAAGTTCAAATGGCAATTGAGGAAGGGAATCGAGATTGGTAGGAGAGTCATCGCATTTCTCAGTTGTCTTGGTTGATTTTGAAGACCGATCCACATTAGACGGACCACTCTTGCGCTTCGGAGGCATGACCTGGCTGGCGGAGAGGGATGGCATGAAAAAAAGGAAAAAAGAGCGAAGCGAACATCGGAAAATACGCAAAAAGTGTGTTATAATAAAAAAAACCAAGCCAACCGCAGTAATCGCGCGGGAATCATGCGCGTTCTCAATTACGGTACTGTTGCGGTGAGGAGCCGTTCTGAGGCTCACTTGTTGCACTCCTACACTTTCTCGGACAAGTCCAACTTTCCCCCATAACCTCCTACATTTCGTACCAGCAAGCCTGCGGGAAACCATTATGCGTTATGCTTGGCCATAACACATGTAGTAAATCCACCCGTCCGGGCATGATAATGATTAGGCAGAACGAGTCCCGAAATAATGGGTTGTATTCGTTGTCCACTTCTACGTTTATTTTTTGCCGATCGTAACTCCTCGCTTCCTCCTCTGCTATGAAGACCGATGTTGCGATGTATTAGAGTTCGAAATATCGTCTCTTCATTTCACACATTCTCTCACCGGTCAGAGAGGCGAGAGAGTGTGTGCTCTGGTTTCTTCCAACCACTTGTCAACCATAAGGAATGGGCGGAGTTTGAGAAAACCACTTGCCAACCATAATCCCAACCACTTGCTAACCATTGACTTCCTAACCACTTGTTAACCATTATCCCAACCACTGGTCAACCAAAGTCCCAACCACTTGCTAACCATTAGCAATGGTTAGCAAGTGGTTGGGACCTAACCACTTGTCAACCATTACCCTAACCACTTGTCAACCAAAGTCCAGGGTCGCAAACCCGTCGGGTCTAGAACGCACCTTGCCTATAAGGTTCTCTCGCACGGCCCTCTTCTGACTACCCGAGAGCCCGCTGCGGCTACCTTCCTACGGTCCCAGTGCGACCGTCTTTTGGAAATGACCAGCCCGCATGGTCTCACCATGCGCGGCTCGGTTACTGTATGGGGCAACCCACGCAAATATCGATTGACTAAACCCCTCTCCCGCGCAGTTGTTTACCACTTGCCAACCATTGTCCCAACCACTTGCCAACCATTCCCTCAACCACTTGTCAACCATGATCCCAACCACTTGTAGGGAGGCCCGCCAGCAAGTGGTTGGGACTTTGGTTGACAAGTGGTTGGGGAGAAACCAGAGTGAAATGAAGAGACGATTTCCCGTATTTCGAACTCTACGACGTATATCAATTTTGTGATCTTGAGCTTGTTAAATTTTATCCATTAATAGCGATTTTTTAAACGTCATCAAATGCTTGATTTTAATAACCTGTCTGTTTCTCTAGCTTATGAGCTGACTATGAATGTTGTGCAAGTCGAATAATTACAATAAAGCGGAATCTTAAACAAATCAACACGTAGGTAACAGTGAATAAGATAACAAATTCTAGAAAAACTAAGCCCATCGTTGAAATAGCGCGGGAATTTCGCGCAGAATCTCGACAAAACTACGGTATTTAAGCGTCTTTCAAACATCCTACTTGTTCAAATTTTTCGCACAACAATGCTGACTCATTCGTCCATTGCGATGGTGCTACTTGTATTTTTCTTCCTTGAGCATGAATGTTTGCAACTGTCCGAGCGAATGAGAAAATGTGGGACTTCTTCTTCCATGCGTTAGTCCCGCTTGGGGGCGGGGTCCGCTACATGGTTCGCTACTCTCCAAGCACTTTTAATTTTGGCGGCTTCGGGACGCAAATTGACACGTTTCATGTCGGCGTTAAGGACGTCTTTCCATCTCATTTTAGGACGTCCTTTGGCCTTGTTCCTCTCGTTCTGTGTTCCGGCTCTCGTCTAAGTGCATAGATAGCCTAAACATCTTTGTCTTCTCTCTTTCATCTTTTCTGCATTGGGCGCCACTCCCAACCTTCCTCTAACCTCTTAATTTTTAATCCTATCTTTCCTCGTCTTACCGATCAACTAAGCATCTTCATCTTCATCGAATGGAGAGCTTGTTCAATTTTCTTAGTGGCGGGCCAAGTCTCGGAATCGTACAAACCTACAGGTCGCACTACAATACGGTAGATTTTTCCCTTTATCCTGTCTGGCATTCTTCTATCACAGAGTACATCGGAATGAGAAAATGTGGGACATGGAAAGAAAAAGAAAAATTGAATGATCTTGATAGTGTGATTGGTTATAGTGTGATATACCTATTGGGACTATGAGGGACATGTTGAAGCCTGGTTGTGTTTGTAGAGAATTCATTTATCAGCCAAATATGAACTGTAATTATTGATCGCATGCTTAATTGCAGTGATTGCATAAATATTCACAAAACACGTATTTACTGCCAAGTGAATTTGATGAGCGTATGATTATACATATCCGTAACGTTGCTAAAATTGGCTACCTTGTTCAAAGATGAAATTATTCTGTTCCATTGATCGTTCGTTATATCGAATAACGTGCGCTCACTGTTATAAACAAGTCTTGCGAGCATGCCACTTTTAGTCATCGATGCTAGCTCGACGACGAAGTTTTCTGAGAACATGATAATTCGGCTCTTTTCTCCGGAAGATCGGTAAAATTTCTCTCATTTTAGAAATATTATTTTCCTAGGCGGTTTTTTGGTAGGGTTAGATGATGGATAGACAACCTTCCGATGAACTGTACAAGTACCGATAACTCCACTCTTTGCATGTGTTTGTCAAAAATTTCATCGTGCATGTGCTTACCTGGCGATGATAGTTCGGTTATGCGTTGAGTCATGCGTTGAATTTCAAAGTGATCAACTTTGTGAGAACAAATCATAGACATAAGTTCTGTGCTGCAAGAATGGCCAAGTTCATTCGAAACGAAAGTAGTATGTCGAAATACGCAGTTGAACTAAGGGAAGTACGATTCACGGGAAAAATTCACCTGAATGAATCATTCAGTTTGCAAAACTGGTCCAGTTGGCCGATTGACATCCTTTTTACTGCACTTTTTCCCAACATTTTATTGACTAGTCTTAGCTCATCTTCATTTCTCAAGTTCTCGATGGATAGAATACCGATGCTCAAGCTGATAGCCTCAGTGATATATTCAAAAACGGGGTCCTTGTTGTTTCTGACCGCGATTGAAAGGTGAAGAACCTGAATTGCATTATCAATGGATCAATGCGTTGGTAAAACAGACGTGGCCTAAGCGCGTTTTCGTTCCAATTCTCTTCCGCAGATTATAGAGTAGAGGATGCAGAGAACCTGATTCTCTGGGAAGTACTATCTTGACGTTGAAACTCGATCGATTACTCTGAAACAGTCATTTAATCAGAATTTATTCAGAACAATTCGGAAAAATAATTACAATTCACATTTTTTTGAATTTTTTTTTACTGCCACGCTTACCGATTTTCTGGTGATGGAGTAGAAAATATAACATTCATATCTCACCTCATCCATTCCCGTGAGTTCGATCGAGTCCAACGGAGGAATGCCCTTCTTTGAGGTGAGATAGGAGTCAGCGGCTTCTCTGCATCTTCTATTAACCTGAAAACTTCAGTTCATCTCAAAATTGTGCAACGTTAAGCCAGAAAATAACAAAAAAAAACTAAAAAACGCACCATTCGCAAACTTTGCAGAACTTTGTACTCTTTTCGAGCAACGAGAATCGAGCAGAGAAGATCGAAAGGCAGTTGAGGAAGGGAATCGAGATTGACGGGATGATCCTCTTCTTCCTTCGTTGTTTTTTTCGCCGACGGGGCGGTCTTGGAAGCTCCACTTTTGCGCTTGGGAGGCATGCCCTGAAGCATGCTACATAAGGCAAAAACATAACGAACACGAAAGCAATGGTTAGAAAATAGTGAATAAGGATGGAATTCAAGCAATGCAACGCCACGCGTTAAAATCGCGCGTGAATCTGTCGTGTGATTTCGATGAACACTACAGTACTGAAGAGTCGTTTCGAACTTTCCAATTGTCATCATTTTCCCAAACGACTCACTCGTCCGCTTGTCTGTGTTCGCAATTGTTCGAAAACGAACTTCTACTTTTCTTTAGTCGGAAAACATCGAAATGAGATGCGGCAGGCGAATCAGAAAATATAGGGAGGGGGGGGAGAAACACGGAGAAAACAAGCAAAGAAGACAGTGGAACACGGATCAGATTGACCGAGCAAAGCTAAAGTTCTGATTAGCAATTTCTCGATTTCACAGTGAACAAGTATTATGCACGTCGTGAAATTACTCATTATTTATAATTAAGCAGTTAATGGTACTTATTTTGAAACAATTGCATATATACTGTACACTTTTCAATATTTTAACCCCAAGATAAACAATTCTGAGCAGTAAGTCTGAAATTGGCAGCCTTGTCCAAAGATGAAACTATTTTTTCCCATTGATCTCCGTTCTTAATGTTGAAAACTTCGAGCTTTCCACTCTTAGTTGTATTAGCTAGATGAGTGACGAAGTTTTCTGAAAATTTGAAATTTTTTTCAGGTGTTTTAACGATCACTTACCAAACGATGAGAGTTCGTACATTAAGAATATGTTCGTATTCAAGATTTCGATGTGATCAATTTTGAGGGAAGAAGTAATTGATAGAAGTTCAGCACTGTAATATGGCCAAGTTCATTGAACTGTGATTTATATGAAGCCGTTTGCGAGAAAATCGAGCAGATCCACCTGCACAGCTCAAAAATCTCAAATTTCTGTAAGTATGCGATTTGGGGTTCTCGAGGGCGCTGATGTCGATGGAGACTTTCATTTTTCATTTTGGACCTCAGACGGCTCCAGATGACGTCGCGTTGAAAACAATCTTTCGGGACTATTTTCTTACCTGAGATCGCTATTTCTTTGCTGTTTGGCCACCCAGTGCAGTTTTTCGAGGCGGTGACGCCTATTAGGTTCATTTTTGATAAATGTAGAAATAAGCAATGAAAATGACTTTTTTCGCAGAGTGCAATGCAATTGGGGAGAGTAGGATAGATCGATCCGGCGTGAAAAGAGGAATTCAAACATATGTTTATTGTTCCATGAAAAGGTCTACTTTTTGAGAAAAGTTACTTTTAGTGTTGCCACGTTGTAAGTCGGCCTGCCATCCTCCCCTTCCCATCCTCTTGTTGACCTCATCCTTTGATCTACCTCGAGTCTCTCATTGTCTTCCCTCCCCGGCCTCTTCCTCCCCCTACCATCCACTCCCCTTGAGGTCAACAAGATCAAAAGATGAAGTCAACAAGAGGATGGGAAGGGGAGGAAGGCCGAACTACTTATAACGTGGTAACACCTAAAGTAACTTTTCTCAAAAGGTAGACCTTTTCATGGAACAATAAACATATGTTTGAATTCCTCTCCTCACGTCGGATCGATCTATCCTACTCTCCCCAATTGCATTGCACTCTGCGAAAAAAAAAGTCATTTTACATTGCTTCTTTTTACATTTATCAAAAATGAACCTAATAGGCGTCACCGCCTCGGAAAACTGCACTGGGTGGCCAAACAGCAAAGAAATAGCGATCTCAGGTGAGGAAATAGACCCGAAAGATTGTTTTCAACGCGACGTCATCTGGAGCCGTCTGAGGTCCAAAATATAAAAATGAAAGTCTCCATCGACATCAGCACCCTCGAGAACCCCAAATCGCATATTTACAGAGATTTGACATTTTTGAGCTGTGCCAGCCATTGTTCGATTCTCTCGCAAACGGCCTCATATGTCGAAATACAATTTTGCTAGTAAAGGAAATATATTTCTCAAAAAAATAACCTCAAGGAATCATTCAGTTTGCAAAACTGATCCAGTTTATTGATAACTAACGTCTTTACTGAACATTTACCCAACATTCTTTTGATGAGTCTTAGTTCTTCAATATTTCTTAAATTCTCTATAGTTAGAGAATTGACACGTGAACTGAGAGCTTCTTTGATGAACTCAACGACATTGTCTTTGTTGTTCCGTACAGCAATGGAAAGGCAAATCATCTGAATTGTAATTTAAACATAATTTTCGCAAAACATAAATAAACAACTTCGTCTTCGTTCTCTGTCGCTATAATTCTGCTTCGAATTTCGTGCAAACCAATGCTCAGAGGCAATAGCTCTTTACGTAGACAAATCTTCGCAATGAAGCTTGAGCGCCCGCTCTGCAACAACATTTAGCTAAAAAATCAAGCACATCCAAATCAACTTCAAGGTTTTTGTTGTTCCATTTGCAGATACTAAGACAATTCGTAAATTATTACCACATCTTCAAACCGTAGCCGGTTTTAATAAGTTGTTGGTCCAGACAAATATCTCACCTCCGCCATTCCCGTGAGTTCGATTGACTCCATTGGCGGAATGTTTGACTTTGATGAGAGAAAAGTGTCCACAGCGTTTCGGCATCCTCGGTTGACCTGAAAATTCAGTAGTGTTTTCTATTTTTATATGAGAAAACTGGCACTTCTGTACTTTTTGGCCCGGCAATTCTCAATAGAGTATTCTATCCCTACTCTTCTCATCCCCCCTCCTCACTTCTCATAGAGAGGGAGACCCTGGGCCAAAAAGTACAGAAGTTTCAGAAAACTCACCATACGCATGCTTTGCAGTACTTTAAACTCATTCCCAGCAACGAGAACCGTGCAGAGAAGTGCGAAGGGCAATTGAGGGAGCGAATCAAGATTCACGGGAAGATCTTCGTCTTCCTTCGTTGATTTGGCTGATTTGGCAGGCGGAGCTGTCTTAGCCAGCCCACTCTTCCGCTTCGGAGGCATGCCCAAGGAAATGACTAGAAATCAGTAAGAAAAAGCGGAGCAAACAGCATGAAAATTCGAAAAATATGTTATTTGCAAGCCAAACCAACCGCTAAAATTAGGCGCGAACTAAGAAAGCGTTGTATACGGCACTGTAGCGATGGAGCCTCGTTCAGGGGCTTACTTGTTGATGCTAAAATTCTCCTATTTTTTCAAGATTAATGCAATCGTTCTCTAACGGAAGGCGTTAGTTTGGAAGCAGACCAATTCCTTTTCTGACCCCGGTTAGGCGTGAATGAGAAGAAAAAGAGCCTAACATCCACGGCCTGTCTATAGTTGATTTGATTTATTCGCTTTTGCGATGGCATCTCTACTTTCGGTGCAGCCAACTTCAGACGATTAAGTAGATCACTACAAATTGTTGTCTACAATCTCTATTTCTTTCTTAGCGCCTTTTTGTACTTCATCATAGATTGTGTACTGTTCGGAAAAGCACAATTGTACCACAAACAATGCATTTTGCATTTGTGAAAACATGTGAAAATTAGGCAACTTGGAATACGAGAATTCGAAAATTCATCAAAATAAGATCCGGATTCACGAATTAGAACTCCAGTTACTGTGAGTTAAACCATATTTAACTCGAAAAGTTCCAATCTTTTCCATTTGCTCAGCGACGTCTTTCCATTCTTTTTCGGTGATAAAATTGCCGCTGTCACGTGTCACGATCTCTCCGCTTTTGGTCATTGCGACAAGATTTCCAATAAACTTCTCTGGAAGTTTGTGGTGATTATATTGTTCGGTTTCGTTAGAGTGCAATTGTTTTGGGCAAAATACAAGAAAAAGCTTCAAACATACGTCCTGGTGTAAGCTTGAAATTGTTCAGGTCAAGGTGGATTTTCATGTGCTCAGTCGAATGCGTTGTAATCATGCGCAATAGTTCTGCACTAAAAAATAGAAAATAAATAGGAAATCGCTCTTGTAAATTGAACTGTTCATTTACCTGAGCGTTTCGGTCATAATTCGCATTTCGTACAGACTTTTGATTTCAATAGTCTTGATTGCCGTTTTGCCGAGCATTTTTTCGATGAGTCTAAGCTCTTCCATACTTCTCAGATTCTCTATGACCAAAGAATCAACCCTTGCGCTGAGAGCTTCAGGAATGAATTCGAGAACAGTGTCCTTTCTGTTTCTCACGGCGATAGAGAGACAAACCAGCTGTGCGGTGATTCAAAGAGATTTACACAAATCAATTATTGAGAATTTATACCTCGTCTTTACTTTCTCTTGCTATGATTCTGTTCCGAAGTTCGTACAAGCGAATGCTCAGAGGTAATAATTCCTTACGAAGACTAATTTCCAATGTGAAGCTCGATCGTCGGCTCTAAAAATTTGCATTCACTTCAACACTTCGACACGCTTCAATACATCTTCATTGAAATCAACACATTCGAATTCTACACGGTAAACTCTACACCCTAGGAAAAACTATTATTTTTTAATATTTTCTTGCTGGAACGATTTGGTTTCGTTCATGTTAATTCATTCGATTGAGGAGGTGTATATAAATAACTTACATCGGCCATTCCGGTTAATCTAACCGAATCCATTGGAGGAATTCCTTTCTTTGATTTGAGGAAAGAAATGATAGCAGCTTCGCAGCTTCTGTTAGTCTGCAATTACTTTTGCAATCAATATTTTGAAGAAGCTTTCAGAAACGCGAAAAAGTCGAAAAACTCACCATACGCAAGTTTTGTAGTACTTTGTACTCTTTTCGGGCAGCGAGAACCGAACAGAGAAGTTCAAATGGTAATTGAGGAAGGGAATCGAGATTGACGGGAGGATCCTCGTCATCCTTCGTTGCCTTGGCTGATTTCACCGATCGCGCCGTATTAGACGGACCACTCTTGCGTTTGGGAGGCATGACCTGAAACAAGAAGCACTAATCTTAATCAAATCAACACGTAGGTAACAGTGAATAAAATGAAAAATTCTAGAAAAACAAAGCCCATCGTTGAAATAGCGCGGGAATATCGCGCGGAATCTCGCCTAAAACTACGGTATTGAAGTGTCTTTCAAACATCCTACTTGTTCTAATTTTTCGCACAACAATGCTGATTCATTCGTTCATTGCGAGATTGGTGCTACTTGTAATTTTATTCCTTGAGCATGGATGTTTGCAACTGTCCGGGCGAATGACAAAATATTGGGCATAGGAAAAGGTAAATATAACAGTAAAATCGAGCAAAGTTGATAGTGGGATACTGGTGGATTAGGTCGTCAGATTTTCGAGTTTTCGGTAAACAATAGTTATGCTCAACAATCGTCGGGAATTCTTTTATCACTTACAATTAAGCGTAATTATCAATTGCATTGGTATTCGCAAAACACGTTTGGGGTGACAAAAATGTTTACTTCCAAGTAAATTTGATATGCGTATTCTTAAACCTATCAGTAGTATTGCTAAAATCGGCTTTCTTGTTCAATGATGAAATTATTCGTTCCCATTGATCGTTCGGCATGTTCAATAAAGTGCTCTTGAAACCGGCAAGCATCCCACTTTTAGTCATCGATACTAGTTGAACGACAAAGTTTTCTGAGAACTCGGCAATATGATAATTAGACTATTTTCATGTGTCTTCTGCTCTGTGAAAATTTTCATCTTGCAAAAGCTTACCTGACGAAGAAAGTTCGAGTGTGCTTTGAATGTTTTGAATTTCAAACTTATCAACTTTGTGAGAACCAATCACCGATTGGAGTTCCATGCTGCAATATTGGTGAAATTTATTCAAAACGCTAGTAATATAAAAAGGGGAAGTGTGATCCAGGGAAAAATTCACCTGAAAGAATCATTCAGGTTGCAAGACTCATCCATTTTGCTGATTAATATCCTTTTTACTGCACTTTTTCCCAACATTTTATTGATGAGCCTTAGCTCATCTTGATTTCTCAAGTTCTCGATCTCTAGAATGCAGATGCTCGAGCTGATAGCCTCTGTGAGGTAGTCAATAACGGGGTCCTTGTTGTTCCTGACAGCGATTGAAAGCCGAACAACCTGAATTACATTATCAATGGATCAATTAATTGGTAAAACAGACGTCGCCTAATCCCTTTTTCGTTTCAATTCTTTTTCGCAGATTATAGAGTAGAGGATGCAGAGGAAGCGATTCTTTGTTAAGAATTATTTTGAGATTGAAACTCGATCGATTACTCTGAAAAACAGTGATTTTATTCAGATAAATAATGACTGTTTTTCTGTTGATATAGTAGAAAACATAACATTCAAGTCTCACCTCAGCCATTCCAGTGAATTCGATCCAGTCCATCGGAGGAATGCCATTCTTTGAGGTAAGATAGGAATCTGCAGCTTCTCTGCATCTTCTATTGACCTGAAAATTTCTGTTCATCTCAAAATGGGGCAACGTTATGCCGGAAAATATCAAAATAGTCTATGAAACACACCATTCGCAAGTTTTTCAGGACTTTGTACTCTTTTCGAGCGACGAGAACCGAGCAGAGAAAATCGAAGGGCAATTGAGGAAGGGAGTCGAGATTGACGGGAGGACCCTCTTCTTCTTTAGCTTTTGCTGTTTTCGCCAAAGGAGCTGTTTTAGAGGCATCACTCTTGCGCTTGGGAGGCATGGCCTGAATTGAGTCGCATGAGACACAACAACAATCAACACAAAGGAAAAAAAGTAAGGAAATAGATAGAAAAAGGGAAGAGCAAAGACTGCGTAGAATTTCAAGCAATACAAAGCCAGGTGTTGCAATCGCGCGGGAATCTGCCGCGGGGATCGATGTAAACTACGGTACCGAAGAGTCGTTTCGTACTTTCCATTTGTCATCATTTTCCAAACGACTCATTCATCCGCTTGTCTTTGTTCGCAATTGTTCGCAATCGAACTATCCTCTTTCTTTAGTCGAAATACATTGAAATGAGATGCGGCAGGCGAATCAGAAAAATTCAGAAAACGTAGAAACACGGATCAAACAAACGAAGTAGATAGTGGAATACAGATCAAATGAATCGAAAGAAGCTGCACGATTTGCATTTCACGAAAATCATTGTTAAATAATTAATCATTCACAATTGAACAACATTTATTGAATGCATACTGCTTTTTGAATGCCTACTTCTTTCCAGTCAAAGATAATCACATTATCAATGGGCGCATTGCTTCTTTCGAAATTACAACAGAAATTCTCTAACGATTCCATAAGTGGCGACCATTCGTTTTCAGGAATGCCGAGCAAGCTTTCTGAGTGACGTGAAGTTCCTGTCCGGATTCTACCATGTTCGGTTTTTCGAACTAATTCACGGATGAAGCTCTCTGAAAGTGAATTTCCGAATCATAAATGTGTACTTGGCACAAGGGCCCACAGAATTGCACATTTCGATCAAATCAAATAAAACAACGTAATAAATACGAAGTTGGAACTAACCAGGACTACTGAGTTCAGTTTCAGCGAAGTAAACATTAAGTTCAATGGTTTTCGATGAATGAGTTGAAATCTTTGACAGAAGTTCAACGCTGAAATGACAATTGAAAAATGGTAATGAACTTCAAAATGAAAGTGAAAATAATCGAATTTTCAAAATCACCTCATTGCATCATCCAGAACACACAGCCTGTCCAGAGTTTTGATTTTAATATTATGAACTTTTGCGGTTCCGAGCATTTTGTTAATGAGATGAAGCTCGTCGAGATTTCTCAAAGTCTCGTTGGAAAATAGCTCGAAAGATATTATTAAAACCTCAATCTCTCAATGGATAGACTCCCAACAAATGAGCCTAGCGCTTCAGTGATATATTCGAGAACTGAATCTTTGTTGTTCCTAACAGCGATAGAGAGATAAACTATCTGAAGATTAAAGTAATTACAAATAAGAAAATTCATTGAAAATTTCACTTGGTCTGAAAAATATTTCGCATAAATTCTGTTTCGAAGCTCATGAAGTCGTGGATGTAGAGGGAGTGAATCCAAAGGGAGACCAATCTTGACATTGAAGCTCGATCGCCTACTCTGAAATAGCAATTTTAGTCCGATTTCTCAGTTTTACCAGATTTTTTAATAGAAAATTTCAAAACCCGTTTCCATACTCGTTTATTTTTTCAAAAACTTGAGACGCAAAATCACACCTCAGCCATTCCAGTCAGTTCAATTGAGTCTATTGGAGGAATGCTATTCTTCCAATTGAAATAGGCATCAACTGCTTTTCTGCAGCGTCTGTTGACCTAAAAATGTGGAGATTATCAAGATAAATATTTTAAAAAAACACGGAAAAAACAAAAAAAAATCACCATTCGCAAACTTTGCAGTACTTTGTACTCATTTTGAGCAGCGAGAACTGAGCAGAGAAGATCGAAGGGCAACTGAGGAATTGAATAGAGTTTTACGAGATCTGAGTCTTCCTTCTTTGTTTTGGCCGATTTTGCTGATGGTGCCCTCTTAGATGGCCCACTCTTGCGCTTGGGAGGCATGACCTGCGATTGAGAAAAATAAAGACGAAACAAGGAGAGAGAAAAAACAAAATGTTAAAAAGACGCATAGTGAATATCGCAACAAAATTAAACATAAATGCGCGAGAATATCGCGTGAGTTTTGAACAGAGCGATACTGTAGCGGTGGAGCGTCGTTTCAGGGTTTAGGAATACCTTCTTGCTGATATACAAAAGGAAGTTTTACTCGTTTCATTCACTTCCGCCTATGTTGTGGTGTACTATCATGGAAAATATATTTCAATCACTTCTCATTGAAAAATTGAGCGCCTGATTCGGATCATTCCCTTGTTAGCTTTGAACAACCTTTTTGAAACAAAAGAAATATGAAGTTGTTCGGAACTATGTAGCATTCATTCTCAACAGAATCTTTGTTGATAATCCTATTAGTTTATGAATACATTTTCGAATAAATGACTGTATAATAATCAAATGAAGCAATTTTTAAACAATAATTTTTAAGCTTGGGAAATGGCACGATTTTTCCAATCGAATAAAATAACGTATGTGTCTTCGTCATTTTCGAAATGGCATTCGCGATCATCTAACGATTTTATGATTGATGTCCATTCTTCATCAGGAATGTTGAAAAAATGAAAACTGTCGGTTAGAACTTTCACGATTTCACCACTTCCTGTTTTTCGAGTCACTTCACGGATGAAATTCGCTGAAAGCGCATATCTGATTCACGTAAAATTATTTTCAATGTTACATCAAGTAAAATAGTGATAATAGTGATATAGTGATATAATAGTGAATATTATTCGCTATTTTTTTAAATATTTAAAATAAATCCACGTAAGGAGTTACCAGGGTCACTGAGATTATCCGCAGCGGTGTTGATATTTAGTAAAAACCTTTTTGTGGAGTGAGTTGAAATCATTGATAGAAATTCAGTACTGAAAAATAAATAAAATCTATAATCGAAAATTGTTTTTTTTAGAAATCAACAAAATAACCTCATTGCATCATCCATAACACACAATGTGTCCAGCGCCTCAATTGTTATATTAGCAACTTTTGTCCTCCCGAGCATTTTAGTGATGATTCGAAGCTCATCAACGTTTCTCAAATCCGCAAAGTAAAACAATTCCCAAACAATATTTTTTACCTTAAATTTTCGATGGATAGAGACGGCACAAATAAGCTGAGCGCTTCAGTGATATATTCAAGAACGGGGTCCTTGTTGTTCCTAACAGCGATGGAAACATAAACAACCTGAAATTTCGAAAATGAAGACGAAGAAATTCAAAGAAAAAGCTCACATGGTCAATGAACTGTTTTGTTTGAATTCTGCTCCGCAGTTTATAGACTAGTGGGTGCAGTGAGTGCCTGAGTAGGCCAATCTTGACATTGAAACTCGATCGCCAACTCTAAAACAGTGATTTGTCAATATTTAGTTAGAATAAAAACCGTCGCCATCCGTAAACGATTCAACCATGTTTGCTTTGAAAATTGCAGATCATACAGTAGAAAAGCGGAACAATGAAGTCTCACCTCAGCCATTCCCGTGAGTTCGATCGAGTCCATCGGAGGGATTCCTTTCTTCGAGGTGAAATATGAGTCAACGGCACTCTTGCAGCTGTGGTTGACCTATTAATTTAGAAAGTGAATGAAAAAATCGAGCGAATCAATGAAAATGTAGAATTTGCAGCAAATCACCATGCGCATGTTCTTGAGAACTTTGTACTCATTTTGAGCAACGAGTATCGAGCAGAGAAGTTCGAATGGTAATTGAACTAGTGAATCGAGATTGACTGGAGAATCCTCGACTTCCTCCTTAGCTTTGGCCGGTTTTGACTACGCACCCCCATGCGGCACACTCTTGCGCTTGCGAGGCATTGCCTACAAATATCAATCCAATGACAAAATAGAGGAAAATTTCAGAACATATGTAAAAAAACAAGCCTTTCAAATGCGCGGGAATCAGACATGTGCTCAAAACTACGGTTGAGTAGCAGTGGAGCGTCGTTTCAGGACAGTCTTGTTACTTCTAAAGTCCAGTTCGTTCACTATCCACTTCTCCATTTTTTCTTTCTCATTTTTCCTTGTCGTTCTATCGCTGACTCACTCCTGTTGCTTGAATGAGCGATCGCATTTCCATTGCCTTTGGCGATTCTGTCAATCTCTTTTCGTTTCTTACTATCATGGTTCACTTCAGCAGAATCTCGTTGAACATTTGATCACTATCATTCCAGAGACATACCTTCTCTCACAACGATTTCTCGACGACAACTGAGTCGGGTGGATACTGCATTGATAAGAATGAAAGCTCTCAGGTCAGTTCATGTGAATCTCTAAACATTGTGCGATTCCTTCTGTGAGAGATGTGATTGTTTAAAGAATCTATGCAGGAGATGTAGATGCAACGCACAAGTGCTTGATAAGACTAGAGATCAGGGTCTGATAGCCTACCATCTCATTCGCCCTGGGTAGGTATGAAGACAAATTTTGAATTTACTGACTTGTTAGCTTTGCTTTTCAGATGTTGTTGCAGTTTCTACAATTAAAGAATTCGCTCCTCAGTCACTACTGCAAACACCAGAGTTCCTGTGCAATAAATATGGTTAAAACCTCTCTTCGTAGTACCCAAGCTTCGAAGACAGCGTGCGAATATCGATTTTATGTCATCAGTGCATTGAGTGACTTTCCGTACATTGGTAATGACAAGCGACTTGGACTGCTTTTCTTCTTCACATTTTTTGACTGACAGGCAACATCTCTCTTCTCTCGTATCTTTCTGATTCATTTGCATGTTGCAATCTCTTCACTCTTATCTATTTGAATGCATCCTGTGATTCGTTTTCGCTATGCTCTGTTTCTTCTCTACATACGTTCCCGCAATTTCTGATTTTAGAGTTTCTTCCCTAACCGTAGACACTTTTTCAGAAATCTACATTTTCTCATCGGCGCAGAGCAATAGGCCTTGCAAATGCGTATCCGACCACTCAATAATATTCAATATTTGTTGTGAATTTCCCGATTGTTATATTCTGCCTGAATAAGTGCTCCGAGCAAGTGAGTTTTGATACGGTCTGTCAGCGATGTTCATGCCAATTCCAGCTTGCCTTGATTAGTTGAAATCACACTTTCAGAGAATCACCATAATCGGAAGTACGGGGTTCACGCGAGACCGTTATTACATCACCGAGAGATTCTGGAATATATATCTTTCTGATTCTAAGGAGATTCGAGACAGAATATGTGAAGAGGACTGGTGCAAGTGTTCTCAAGCCGATAAATTGTTGACATTTTATTAGGTAATGAACCATTGGCGATTTCGTATGTGGAGCTGTAGAATCTGAACAATCGAGATGTTTTTTGTTCTTTTCTTCATTCTTTGTAGTAGGGCTTTTCTATCAATCCTCGTATTTCATTCATGTTCTGACATCATCTCTTCTTGCTTGTCAGATTTGTCGCTAGCTCCGTTGTTGCCACTCTATCCCTTATCATTCGATAGCATCCTGTCAATAATTTCTTCTCGCATTTCCAGCCAGCCTATTCAATCTGCTTTTCGTTGCACGTTACGCAATTTTCGTTCCTTTTTCTTTTATTTCCTGCTGCGAGAATTGTCTTCTTTCAGGAATCTACACTTCTTCGAATACACTTTAGCTTTGTGGAATGTCGGAAACTGATGGCAATGATAAACAATGATCTACATCGTTGATCTCTCGACATAACTTAATTCCACACTAGTTTCGTTGATTCTGCCAAAGCACGTGTGGACCAAAAATATGTTTTCAGGTCTTCGACTACACTGCGAAAATATTCGTGGAGAGGAAGGATATAAACAGTATTACAAGCTTCTCGTTTCTACTGAACACGAGTGCAAACGACCTGATAAGCTCGGATATTTCAACAAGAAGTGATCAAGTTCGGAGGTTATGCCCTGATCCCTGACAGATGGGATTGTTGATGGCAGATCCCGGGTATAGGAAGTTTCGAGATAACAATTGCAATGAAATTTTTTATAAAATAATTTATGTTTCATCACCATCCATACATGTCATACTACATGCCAATTTGGTTAAGTGTTTTCTCCTTCCTAGAACAACTTGATAAAGAACTTTCCGTTGTGTTGTAGTTTGTTCTTCATCTACTCTGCCGTTGATGCGATCCCATCTCTTATCTACCCGATGGCTGCCTGTCAATCAATCTTCGATCCTTCAGATGATTTTCCTCAATTCTAATAGTTACTTCCACGTCATTTTGTCTTCTCGCTTCGTTTTCTTTTCCCTTACATCCATCTTCTCTTTCAGGAATCTACATTTTCTCGTCTATGCACTACCATCGCTTGATATCTGACAACCATGAAGTGGTGAGTACCTTCAAATAATACTCTGACTCAATTCCAGCTCCCATCAGGGAAATATCATTTCAGGTCATTAAGATATAGCTAATATTGCTCTGGAAGAAGCGTAACTATGCATGAATCTTCTTTATTTTTTTGACAGTTACTTCAAATAATAACTTCACACGCAATTAATCGAAATTTTATCCGATTGCTGCTGCCTGCACTTCATTTTTGAACTCGTACATACATTTTTATACTTTGGTTGAGCACTTCCCTCATACATTTCAATACTGCCGCAGTCGTTGTTTGTCCAACCTGAAGTTGCGTTTTTTTCAGTTAAGAT